>JANEHU010000501.1:0-450934 GCA_027563435.1 Nasonovia ribisnigri
TATACATTCAATATAATATGTAAATATTCTGTATATTATAATCAAATTTTATATTCCTGATAGAACAATTTTTTTTAAATTTAATTTCATAAATCAGTATAATTATTTATGTAGTTATCTATTTATCTACAATATCGACACAATAAATTATATTTATAATATTATTAATATTATTATATTTATAAGGAACTTATTAATAATACATAATTTTTTTACTAAGTAAATATGAACATTTGACTGAATTATTATGTTGTATACTTGCAACTAAATTAAATATCATATAGTTATTCGACAAAAGTACCATGTATAATAAAATGTGTGTTATATTGATTTATCATTTTTAAATTTAAAGTTATTTAGTATAACAACAAATTAATATTAGAATATAACTTAAAAAATACAAATATCTTATAAATTACATAAATAATAAATTGTATTACCAAGTAGATAATTATATAAAAAATAAATTTCAAATAATTATATCCAAAAGAAAAATTGTAGACAAACTTATCGTTGTGTTTAGTTTAGATTAATGCCGTTATAATGTATTTTTTACCTAATTTCTTTTTCAGAAAATAAAGAGTCATCAATTAATGATATATCAAATTTAATTTATAAATCAAAAGAAAAAACACAACAGTTAGCTATCGAACACCGGGAACTTCATAGTACTGTATCAAAAGTGGGAAAAGCAATTGACCGAGTATGATATCAAATTAAATTTAGATTATTCAAAATTTAATTAATTGTAAAAATATTTTTATATTTATTTTATTTACAGAATTTTGTATCAGATTTTGACGCAACTTGTAAAGAGGATATTTTTAATGATCCCAAAAATGTCACATTACTTAACTTTATTATTTGTCAACATTTTTACAGACAAGGCAACTTGGATATTGCTGATGAACTTGTAATGGTTAGTTAATTTAAAATGATAATTACTTAGGTACTTATTTTCCGTTTAGTTACTTTGAAAAGGTAACTTAGTTAATATCTTTTGGCAAATTAAAGAATAAATTCTTTATTGTATAAAAAAAAGTATAACTTCTCATTTAATATTAATAATTAACAATTGTATTTATTTTTTTAAGGAATCTGGAATAGTCATTGAACCTAGCATGAGAGAACCGTTTGCTAAGTTGAAATACATTAAAGAGTCATTAATCAAAAAAAATATTTACCCAGCTTTAGAATGGGCAAAAGAAAATCGGGCAGTATTAGATACCCAGGTAAATAAACAATATTATAATTAAATATTAGTTTAAATGTATAACTTAAGTTTGTTAAAATGGGTACCATAAATAAAATATCATATTTATATGCATTAATTGTAAATTGTGATAGTTCTTTTATTAAATTAAATTTGTAATATAACGTAGGTAATAGCACAGAATATAATAATAATGGTAAGAAATTAAAATATTTGTAAGAAATTGAACAAAAATGATTTAATGCCTTTTTTTTTACTTCAGAGTTGGAAGTATTATTTTTATTATTATTAATTGTTCAGTAAACTAAAAAAATATTTTTACTTATCTATTTGTTATTTAATATTGAGAATTCTTAGAAACAAATAAAAGTATATTACTCATGCACCTTAAATCTAAATTATTTTTGTTATATATTTTATTACTTATCCCAATTATATTTATAACTAATATTTTAAAGAATTTTAATGACTGGGTATTAACAAGTAACAGTTATTGATAATAGTGGTGTGCGGTCAGGGCAAGCTTGGTGAACTCCACATGCCCACTTAAAAAAGAAGAATTGTAATATAGGTTTTATGATAAATAAATTGTCGGTAGCGTTATTGGCGTAGGGCAGGATTACAACAAATCTTACACAGCAGTTACAACTTTGGAAGCGATGTATTGAGCGATTTTAAATACTTGTAGAAACGTAATTTCTAATAACAACTGTTTTTTTTTTTAAACACGGATACAAAGCTTTTAGTTCTATCACATAATAAACCCTATTCGATATCTATAGGTATCATTTAAGTTTTAATAATTTTTAATTCTTTTTAAATTTAAATTTACATACATAACGGGGTTTTTTTGAGCTTACAAAACCTTACATAAGCTTTCAAATACAACTGAACGCCACAATTGATTAATACCAAACCAAAAATAGAACAACCTGTATAATAACTTCTTCTATAATAATATAATTTAATAATGATTTTAATGTAATAATGTAAACAATTATTTTTCGTTTTGTTTTTAGATGTATCCTCCATACCCATTGGTTAAAAGGATTTCATCGGCTTCAAATTTGCCTATTCGTATTCCATATCAAGCAAAAAGAACCAAATTTTCTGGTGGCATAATGAAACCAAGGCCAAAGACAAAAAAAATCAAGAGAATGGAATTGGCAAAGAAAATATTACACCAATTTTATAAGGTTTGTAAAGAAACAAAATCTAAACTTTTAATAAGGTAATAGTTTAATTTTAATATACTTGGTTTTATTGTTATAGAGTTCTGCTCTTGAGTTTAAGCTTCACCAACTTGCGTTTTTGTCAATTATTCAAAAGGGTGTAGAACATCAAACTGAAGCTGTTGCATATGCCCGAGCTAATTTTAGTCAATTTGTTGACAGATACGAAAAAGGTTTTTAAATTAAATTTATTTTACAAGAAAAAAATGTACTTATTTTGTTTTTTAATAGAAATTCAAACAATGATGGGTATGCTATTATTTATCCCACAAGGAATCAATAAATCACCATACTCAGATATGGTTCAAGAAAATATGTGGGATGAAGTTATTGAATTATTTACAAGAGATGCTTGTACTTTACTTGGATTAAGCTTTGATAGTTTGCTGAATGTCAGGTAATATAGATATTTAAATTAAATAATTGTATTATTTATTACGATAATTTAGAATATTGGCCTTATGTCCAAATGATTTGTTATACTCTGTATTATATAACATCTAAGGGTAACCTCAGAAAGGCTCCTGCACTCAGCGGAAACAATGTGTATCGCTAACAAGTCTTGGGTTATGCTCTTGAATATGTCACTTAATTACTCCAACACCTGCCTAGCTTGCATTTTGTGATTATAATCGCAATATACCAATGCATCAGTCGTTCATTGGAAACAAAAGCTGATGATCAAAACGGTTTTATTTAAAGGGTATCTATGACAAAATCAGCCTCCACCTGAGGTTACTCTTATAGTTCTATATGAGACAGAGTATAGTTCTACAACTATTGTTACTCATGGTGAATTGCATCTGTTTGGTTATCGAGTTTCAATAATTAAAAATATTTAGTGTTATAATTGAAATAATAAAGATTTTATTTAGTAATTAAATTTAAATTTACAATATTTTTTAGAAATATTTTGCATTGATTAAGTTGTGTTATATTAAAATATTACTCCCTATATTTTTAATTAAAAGCAATTAATGTTTTCAAAAACTAAATGTTATAATGTTGATAATTTTTATTTATGAATTAATATATTGAATTAAATTAATCTATTGCTAAATTAACATTTCTGTGGATACGTCAAAAGAATCTTGTTAAACTTTTCTTTTTGATTAATTATTATAAATTTATTCAAACATCTAAAATATTAAATTTGGTTAATGATCATATACATTGAATTTTTAAGCTTAGTGAATTGATTTATATTTTACTGTTAGATGAAATTATATTTTATGAGTCTGATATATGACCTTAGAAGATTGAACACAAGAATCTTAGAATCTGAGACTTAAAACTTGAACTTTTAACATTAACTGTAAAATTACTTGTAGTTTTCTGTTATTTATAAGTTAATTATTGATTGCTTATACCAATGGTCTCAAACTCAAATCACAAACGGGAATAATTAATGAAGACAACATTTATTTATTTTATTGTTTATTATAATACAACCATATTTAATACTGTATTATAAAGATGTAAAAATTGATTTTTGTTAAATAATTATTATTTTTTATTTTCAAAATATTTGAGGAAATAAATGTTTGTTGCGGGTCACATGTTAGAGACTACTATCTTATAAATATAGAAAGGTTAATAAAAAAGTATGAAAACTTTGTTTAATGGAAAACATATTTTTCTGAAAATTAACTTAATTAACTACCTTACTATGTATGTATTTATGTAAATATTTTTTTTAATGAAGTAATTTATTATATATCCTAAATATTACTTAAGTGTATTTACATCAGCTTACATTTTTTTGAACCATTGATCAATATACATTTCAACTTTTTCGATGAATTTCTAAACTGCATTTTAAACAATACTACCTAGTACTGTCCATTTAATGAAATTTGACCATTAAATCAATTTATCATTGTAAAATCAACACACTCTAAAACAGTATTTCTTAAACTGTGTTCTGCGGAAGCCTGGGGTTTTGTAAAACTTAGGTGCTATTTTCAAATCTTCTAGAAAATTACTTTAAAAAATCTAACAAAGATATATTCACATTTTGATTATATTTAATTCTATGTTAACTCACTCACCTCTCATCTCAGTTGAAAGTAGGCCATGGCCTGACTTAATAGAATTTAAAATTAAAATTAATAATTTATTTTGAAATTAAAATATTTATATTTATATTTATCATTTAGTTTGTCTTAATAAAATTGTATAGTTTTGCTATGCTGTTCATAGAATATTCAGTTTAAATATTTGATCAATATTATTGACTCTTGAACTCTAGCAAGATAAAGTTTGTGAATGATTAATTACAACGGTCTCAGTCTATGTATCAACAAAAATGAAATAGGTAACACAATATAATTGATGTCGAGCCAAGTATGAGAATTTTATCCTATAAGCTTTAAATTAAGTATATCTGTAATAATAAAATGCAATACCATTCATCTCATTAAAAGTCCGATTTGTCTGGTTATTTAAGAACTTTTGGTCAATTTTGAAAATATTTTTGAATTAAATAAATATAATTAATATTTGAATTAATTATTATTTTTGTTGATTATAATCTTTATAGTGAATGTTGCATTAAAAATATAGAAAACGAAGTAGGGGTGCCACAATAAAAGGGGACATTAAAAAATGTTCCATTGATTAAAAACACTTCCCAGTCAGTATTGATGTTTGTGCTTCTTCTCATTTTATTTACTCATATGTAGAACACGGATTCTTGTGCACTAAAGTGTCAAAATATGCCATATAATATGCAGTTACAATCATAAAAATATGCTAGAAATATGTAAGAAAATAACTTTAAATTGTATAATTTAAGAATAATTTGTAGAAAAAATGTATAATTAAATATTAGTGCCCACAAAATGTATTATTCAATTTTATGCTTGACAAAACAATATTATATACAATAAATTTTTAATTTTGTCAAAATATGCAATACATTTTAAATTTTGGCAAAATATGCAGAAATATGCAGTAATATGTAAAAAAAAATCGCCATTAGCATCAATCTATTAGAATTCGTAAAGATCACTGACATAAATATCAAAACTGAAAAGGTAAAATATGTATAAAAATCCCTACTCATATGAATGTTTTACATTGGAAAAACAGGTAGGTATTTTATATTTTTAATTTGTTGAGTCTAAGTTACATTGTTTTTTGATGTACATTTGAATAATAAACAATAATTAACTATTATTTTATTTTATTATAGAAATTGGTTAGGTTGCTGCTATTTATATTTTGTATTACCTAACTTCACCCAGGAATAATTTTTTTAATTCATTTTTTTTCTTGACAAATAGCGTTTCTGTTATTTCTTTATTTTCAAATTTTATCTTCCTTAAGGAGTACTTACATACACATTTATTTTGTGCATATATACTCAACAGTACCTTTCCATTTATATATATTTGTATCTTATTATGTATCAAGGCAGAATATTTGGTTCAACAAAAAAGTGCTTGAGTATTAATATATAGATTATTAAGATATATTATTAGATAAGAGTATAAGACTTTATATTTGTATTATAGTAAACGTTTATCAACAAACAAATATAGAAATAATTAAAAAAAAAAATAAATCACTTATAGTTATTTTAATTTTTAAGTGTGAATGCTGGATGTGCAGCTCTCCCTGCACTTTTAAATATCAAACATGTAATGACACAACGGAAAGTAAACGATATTTGGAAAGGAAAAGACGAGTTGCCTGTAAGTAGATTCATTTATACTTAATAAGCTATTTCATTGATGTATGGTAATAATAATTATATGCTTTGGAATTTAGATTGAAATTGATTTGGACTCAGAGCATAGATATCATTCAATGTTTGCATGTCCTATTCTCAGACAACAAAGTTCAGATACCAATCCTCCTATGAGACTTATTTGTGGCCACATTATATCCAAAGATGCTTTACAAAAATTAGGAACGTCAACTAAGTAAGATCAATTTCCTTAAACAACCATATCATGTATGTAATGATTATTTAAATTGTTATTTTTAGATTAAAGTGCCCATATTGCCCAATGGAACAAGGTTCATCAGAAGCTAAACACATATGTTTTTAGACATATTTACCACCAACCATTCGATTAAAATTGTAAACCTATAATTATGGCTTTAAGCAAAATGTATGGATTAAAACTTAAGGATATACTTTTCAACTTAATAATTACTTCATTTTGATTTTTACTCAACAGAAAAAAATAGCATTAGATATTATTTAAAAGTTAAATTGGGTTATAACTGCATAACCTATGTAATCATTTTTATAAAAATAAGTAGACAACATAACTTTCCGATAATATTATACTTATACTATGTGCGCATAAAGATAATTAAGTTCATTTTATATCTCTTTATACTGTATAATTTAAATATAAGCGTGGACATTTTTTAAGTTATAATATCTCTAAAAAAAAATATTTTTGTTCCTATAAAAATATATTTTAATCAACACTTTGAGTGCCTCTTAGTAACTGATATGCATTGCTCGTATAGCAGCGTCAAAATCGCCCGCAAATGTGTTGATGTCTGGCTACTAGGCTATGCTAAAAAAACAATGAATAAACACAAACAGATATGGAAGTGGTGCCTTGTACCCAAGTGCATTATAAAGCCATAGAGATACCAATACAACTTGTCAACGCAGTATATGTCATAATTGTTGACTGAGGCACTCTGCGTGTTAAAAAGTTATGTTATAATATTTATTGGAAATTTCTTTACATATTTAAAATTCAACCTCGTATTAAAATATAATAAGTGAATTATTTTTATGTTTTAGTTATTATTTATTTTGTATGTTTCATGTTACATAAGTAACTGATAGTTTATCATTTAAATATATCAATAAAATTATATTTCTGGAATCTTGGAAATCATCAAATACTATTTTTTATACTATTATCATAATTCTATTTCAATATTGTCAGATTAATCTAATGTATTAAAAACAATTAAAACATTTTTTTTTATTTAAACACCATAGTAGTACAAATTTGTAGACAAAATATGTGTATCAAGGAATATTTTATTATCATAATAGTGAATATAATTGAAAATATTTTATTAACATAATATTTTAAACAATTACATTAAAAACAGTCGATTTACTTGAATATTATAGAAAAAGACTAGAAATAACAATGTGATGATACTTAAATATTTAGGTTTTATCTCAATAATGTCATAATTGGGTAGAGTCAGGTCCATTCTATAGTTTTGTCCAATTTTGTTATTAGTCCATACCTAGAATTATTAGTTATTTGTGGCATAAACCAATCAAGTTTCATAAATTACTGTTTGTTAGTGTAATATTTTTTTCAAAACCATAACAAAATTCATGATATATTAAACTAAAATTGATTAGGACCAATGAGAGTTGGACAGAACTATGAAAGGATTCAAAATCTTGAAATCAATATTTACAATATTTGGTATAACTACTTTTCATGAATTACATGATAAATGGCATTCAAGTGCAAACATTATGACAGTCAAATGTATTATTATTTTTTATTCTTCTGATGTCTTCAAATATTATTCGATTAATTTTTTTGCTTTGAAGTAACGCCTCAAGTAAAAGACTTGCCAAATTGCTAACACAATTACACAAATCATACTGAACAAACTAAAATAGAGGACTTTCTTGTTTGTCGATTCTGAAATTAAGAAAATTATAAATTTAAAAATACATATCTAATATTATGTACCTATTTAATAACTAAATACCATTCGTATTGCGCATTTCATCAGCACGCACTTTCATATCCTTGAATTCTAGTACAATAGCTTCTGAATAGTCTTCCAGTCGCTTTAGGTCCATCTCGAGAGGTTTCAATTTAAAAGCTTCAGCAATCTATCATCAGAGTTAATTAATAAGGACAACCATATATATGATACTAAAAATATGGCAACAAATTGTGTTGATAGTTTTTAAAAACAATTTTAAAAAGTTACATAAAAATATTAAATAATAATATAATAGAAGTTTTTTAAACATTTCCCCCCTGTAAAATCTAAAGCCAAATCAACATAGTATTATAATTAACTAAAGAATAATATATATATATTATATAAAATCAAAGGCCAATCTGTAGTCCCAAATACAAATCCTCAGTTTTTAATCAAATAGTATCAAATTTTACACACAATATATACTTCAGGCTCTCAGGCGAGTGGTAGAATATTTTCATCTTGGAATTAAACTCTTAAATGTTGACTTACACACGAGTTTTTTTTTCGTCTCACGAAAATCAAAAATGTATTTACTTATACAAAATAAATGGTTGCAATTGGTTGGATGATATAAAATATTATTATCACTAACTAAGATACTTTAATTTGTGGTTTTTATTATTGTAAATAATTTTTGGTATTGTATTATTTATTATAATTATTTAGTAACTGTCATGGAAACTTTAAACTTTAAACATTAAACTTAAATCGACCAAAACTATGTAATGAGACAAGATTATCAAAAATTCACTCTCAGGGGACACAATGGCAACAATTCTGGTAGGTGTGGCTTATCTAACCCAGGTGGAGTCGGGTTATACAGCTATATTATTATATAACAACAAAAAACTTGCCCCTTCATAGCTTTTAGCTTCTACTCCTGTTTTTATATCCACAAAAACTTCTTGTATAGCACCTGGATGATCTGTAAATTATAGAACTAACTATTAGGAACCAATAATTTTTCAGATTAAATAACATTATTGAATTAGTTAAGTAGCTGCATATTTATACAGCATAAAATGTATAGTGAATATTCTTGTATAAACCATTTTTTTTTTTTTTTTATAAATCATAATAAAATATCTAAAATATATATTCATTAATTGAGTTAGTGAGTTACAAGTTGTAAGTTACATTCATCTTAAAAATATGAAAACAAAAAAAAATTATTTTAATTCATTTAATTTATTTAATTCTATCATTTGGTTCATACTTACTATTTAAAGCTTTTGAAGAAAAACATATTTCAAATATATCATAGTTTTCCACACTAAAAGTAAACTTTCCTGAAGTTATATCTTCTTTCTGTGACAATATATGATTTTTTGAATCTCTAACCTATGAATAATATAAATATGTACAAATTTTATTTATCAAACTTTAAATAACCATACCTATTTGCATTAATAAATCTCAGAGGAAATAGGTGTATGTGAGTAGACTTGCAACAAATGTATAACTTTATAATAGATAGAATTGAAACTTAGGTACTTATAAATTAATATAATTTATTATTTGTATATAGATATTAAAAAAATTCCTATTTTTTTAAAGTATTTTACTATGATTAAGCCAATTAGGGTGATAATTAATAAAGATTGGTTGGTAAAAATGTGTACATTGGGATTCCTAAATGATTGAACTACACCTAATTAGCTATTAAAAAGGTACATTATTTAGTACCTAATTATAGGTAAGTCTTAGAATTAAATC
Source organism: Nasonovia ribisnigri (assembly GCA_027563435.1). Lineage (NCBI taxonomy): Eukaryota > Metazoa > Arthropoda > Insecta > Hemiptera > Aphididae > Nasonovia > Nasonovia ribisnigri. The sequence goes on from JANEHU010000501.1 coordinate 9,892, forward strand.
AAGTAAGTCAAATGTTTTTTTGGACGACACATTTAAATTAATTAATTAAAGTAGTAATTTAGTAAAATTCAAATTATTTGCTACCGAGAAATGTTAGTATATAATATAGATATCTGTATAATTATGAATAATGTAAATTGTAAAACGAATCGAATCAAAGGTACTTAGGTGATTAATTAAATATACTTACAACATAATCTACTTGCTGATTGTCAACCTCAGTTACTTCATATACACCCTTGACCAATAAATTTTCCCTGAGTTCTTCTCTGAGACATTTTCGGCTGTTGGGTTGCATATGCCATCTTATACAGTTTCCGATTGAGAGTATAGATAAAGAAATTGTCAAATGTACTATGAAGTTCATTGTAACAAATTAATTGATGAAATACGTATTAATACGTTGTACAAATTTAATACAAATTATACAAAAGCGTGATCGATATTAATTTATATAATTCACGAGTTGTGAAACAATCATAGAACTAGGAAAATCGGTTTTTAATCTAAGTACTTCCGGCACTAAAGCACTTAACAACTAGACGAGAAATCGAATATGAATTACAGTACGAAGCATTGAAGGCTAATCCGCCATTTACAAATACATAGACGTGAAGCAAACACCGCAGACGTATAATAGACGCGATAAACAAACTTTAATTATTATCTGACTACCTATTGACATAATATAACGTGTAATAAAACTCAAATAGGAAAATACTCAATACAAGTATAACATTACACCACAAACAGAATATATTGTGATTGATTATAATATAATATTACGAAGAATTATTGTATTCAAAAAAATAAATAAATTCATTTTGTATAACGTGTATATTGATAAGATAATTTACCGCAGCGGCAACGATAATATTATGACTACTATGAAGTTACGAACAATATTACGAAATGTGAAAATGAAAATAATCCAAGACCGCGATGAAACGTCCTAAAGATACGTCACAGATATTACTTTATATATCTGTGGCTGCGGTACGTATTTCGTGTTATCTGGTTATCACGGAACAGCGAGTGTTCGAGTGACTGGAAAAAATAAAAACATTTCTCACTGAAAAGCTACTTATAAAAAAAATGGGAAAATGCGTTCAATGTTCATTATTTAGCAGCAGCTGTTGTGACTTTATATAATATTGTTATTGACATTTCACATTTATACGATCACAGAAAAATTGATGCGAGCCAATGTTTTAGTTCTACACAATCAATGAGTCTCACAATAAAATCAAAAAAAAAAGTATATGAATGAAATTGTGATTCAAACTTTAATTTATTGCTACCTACTGAAATAATGAAAAAATGTACTTACCGCCTAAACGTCGATAATGCTTGTAAGCCCAAACCTGTTTTCAAATTACATATTGTGCAAACTGTTACAACTTATACATTTTTAATATATAGTTTTACTTGTGACTTAAGAGTTATGACTGAAAGTCTGTAAACCCCAAACCATTAGTTAATAGGTATTATAATTTATAAGTCATTGCAATATATAATGGCTATCAACCTAATAATGATTAAAAATGTGTAGCTTACCATTCTAAACACAATTTACAGATGAACTTTGCAGTGTTTTGCTCCCAGCACATATTTGAACAACTAACAATAACTATTATCTTACCTATCTATTAATTTAATTAAACAAAATGTTTTATTGATTCAATACAAATTAAAAGACATTCCATATATAGTCATGGGTTCGTATTAAGAACTATCCATAGACATTAGTTTGATTTTAAAATACTTATTGTACTTTAAAACAATGATCATGAATTAATATTTTTCTAGCGCTGGGCCCTTCATTTAAAGATTTAGAATGCAATGCCAAGGAAACAAAAAAATGTATTATAGATTATTAAATATGTTATAAAATTTCAACAGATTAGTTCATAAAAGCTCGTACGCCATGCATGATCATTCAAGAATTCAAGATAATAATATTGTCAGATTTTTGTGACTGACAGTCAAGTGAAAAAAGTAACACGTACACGTTTAATATTCATTGATGAGTGATAATCATGCAACAATGAATGTAATCATAAGTTGCATTCACAATCTTAAATCATAAATGAGTGATGGCCCCCTAAACATTTTCAACAGATTACTATAGATTGTAGCAGTATCTATCACAATTTTTGATACTTAACTTTTGTGGTTTAAAAAATAAATAAATTATAGCTAAAAATATATTGACCTAGTATTATTTTTTTACAATTGTCTTTTCTTAATAACTATGAAAAATGGAATGAAATAAAAACAACATTTCATATACAAATGTATATTTCAATAAATTTTTGATTTGATTTATAGTATTATAAAGAACATTTATAGCTATCAAATATAACATTATTTATGGCTTGTTTATATGTTTAGCACAAATAATTTGAAATTAGTATATATATTTTAAAAATATTTAAAATAATTATTAACATTAAATAATAATTAACCTGTAAATTGAATATTACATTAAAAGTTTATTTATTTTAGTATTAAAAATCCATTCGAGTTCTCATCTTCACAACAATTTTATTAGGTAACAATAATAAGTACATAAAGATAAAAAATATATATAAGAAATTAAAAAATACATTTTATACTCAATAATCAGGCTTGGTTTGCTTATAATATACATGTTTAAATGATTTAAATATTTTTAACAATAAAATAATTTTCATTTTGTGGTAAGTTCTCTTGTATAGGGATGAGGCAACAGTGAAGTAATTCCATTTATAATTGCCATTGGCTTACGTTGGACACATACTTTTTGAGACCAAGTACTACACAATAGAGCCAACTTACCATAAATAGTTTGAGCCATTTCATCTGTTTCAATATTATTTTCACATACATAAACAGTATCAAAATAAAATGTTGGTGAACAGAAAATATTAAACGTCTTTTTGTCTAGTGGTTCAATAATCGGTAAGCAGTCATCTCTGTTATAAGTCATGATAACTCTAAATATACAATCTTTGTGAAGATTTCTCAATTTTCCAATATATTTTAACAAAGGGCCGAAATCATATGCAGCAACTTCTTCAGGCTTATCATTTTGAGTCAATATTGATGATAATTTTTCGATTACAACATTAATATTTGATGTAAAATCCATAACTAGATTAAATGAGTGTGGGGTTAATAGACAAATACCAAAAGAGTTATTTTGGAACCGATTCTTTTGTAATGCAAAAAATCTGTAAGCCCTTCGAATTATTGCCACACTAGACATTGGATCTATATTAGTGGGACTGAAATCAATGTCAATTCTAGACAATGCATACGAATCTATAACAAACAATATTTTCTCATCTGGTAGATTTTTAAACTCGATGGGTGTTTTTGTCAGATTTTTTGATAGAGCATTTGCGTAAGACATCGTAAAAACAGATTAACAATATATTTGAATTTACCAACGAAAACTGTTCAATGATCTTTTTGAGTCCAATTTCAATTAGTTCTGGAATTTTTATGTATCAAAAAGTGCAGGTTGAATAACATCGATGAAATGCTAGAACAAAATTGAATATGTATTAGTATAGGTATTATGAAATACATGTACACAACACAAACAGCAATAACAAATCGTTTTAATCTTGTAAAAAGCATACCTAAATAATTTTTGAGTGCAATAACAAATATTATTTGAGTAGACGACTAAAAATGGTTGGTATCTAATGTCGTTCACGACAAAAAACTATATTTATATACCATTATTAATTATGCATTATAGGTGGCAAAAGGTAAAAAAGCTAAACTATCAACTAATAATATTGTAACTTGTAAGTTTTAAATTATAATGGCATTCCAGTGTCAAAAATCGATAGACTAGGAAAGATCATAAACACTTATAAATAATTGTGAAAATTTACAAAATTACTTATTAGTTATTACATTATAGTATATTTTCACAGACATACAGAATACAAAATAATGTTATTGTAAAAACTTATTATCGCAATATATTTTGTGGTTACCACTGATATCTACGACTTGATATTATCAGTCCATCTAGGTGGTTAGTGGTTACCACAAAATCGATAACAAAAGAATCATATTACTATGTTCGCGGCACGGGCTAAGAATTAAGATATTACAATATCATAAAAATATTAATATAATAAAAAATAATAATATTGTATTTTATTATAATATCTGACCACGAGTCTGTTGTTCGAATATAGGTTCAATTTAGCTGGGCTTTGCAATGTCATATTTTATGACATCTAAAAAAGAGCTATACAGCATATACAGACCTTATTACCTGCAGTGCAGTTCAAAGTGTTGAAATCAACTGTTGTCTATTAACATATTATTAAAAATACGGCATCAAATAAAAGTCCATTGCCCAATACTGCTGTCTGCTGATACAGTGATACTAATTTAACTATTACAATACCAACTTTTACTTAATCAGGTGCAAAGAAGCGACTTTTATATGAATCAAGTGATAATGATAAATATGATCTTGCACATGGACTGAAATAAATATACCTAAAGTGAAATCTAGTAAAAGTGGTAGGATTCGGATTTAAATAATAAAATAAGTAATAACCACTTAAAATGTAAAAATAATGTATAAAATGCAACAAGTTTTCACTTTTAATTCGTGTTTACAAAAAGAAATGTACAACCATTATAATGATAATATACTTCACCAACTGCTTTCGGTAAAGCTTTGGACAAGATATTTTTATTCTTAATATTTTTCTTTTATTAGAAAATAATATACTTATATAATATTTAACAGCACTTTCTGGTTATTAAAAGTATTTTTAAGCATAAAAACGACAATCTCTTATGTATTTGTACCGTAAAATGTAAATGCAAATAAAATTATTGTGTTCAATTGAAAATTAACACAAAACATAAAAACAAAAGTATAAGTAAAATAAGAAAAAATAAGGTTTACCAATTAGCATAGAAATGAAATGAAACACATTTTTACTTAAGAATTATTTTTTTAATTTTTATCCAAGACAAAAATACATTTGCATTTAAATCTGAATTATACTGATTATTAGTAATTACTCCAACTAAAGAATGTGTTCTAAATTCTAAAGTGAATTTTACGATTTTATTGAGAAGTCCTAAATCACAGTATATCAAAATTAGACTGTTGAAACAAAAATAAACAACAATCAAAATATATCAATTTACTTATTGACAATAAATAAATATATTTGCTTTCATTAATAAAACCAATGATAAAATCTTTTCGATTTCAATTGACCATTTTAAACAATGCTGTTATAAAATGGTTACTTAAATTATACCAATTTAAGTTCTAGTTAACTCTTAAAACATTCTGTATTAGCCGTGCGAATATTTGAAAGCATGAATAGACAAGACAGTACACGCAGCTGTATTAGAATAGTGAGAGGTCATGAACATAATATTGTGTGTGTGCTGTGTGCACATGCCATTGCCCAAGAGGGAAGGACGCAGAGGCCCCCCCCAAATCCCTAAAAATATAGGTTTGTATTTTGTATAAAGATATATTATATTATACCATTATGTATATTATAATAAATTGGATCCAATTTTTTCTTTTAATTTTCATATATTCCTGGAAGCTAAGTAGTAAGTGGTCGACATACTTTTTGTTACTTTTAAGTATAATGTTACAATTAAGGCAGCTTAATCGTTTAAAGACAATTATGTCCCCTCCTTCCCACAAAGAAACATTTCTGAAGCCATCCCCTGGATAGGAAATACATAGTAATATTTTTAGAATAGGAATAGGTAAAGTGTATACCAGTATAGAAGGAAATTTCAAAAATCTTTCAGAATAATATATTATAATATAATTTATTCTCTTATATAAAAATCATTTTATATAAGTATAAATTGTATTACTTATACCAATATATAAGTAAAAACTATACTACTACAATAAATAAATTAAACTAACAAAATGTTATTGACATTTGACTGTCCCTTCAAAATATTAATAATAGTAATATATTCATTAACAAATACAATTAACAATAAATAGGAACATATATCTTAAAAGAACTACTAGAACTATTTTGAGAAATCCAAAACGGAAAGTAACATCAGAAATTCAATTTAAAAATAAAAATTTCAAAAACCAGATTAAATATTTTTTAATAGTTTTTGTAGAACTTGAATATGTACTTGTTTTAATAGTACACCAGTTACTTTATGGTATTAATATTCATAAGAAATACGGGGGGGGGGGGGTCACACGTCAGGTTCACCCCGTCCTATCTTTACGTCGACTATAATGCCGCGCCGCTGCCGTCTATTCGCACCATTATGACAAAAACTGTGTTGACGAGACGACGACGATGCAGTACTGCAGCAGAACGTTTAGCCCGTTTATTATTATATTCATCTTTAGATACAACATATCTATATTAAATCATAAATGCAAAAATAATATTTTATTATTTTGTTTTAGGAATTATTGGATATTAACTAACTAATTATTAAATCAGAAATGACTGATGCTAGAAATTGCATAAGTAAAATTAACAATGATATATTGAAAACAACAATAAAAAAATTAATTTTTCCAAATATCTACAAAATGTTACAAGTAGCACTTACTTTACCAATCAGCTCTGCTCAACATGTGAGCGATCTTTTTCGGCTACGCGAAAAATAAAGACGTGAGTGAAGACTTCTATGCATCAATAAGAACGTTTTAAAAATCACTCTATTCTATACATAGAGAAGGATGTAACAAAAAGTATTGATACGAAATGTATTTTGAACGAATTTTCTAAATCATCTAGGATGATATAGTTTAAAAAAAACATTTATTGTAATAACATATTATATTTAACGAGACTGTTATTTTATAGTCATTTTTTCTAATACAATACGAGTTGAACGCGAGAGCATGCGATGGTCGATCATTATCGTAAGTGTTTACACCAAAACATAATTTTACTACTAGCACAGTAGTTATTATACCTACATATAATTATTATACAAACAACAAAATATAAATAATATACTTCATATGTACCAGCTATATAATAGCCAATGGGTACAAAATATGTACAATAATAATATAATATACTAAATTAACCACAACAATTCAAAACTAAAATGTTTTTTGACTTTAAAATATTCATAACATGAATTGAAAAACAAATAACAAAATTGAACATTTTACACATTTTTAACTGAAAAATAATTTGTAAATTTTTTTTCAAATTTTAAACTTTAAATGCCTTAAAGAAGAATCTTGCCTGTGTATTTTAGATTCTGAGCGAAGCGATGAATGTATTGGTTTTACAATGATGTGTGTTTTTTTTTTTTTTTTTTTTTTTATTTTAGATTCTGAGCGAAGGATGAATGTATTGGTTTTACAATGATGTGTGTTTTTTTTTTTATTTTTATTTTTTTTTATTTTTTTTTTATTTTTTTATTTTTTTTTTTTTATTTTTGTGTCTGTCATCACGTTTTAGACAGAAAAAATGCTTCGATTTTCTTCAATAGTACCTTTTCTGATAGGAAAGTGAATCTAGTTGGTACTTTGGGGGGTCAAAAGTCAAAATTTCCTAGTAGTTTTCATGAGCGCCTGGAAAAACGAATGAAAAATTATGGGGAAAACGGGAATTTTTACGGAAAACCAATTTTCGACAAAATCGATTTTGGTTTTTGGTATAACTCTAAAAGAAATGACCGTAGAGACATGAAATTTTGACCGAATGTTTATATAAGCATTTTCTACACACCATATCATTTTCAAAATATTCTGACTTATTTTGAGCTGTTAACGGACATTTTCAGTTTCCAATTTTTTTAGTTTTTTTCTATAAATGTCAATAAAATTTTGTTTGTTGGGTAAATAATCTTGAAAATTTAATAGTAGGCTTCTAATATATAGTTTCAAAGGCAGATGAAAAATATTAAAATCTGTAGTCACAATTTTTTTTTATAGGTAATCAAAGTTCAAATTTTGACAAAATACGTATAAAAATGACGAAAATGTGCAATTTATTTTGAGTTAGAAATTCATAAAATTTTCTTTTTAAATCTAAGGTTTGAAAATGTAATACAAGATTTCTTATAAGTTTGCCTAATTTTATCAATGAAAAAATGTTTATAAGCAAGTCAACATAAATTTTTAAGAGCATTTTAAGTTCAAATTTGTTACAAGATTAGATATTCACTCGATTTCTCATGTAGTGATGTTCTTATTTTGTTGCAATTCAAAAACAAATAACTGTAGATGCATGAAATTTCACTGAATGTTTATATTATCATTTTTTATACACCATATAATTTTGAATATATTTTGACTGTTTTTGAGCTGTTTGACATTTTAGTTTCAATTTTTAGTTTTTTTTTATAATTGTCAATAAAATTTTATTTGGTGGGCCAAAAGTCTGAAAATTTAATACAAGCTTTCTTATATATTGTTACAACATCAGTTGAAAAATTTTAAAAATACATAGGCACGATTTTTTTTTATAAGCATTTAAAGTTCGAATTTTGACAAAATTTGTCAAAATCTCGAAAATAAATCATTGTAATTAAAAAATTATAAAATGTTCAGTTTTTATAACTAAGTGTTGAAAATTTAAAACAAAATTCTCATAAATAAATCATACTGTAACCAAAAAATCTAAAAAATATATCAACACATTTATTTTTTACAGACATTTTAATTTCAAATTTAGACAAAATTTCATATTTAAACCAAGAATAATGATTTTAATTATTTTGATATAATTTAAAAATATTATTTGTTGGTATATGAAACTTTTAGAATATATTGTTATATTTTATATACACGCAATGGCATTTTAAAATATAATTTTTGAGAAAAATGAATTTAACCAACTATAGTAAATACTAATGCCTATAATACTAAAATGAATTACTTTATTCACAATAATATCATCAAATACATTTAGACTTAGTAAGATATTATAGACTGACTGACCGTCTTCGCTCAGAATCGTTTTTCTTATTCAATGATATTATATCATTGGATAAAAATCTAACACAATCCATTACAGTGACTCACTTGTAACCTACTGTACAGCAGAGCGACATACACTTACCCGCCCTTTTTTTTAATTTTTTTTTTAATTTTTTTTAGATTCTGAGCGGAGCGATGAATGTATTGGTTTTACAATGATGTGTGTTTTTTTTTTTATTTTTTTTTTTATTTTTGTGTCTGTCATCACGTTTTAGGACAGAAAAAATGCTTCGATTTTCTTCAATAGTACCTTTCTGATAGGAAAGTGAATCTAGTTGGTACTTTGGGGGGTCAAAAGTTAAAATTTCCCAGTAGTTTTCATGAGCGCCTGGAAAACAAATGAAAAATTTTGGGAAAAACGGGAATTTTTACGGAAAACCAATTTTCGACAAAATCGATTTTGGTTTTTAGTATAACTCTAAAAGAAATGACCGTAGAGACATGAAATTTTGACCGAATGTTTATATATGCATTTTCTGCACACCATAGCATTTTCAAAATATTCTGACTTATTTTGAGCTGTTAACGGACATTTTCAGTTTCCAATTTTTTAGTTTTTTTTTCTATAAATGTCAATAAAATTTTATTTGTTGGGTAAAAAATCTTGAAAATTTAATAGTAGGCTTCTAATATATAGTTTCAAAGGCAGATGAAAAATATTGAAAATCCGTAGTCACAATTTTTATTTATATGTAATCAAAGTTCAAATTTTGACAAAATACGTAAAAATGACGAAAATTTGCAATTTATTTTGAGTTAGAAATTCATAAAATTTTTTCTTTTTAAATCTAAGATTTGAAAATGTAATACAAGATTCCTCATAAGTTTGCCTAATTTTATCAATAAAAAAAGTTTATAAGCAAGTCAAATAAATTTTTATGAGCATTTTAAGTTCAAATTTGTACAAGATTAGATATTCACTCGATTTCTCATGTAGCGATTTTCTTATTTTGTTGCAATTCAAAAACAAATAACTGTAGATGCATGAAAATTTCACTGAATGTTTATATAAGCATTTTCTATACACCATCTAATTTTTAATATATTTTGACTGTTTTTCAGCTTTTTACGGACGATTTCAATTTTCAAATTTTTTAGTTTTTTTTTTCTATTAATATCAATTAAATTTTATTTGTTGGGCCAAAAATAATGAAAATTTAATACAAGGCTCCTGATATATTATTACAATAGCAATTGAAAAATATTAAAAATACATAGGCACACATTTTTTTTATAATCATTTAAAGTTCGAATTTTGACAAATTTATCAAAATCTCGAAAATTATCAATCATTGTAATTAAACAATTATAAAATGTTCAGTTTTCTTAACTAAGGATTGAAAATTTAAAATAAAGATTCTAATAAATAGTACATACTGTAATCAAAAAATCTAAAAAATATATAAACACAGTTATTTTTTATAGACATTTTAAGTTCAAATTTGGACGAAATTACATATTAAAATCAATTTCAACGAGTAAAAGTATATATTATAATATTTTTATAGCATCACTGATAATTTTAGGTTAATAATTAAATAATATGAATAATATTAATTCAACTTAGCAGCTACCGTATAATAACAATATCAATATAATTTAAAATATCCTAGACTGACATACCGTCTCCGCTCAGAATCGTTTTTCGTATACATTATACAATGATATTATATCATTGAATTCAAATTTAATACCATCCATTATAGTACAGTGATCTACTTGTAGCCTACTGTACAGCGGAGCGACATCCACTTGACCCCCTTTTTTTAAATTAAGTCTTTTCAAACATATCTAAATATCATTAATATTACAAAAATATTATAATTTTAATGACCGATGAAAATTTAAAACGTTAATGTTGAAAATAAGTTTACCGTATACTTATTAGACTCTTGACCAGACTCCCATTTACTGATGATATCAGTCTTCAAAATGGGTAGCACAAATATGGTAACTTTTTTTAATAGTAAACCCCAACGCTTCTTCCCACTTTTTCTTCATATCCTCATTTTGTGGTACTTTAAAAATAGTTTTTGATATAGTATAAATTTCTCGCACACAACAATAGTTTGGCATATTTATGTTTGAAAAAAAAAATGTATGTTTTATTAAAATAAGAATTAAAATATGTACTACTCTATTACTATTAAATAGTAAGTAATGACTGATTAATGATTATAAATAGTCCACTAAGCCACGAGTCTCGAGATCGAATTTTTGTTCTCAAAAAATCTCGTATTGATCTTCAGATTGACAAATTGCCAAAATAAAATTTCTCGCCCATTTTTTTTTTTTGAATAATTTAAATTTTTAACACTATTAACCCTAGAACACTAACCTTATTTTTAGTCCGTGATTACTAACCATTCATCAAATCGACGAATATAATATAAATTCACATAAATATTATGTTCAAATTACAGTATTTATTTTTCAGTTTATATTATAATCTTTATTCATATACTTTTTAAAATAACAATATACTTAGTAACATCAAATTGAAAAAAAAAATTGTAAACTTAAAATAAAATTTTATGTTTTGAAACTGTAATTAAAAATACATAGGTATTATTAAGTAAATATTAATCGTTATTACAATGTGGACATTTTATAATTTGGTGTTCGCCGCATATGTATTTTTGACATGTAGAACATTGTGATTTAGTCATTCGCCTTTTTTTGTAGTCGCAGAAGCTACAAACTTTTCTTTTAGATTCTGAGCGGAGCGATGAATGTATTGGTTTTACAATGATGTGTGTTTTTTTTTTTATTTTTTTTTTTATTTTTTTTATTTTTTTTTTTATTTTTTTTTGTGTCTGTCATCACGTTTTGGGACAGTAAAAGTGCTTGGATTTTCTTCAATAGTACCTTTTCTGATAGGAAAGTGAATCTAGTTGGTACTTTGGGGGGTCAAAAGTAAACATTTTCCAGTAGTTTTCAAAAGTACCGTGAAAAACAAATGGAAAATTAAGGAAAAAACGGGAATTTTTACGCAACATTGATTTTCGATAAAATCGATTTTGGTTTTTGGTGTAAGTCTAAAAAAAATGACGGTAAATACATGAAATTTTTACTGAATGTTTATATAAGCAGTTTCTATATACCATACCGTTTTCAAAATATTTTGACTTATTTTGAGCTGTTTACAGACATTTTAAATTTCCAATCTTTTTGGTTTTTTTTTTTTAAAAAATCAATAACATTTTATTTATTCGTTAAAAATTCTTGAAAATTTAATAGAATGCTCCTAATATATTGTTTCAAAGGCACATGAAAATATTAAAAATCTGTAGTCACAATTTTTTTTTCTAAGCATTTTAAGTTGAAATTTTGACAAAATACGTAAAAATGACGAAAATTTGCAAATTATTTAGAGTTAGAAATTCATAAAAATTTTTCTTTTTAAATCTAAGGTTTTAAATTTTAACACAAGATTTAACGTAAGTTTTTCTACTTTTATCAAAAATAAAATATCTAAAAGCAATTAAAAATAAATTTTTATGAGTGTTTTAAGTTCATAATTTTACAACATAGGATATTCACTCGATTTCTCATGTAGCGTTTTTCTTATTTGGTTGTAATTCAAAAACGAATAATTGTAGATGCATGAAAATTTCACTAAATGTTTATATTCTCATTTTCTATACACCATTCAATTTTGAAAATATTTTGATTTGTTTTGAGCTGTTTACAGACATTTTTAGTTTTCAATTTTTTTAGTTTTTTTTTTTATAATTGTCAATAAAATTTTATTTGGTGGGCCAAAAAGTCTGAAAATTTAATACAAGCTTTCTTATATATTGTTACAACATCAGTTGAAAAATTTTAAAAATACATAGGCACGATTTTTTTTTATAAGCATTTAAAGTTCGAATTTTGACAAAATTTGTCAAAATCTCGAAAATTATAAATCATTGTAATTAAAAAATTATAAAATGTTCAGTTTTTATAACTAAGTGTTGAAAATTTAAAACAAAAATTCTCATAAATAAATCATACTGTAACCAAAAAATCTAAAAAATATATCAACACATTTATTTTTTACAGACATTTTAATTTCAAATTTAGACAAAATTTCATATTTAAACCAAGAATAATGATTTTAGTTATTTTGATATAATTTAAAAATATTATTTGTTGGTATATGAAACTTTTAGAATATATTGTTATATTTTATATACACGCAATGGCATTTTAAAATATAATTTTTTTGAGAAAAATGATAAATACTAATGCCTATAATACTAAAATTAATTACTTTATTCACAATAATATCATCAAATACATTTAGACTTAGTAAGATATTATAGACTGACTGACCGTCTTCGCTCAGAATCGTTTTTCTTATTCAATGATATTATATCATTGGATAAAAATCTAACACAATCCATTACAGTGACTCACTTGTAACCTACTGTACAGCAGAGCGACATACACTTACCCGCCCTTTTTTTTAGTTGACAGTTCTTCTTCAGTCGGTCGATCTTGTGTTTGTGTTACGTTTTTTATTCCCAAGCAATCTTCAATATTTTTTTTCAAATTATGCGGTAGCTTACTATTCGAAAGCCTTGATCTCATGCAATCCTCAGCCAACTGCTCTTGTAAGCGTATCATAAATTGGAAGCGTGATAAAGGTTTTGTACTTTTGTAGTATCTTTCCTGTTTTTGTAAAAATTGTGATGTACGTATATAACATGAGCATTTATTGATGCTATATTTATTATATTATAAAAATGCACAATATGAACATCGTTTAGTTTTTCTACCGGCATTCATGTTATGACACATTTGGTCAAAACTATCCACGCCACCTTTAGTTTTATTATAGTGCATTACAATTGTTGGCTTTTTAGTAGGTTCATTTATAGAGGCATCACTATGCAGGGAAGACACTAATGTAACGAGTTTGGTTGGTTTTGTTTTGTAAGAGACAGCGGTCAAATTGTTTGAAAATAAAAATAGCGATGTATTTACTGCTCGATTAGAATATTTTAAGTCAGTAAATTCAGCAGGGAATTCTCTCTTATTTTTTTTTATCGTACCAATTACTGTAAGTTTATAATCTTTTAGTAGTTTTTGTGTAAGAGGAATATTTGTGAACCAATTGTCCATTGTAATATTGCGGTTTGATCCTTTTACTGACGATACTAACTGTTCAACAAAATAATTTGCTGCAAATACGTTACTTGGGACAGTTCCTATCCCGCAAAATGGAATTGAGTTCAAAAAATTTTACCTACTGAGAAATAATCTATGGACCTTTCTGCTTCCAACTTTAACGTTTCATAAGGATAAGAGCTATATTGAAGAATTGATGTTTTTTTGATCTATTTTTACAATTCGTATGAAATCAAAAACCTAAATCATTCAATATACCATAAAGATACGGATGGTTCCTACTGAAAATCACATAATGCGTTTTTCAACTTTTTGCTACCACGATTACGGGCGAAATAATGATCGTACGTACTCCGATCATAGACCCTTTTTGACGTCTCGTACGCTTAAAGATTAGTATCTCCAGTTTAGTAATGATTGAACGAAAACCAAAAATCCAAAGTAGAAAGTATACTAAGTACAAATACACGTGAAAATTCATAACTCTTGACCCAAAAGTAGGAAAATCTCGATCTCGGTACCCATCGATACGGCGAAAAGTCCTCTATAACATTCAACTACAAAAACAGCTCGCTGCGCCCAAAATCTAAGTATTCGTGTCGAAAAACCCCTCAAAAAAACGCAAATTTTAAACTTTCAAAAATACGGGGAAAAACGGATCCTACGGTCTCGACAATTTGATCACCAACCTCCAAACTATACAAATCTCGAGTTTCGGAAACGTCGTACAAAAACTAAACCTTATCCAAAATACACCAAGGGGGAGTTCTAGGACCACCATCCCCCCGACACCGGGAGTACGTTTTTTAGGCCCGGCCCTAAACGGCTAAACCAAAACGTTTGGTAACTTAAATATATAGTATTATCTTATGTGAACGTCATCTAATACTTATAAATGATTTATTGAACTTTAAAAACTATTACATATTTACATACGTTTGTTCACATTTTGTAATTACCTACGTCATCAGCATTGTCGCATAGACCATTCTATGCCAGTAGTTATCCTAGAAGTAGTTACCTATTCATATAATTACATCGATAATAAATCTATTTAAGAGGACGCTACCCATGCATTTGTTGTTTCCGTCTTACACACGCACGACATAGCAAAATGTTGTTCACTAGTTTCAATAGTATGCTGTTAGTTTTGATACTAGAGGCAATTGACCTATTATCCATGATAAAATAACAATGTTATTTTATCATGCTATTATCAAACTTTTAGGTAAGAACATTATCTGTGCTTAAGCGTTGGCTTTTATTCGATATTTTAATTTTCAAGCAAGATATGGGTATGTGAAATGCCAAAAAATAAAAATTCTCATATCTCGCTTGAAAATTAAAATATCGAATAAAAGCCAACGCTTAAGCACAGATAATGTTCTTACCTAAAAGTTTGATAATAGGTCAATTGCCTCTAGTATCAAAACTATACAGCATACTATTGAAACTAGTGAACAACATTTTGCTATGTCATGCGTGTGTAAGACAGAAACAACAAATGCATGGGTAGCGTCCTCTTAAGAGTGTTAAACATGAACAATAATTGTTTAAAAAATTGATGAACTTTGAATTTCAATTACCTATCAAAACTAATGATACATAAGCAGTGTTTGGAAAGAACGTCGTTCATGAATGCACGTTCACGCGTTCACGTTCATATGTAGTGAACGATACGTGAACGTCACTCGTTTTTTGCTAATAGAACGTGAACGTGAACGGCGTTTATATTGTAACGAGACATAATGCCTTACGTACAGAAACACTACTTCCTGAGTGTAAATCTACACGTGCGCAACCAGGCGGTAAATGCCATCAACAAAGGACGTTCAGCGCCGCAGACACATCGACGAGTTATAATTTCATTACAATTGGCGCCCAACTACAAGGCTCGATTTTGGAGGCGAACCACACGTCAAGAGACTTCGTGCCCTTATACAAAGCTACATCTTTTAAAAATGCCGCCGAAAAAGCAGTTGGTAAGCGAAGAAGAATTTAGGCTTTTCCAGAAAGAAGTAGAAAGAAACAGTCAGTACCTGGTTAATCAACTTCTACAAAGAATTAGTGATAACGAAGAAAATCACAGAAAAGAAATGGAGAAAATTACGGAAAACTGTGTCAAGATGATAAACGAAATAGAACAACAACATCAAAATAACATAGACAATTTGAAGAAAATGTTTTTTGATCCAGATCAAAATATGCACATGAAAAGTGACGACCGTAGAAATTCAAACATAGAAATATCTAAGCCAACGTTCTATGGAAGTCAGAAGGATCAGCACCCCATTGATTTTTTACAAAATTTAGAAGAGTATTTTAAAATCAAACAAATTAACCGAGAAGAAAAACTAATAATTGTTCGAGACTGCCTAAAAAACGCTGCGAACAACTGGTTTTCAACAATTAAGTTTCAAATTAGGAACTATTCAGAATTCAGAGACGCATTCATTGATGAATTCTGGTCCAGAGAGATACAAATTCAGGTGTGGAGTAACTGTCTCAATACGTCTCAAGTACCAAGTAATGTCACATACCGGGAACATTTTTCACAATGGGCATCCAAACTACGTCATTTACAAGTTCCGCAGTTATCAGAAGAAGAAATTGTGAAAAACATAGCAAGTCATTACCCAGGGTATCTCAGAGCAATATTAATATCATTACCGGAAAAATCTATAGTCAATGCCATGAAAGTCCTCAGCGCAGAAGAAGGCCGTAGAGAAAAAACCGAAACACCAGTTAGTGATCACAATACCGCCAACCAATCACACAGAAACAATAATTGGAACCCCCAAAATGTGAGAAGCGGCAATCAAGCTAATGATTGGCGAGATACCAATCGACAATCCAACCATACAAATCAGAGGACAACACGAAACAGCAACCAACCTCAAAACAACCGATGGAATAATAGGCAAGAGAACCAACAACAACCACGGGAGACCAGTCAACAAATCAATCAGGTCAACGTGGAAGTAGTTGAAGAAACACCAGAAAAAATGGGAGAAGACAATAATGAGATAACGCACGCAGTAAATAACATACCTGTAAAGGGTAAGACAGTCAGCCCTTACATACAGTGTCAGATCGAAGGCGAATCGGTGCAGCTACTAGTGGATACAGGTGCGACAATCAGTGTGTTGACAAAAGAGATCATAGATAAAATCCTCCAGAACAACAGCCGAGTTCCAGTATTGCCGGTAAACGGGGTACAAATCAGTAACGCGGTGGGGAAAAGGATTTGTAAAGTATCAAAACAAATTTTCTGCGCATGCAAAATTGGTCCAGCGACCATATATGCAAATTTTGTACAAGTTGAAAATTTGAATGAGAAAGGCATCATAGGAGCAGATGTCTTACAACAGTATAATGCACAGGTCAACTTTAATAATCGGACGGTAACCTGGAACATCGATGAGGTCATTTATACTACGTCGTTCACAGACACAGGACCAAAGACCATTACGGAAGACCAACAGATGCACAGATTACAACTAATGGATAGTGAAGAAGAAGAAGACGAACAACAGATGAGCGGTCAGCAAAAACAAAAGTTCGGACAACTTATAGAGAATTACAAACACATATTTTCGGAAAACCCGGGAAAAATAAAAAATTATCAATGTCAAATCAAAGTTAAGGAAGGAGACCCTATATACCAAAAACCATACCCTATACCGATGTCACGCATAGCAAAGATGGATAGGGAGATACAGCGGATGTTGGACCTCGGAATCATTGAAAAATCTACATCGCCATGGTCCTCACCAATTGTTGGAGTTGAAAAGAAAAACGGAGACATACGCATCTGTATTGACGCGAGAAAAATCAACCAGCGGATAATACCGGATCGCGAATGTCCGATGAACATTGAAGAAATATTAATGAAGTTTGAAGGGGCCCGATACCTCAGCTCAATCGACCTCACGGCAGGGTACTGGCAGTGTCCACTCAGCCAAGAGTGCAGGGAGATTACAGCATTTTTGTACCGAGGCAGGAATTATCAATATCAAGTGTTACCATTCGGACTTATAAATTCAATTGCTGAATTTCAAAAAATACTGGACAAGGTCTTAGGACCGGAACTACTCAATTTTATTGCAATATATGTGGATGATATTCACATAATGTCAAAAAACTTCGAAGAACACATGCAACATTTAACACAAATTTTCCAGAGATTTAGTGATTATAATGTGACTATCAATATGTCAAAATCAAACTTTTTTAGATCGCAAGTATTATTCTTAGGACACGTCATATCTAGAGACGGTATCAAGATGGACCCAGAAAAAATACAAGTGATACAAAATTTTCAACCACCAAAAAATCGCAAGCAACTACAATCCTTTTTAGGATTCATAAACTTTTATAGAAAATACATCCGTGACCTATCAAGACAGACATCAGAGCTAAGCCAATTATTGAAGAAGGGGACTACATGGAACTGGGAACAACGACATCACCTAGCGTTCACGGAAATCAAGCAACTATTTTTGGAAGACATAATTATACGGTATCCAAACTTTCAAGAATGTTTTTATCTAAACACAGATGCATCAGGCACTGCAATCGGGGCAGAACTTTACCAAATCAATAAGTATGGAAAACACCAAACCTTGGGATTCGCAAGTCGAACCCTGAGCACTGCTGAAAGAAATTACAACACTACAGAACTAGAATTATTAGCCATTGTATACGCATGTAAGAAATTCAGAAACTATATTTTGGGATACACCACCAAGGTGCTAACAGATCACCAAGCACTTGTTTTCTTAAATCAATGTCAACTATTGAATGCCCGGCTTACCCGATGGTCAATCACATTGCAGGAATACTCCCTCGAAGTAATCCACATTCCTGGCAAAGAAAATATTGCAGCTGACACACTCACCAGATATCCACAAACTGAACAAGATATTCCACAACAAAATCTAACTAACATCGCTATCAATAAACTCATGTTATGCGAGTATAGTAAGGATTTACAAAAACAATTTACACAGTTACAGAAGTTGCAATATCAAGATGTAAAACTAAAGAAAATCGTCAACAGAGTACTGAGTGAGCCCAACAAGTACTTTGCAATATATGAAGGTTTATTGTTCTCAATCGACAAGGATAATGTTTATCGAATAATGATTCCAGATGGAATAAGGGAACAGTTGATTAAAGAAACTCATGAACATTTTGGACACGTTGGAGCTTATAAAACCTATCACGTACTCCGAAATAATTACCGAATGAACGACATGTATCGATCCATAAAAAGACTCACACGATCATGTGAACTTTGCCAAAAAAGCAAAATCAACACACAAAGGGCCAGGGGACCAACGATGTCATCAGAGCCTGAAGAACCGCAAGATACCATATCACTAGACCTTATGGGTCCGCTACCAAGGGGACAGCTAGGTATGAAATATATTCTTGCACTCATTGATACCTTTTCAAAACATATCAAAATCTATGCATTACGCCGAGCAATCACAGATGCTATTCTGAACAAATTAGTTAATGATTATTTACCAGCGTACGGACCAATACGGAGAATATTGACCGACAACGGTACTCAGTTTATTGGTCATAAATGGACCAACAGGTTACAACAACTGGGAATTCAAGCCACCTACACCACCACATACCATCCCGAAAGCAATCCGGTGGAGAGGGCTAACCGGGAAATAGGACGCATACTACGAACCTATTGCCACAGGAAGCACACCACCTGGGTGAAATGGCTTGACAACGTCGAATTCTGGTTGAACAACACCACACATCAGTCAACTGGACTCACCCCAATACAGATAATGACCGAAAAAAAATACAGTCTGGCAATTGATAAATTAGTTCCACTACCTATCCAGACTCGAGAACCAGACGTAGAACACCTTATCCAATTAGCGAAGAGTCGACTCCGGAAGCGTGCCCAACAAAGAACGCAGGCCAAAGACAAGGGCAAACGTTTTCCATCATATCAGATTGGACAACAGATATTGATTCGAGAACATCGACTGTCATCAGCTCAAGACAAAGAAATACACAAATTCTTTTTATTGTACCATGGACCATACACCATAATGGAAGTCCGAAAAAACAACACGGTCGTAATAATAAACAATAGAGGAGATCAAGTCACACACAATTTCAAGAATATCAAACTCTACCTCCCTCCAGACCCCGGAAAGGGTGGAGCGGAATCTAATAAACAATGAAATTAACTAACCTTGTTCGTGTTGTGTCGGTGGTAGTCCTAACTGTAGTATGTGTCGTATTATTTAAATTTTACCTGTATTTCTAGACCATACCAAACATGGATACAAACACTGCTCATCACACACAAACGAACATCACCGAGTCAGGTCAATGGCTCGATGACCTACTCGAGAATAGATACCGCGAGCTATTCGGTGAGGAATATCTATACGAAGATTTATTGGAAATACGTGTAGAAAAAATCAATACCCTCAACGTGACAAATATACCTACCAACATTCAATATGAGAGAGCAATGGCCGAGTATCGACGAGAGATAGAGGCGGGAGTAACACGATACCAAACCGAATCTACAATCAATTTCTCATCTACAATACGATGTGTTAAAGTTTCCGACCCGGAAGAGTTCCTCGAACTAAACGTTGATCCAACAGAGATCACGGACATGATGTGTACCTCAAACAATGTAGCAGTTTCCGAAGAGGTCAAGCCTCAAATCAGCAACCGCAAGAGAAAAAGAGAAGAGTGGAGGAATCGCCGAAACATGGCCAGAACCAAAACTAAACAGAACCAATGAAAGAAAGAAGAATTGATTACCTGATGTTTCACAAATAGTTATTATTATCACTTTGGAGGAAGGATACCTCATTTGTGTCAAGCCAACACCCAACATTATTTTATTTGATTTGATTTATTTACCTTGTCTCAAACATGTTTTTCAACAAAGAAAAAAAAATAAAATCAAAAGGGGACAATGTAACGAGACATAATGCCTTACGTACAGAAACACTACTTCCTGAGTGTAAATCTACACGTGCGCAACCAGGCGGTAAATGCCATCAACAGAGGACGTTCAGCGCCGCAGACACATGACCGAGTTAACAATAGAGTGCGCTGCCCACAGGCCATGTTATCGATAGCACTGTGGGCAGCAACCTTTTCAGAGTTTAAACACAAAAGTTGTATTATTTATGATCCGCATAACTGCAAAACCTTGCAAAAACACTTATGAAGATACTCGTAACAACCTTAGAGAAGAATCAAAGGGGAAACAGCACCAAAACAGTGTAGAAACCGAAGAACCCGCTGTAGGACCGCCTCCGCCAATAACTAACATAAGTATGACCCGGTCGCCACAGCAGGAGCAAGTTCAAAATTGTGATCGAACAGTCGTAAACTGATCGAAACACACAATCGACCACCGAGCCGAGGACGCCGGGACTTGGTTTGATATTCCAGACTATAGTTGGAATACGATCAATTCGTATTATTGCCGCTATAGAGTATCGCCTAGTCTCGACAACCGACGCCAGTTCAGTTGTGCACAGTAACCACCGTCGTCACTGTCCACAACCACCAACCGCCGCCGTCGTCACAGTCACCGCCGCCGCCACCAACCGCCGCCGTCGTCACAGTCACCGCCGCCGCCACAACTGCCGCCGTCGTCACTGCCACCCGCCGCTACCACAGTCACCGCCGCCGCCACAGCCGCCGCCGCCGCCGCCGTCGTCACTGTCACCGCCGCCGCCACTACCACAACTACCGCTACGATCATAACCGTATCCGATACATCGTTACTCCTCGTAGACGGAATATAGCCCATCTATATTAACGCCGTTACGGGAGAGCCCAACCGTAAGCCACTTATCATTATAATACCTATCAGTGTGTTGTGACATTCATGTTCAATATATGTGGAATACAAATAAATTGTATTAACGCCACTATATAAGTCCGAAACTTTGTAACATAGCTGGAATACGATCAGTTCGTATTATTGCCGCTATACGAATATAACTATACGTATTTTATTATATTCTGTTCTATGAAATTAATTTATGTAAATTTTATTCTAATACGACTATGAAAATTAATTATATAAAGAAAACGCTGTATAACTAATATTTATTTGTATAATACACTTTTCTTGTTAAAATAAATGTATTGTATTGTAACCCACATCGACGAGTTATAATTTCATTACAATATTTTTAATGAATTTGATCAATTTTTAAGACGTTCAATTTATTTACCATTTAATAAATATTATATTATGTATAAAATAATTAATTATATTATAATAATAATATTTTCATTTTTCCCATAATAATTCCTACAATATTTGTTTAATTGCAAAATATATAAATTAAATACATGAAATTCCAGTGTCCCCGGCTAGAAATACAACAATAATGTTATGATTTCCATGAATTTGTAATAAACCTAATCGGTTTATCATGAATAGGTAAAGTGTATATCTATTATGGTATAATAGATATACGTTTATGGGTTTTTAATTTTTATATTGACTGCAGGCTAACGATTCATAAAAAAAAAAATTAAATGAACGCGACCCAATGAACGCGTTCGTTTTTTAAAAGAACGTGAACGTGAACGCGTTCGTTTAAAAAAACACGAACGTGAACTTGAACGAGTTCCTTTTTTAACGACTGAACGTGAACGTGAACGAGTTCATTTTTTTAGTGAACGTTCCGAACACTGTACATAAGTCTCGAAAATGCTTATAATTAAATGTATTTTGTTATAATACGATAATATTAATATGACATCTCTTAAAATCTACTAACACTGGTCAATAGGTATGGTAAATTAGTAAATTTCAGACGTATATTATATTTGGTATGTAGGTACCTACTCTATTTAGAACTATTGTGGTCGTCTGTGGACAAGATTAATCCCACATAGGAGAACGAGAAATGGTGAAATCTAAAGTGTATCGATAGAGAATTTTATGGAGATTCCATTTAAATGATCGGCGTAACGAAATGTTCAGTAAATAAATAGATAGTTTCAAAAAACCATCAAAAAATCATACAAAAATCGCTTCATCAACAATCATAGATTATAAATTATGATAACGAATTATTAATCAATAATCACCATGAACTAAGATAATATTATCTTAGTTCATGGTAAATAATAATTTACGTTAATATTTTGATTATTTGAAGTTTTTGACGAATTTATTAAATATTTTACCTTTTTTGACTCTTTAGTCTTTAAGTATGTTTTATATTATTAATTAATATGTTCACTACCTGCCTTTTTCAGTATACAAATCACAAATCCAAACAGTTCACCCTTTGATGTGGTTTTCGTAAGTCGTACATATTTTTTGACTATTAACCTGATTGTGTATTATATAGATTTTATTTTAAACTACATTGTAATTATTTCTAGGTAAAATGTATCGAAAACAAAATTAATTAAAACCATTGCAAAAACCAAGTTAAACTTAATATGCTATCTACAACTTACAAGATACAACAACCTCATTCAAACCTTCATTACTCAAATGTCTCAAATCATCTAAGTTTTGTTTTGTGTTAAAATTCATAAATATGTATTACTTATCGGTTATTATATATCTCAAACAACTTAACAGATACATTACAACGACAATTATTTATCTTACAAAGTTGCAGTCAAGTATGGATTGAACAACTGAAGTTTTCTAACTGTTTACTGTTATACATAGGCGTGCGCAGCCCGTTCTGGTAGAGTGACCGATGATACTTGAAACCCAATAGTGTTATAATGCTAGTGTTATAGTAAATTAATGTTTTAATTTAATCACCAGGCTGTTTACTGTTTAAATTTTAAGGTATAATCAATATATTTATTCATAAGTAAGGCTAGGAATTATATGCATTTGTATCTTTTTTTTTCTTTATGTCCAAATTGATTGGTTGTGATTGGTTCACGATTTGGCTTATTCTCTATTAAATGAAACCATTTTTTGTTTGCATGTTTTATAGATTTAAGAGAATTTTGTTAATTTTGTTGGTATAAAAATATCAAAAATCAAAAATACTTATATTACAGAATAAGACAATACTTCTATGTATGTGATCTAAGTTTCAATCTATAATAAGTATGGGCCACCAGCCCACGCCTATGCTGTTACATTTTATAGTCATGGTAAATGGTGATAGAATTACTAATTATTCATAATATTAAAAAATTCACATGTGTATATTGTTATTCATTATTTTGCTCCATAAGGCATAGATAATAATAAATCCGTATATCCTATAATAGGTTCACAACTATAACACAAAGATGTTTGCTGTATTATATAGGAACAAATTATGTGTTGAGACTATGAATAATGTTGAGTGGTTACTATTTTACTACATTGATTTTTAATATGTTATTGAGCCATTAAATTAATACAATTTTCAAAATAATTTAATTAATATAATTGTTTTTTTTTTTCAATTTTAGACAGCAAGATACAGTAACTGATGCATGTACCTAAGCTATTTAAGAGATTGTTCTGTTTGGAAAAACTTCTTCTGAAAAAAATGTTTCCACTAACAGTTCCACATGGTGGTTATGGTCGTAGTGCATGACCGTATAATTGTGTCTATAGATTATGGTACATTATAGTAAAGTAATAATCTCAAAGCGGTAGACTATAGCAAGGTTTATCAGTGTCGCTAGCCATTTAACATATTTCCGCCCATGTACATTTTTTAACCCTCAACCATCAGACAATCACACATTCATAATTTTTTTAATTTTCTTTTTAAAAAGTAATAATAATATTATTATTAGGAAAAGAATTAACAACACTCACATTTATTTACATATTTCATAATAGTCAATAACTGTATTTGGTAAGATATATAGTACAACAAAGTTACAGATTTTTTATAAACCAAGTATACAAAAGTTTTTTTTGTTTTTTGTTTTAAATATTCATCTTAAATTTAGATAGATTCATCTATTGTTGACACCTGGTATACAAAAACTTACTATTTTATAAAAGTAAATTACAATTAATTATAAAATCTAATTAATAGATATTAAAAATAAAACATTTGAAAAAAACAAACAAACAAATTTTGTATTTTTTGAAGTTCATATTTTTACTATACTTGAACTTTACTTTAGATTGACATTTTCCTTATTAATAGATACATTAAAATAAAATAAAAAATAATTTTTAGAAAACAAAATTTCCCTGGCTTATTGAATTTATGTTTAAATATTTACCCGACTCAAAGATTAAAATCTACCTTTGATTATTAAACACGGTATGTTGGTTTAAAATAAATAAAAAATAAAATAGATAGGTAATCCAAACTAATATCACTCATTACGAAACTCAATATAAAATGTAGATGATTTTTATTTACAGTATTTTTAATGTGTCAACAAATTAATATTTATTACGTTATTTAAATTAAAATTTGATCTATAAAAACCAAAAAATAGAAATATTAACTTTTTGTGTCCTGGATATTTAAATTTTTATAAAAAATGATTTTGTATTCAAACCTAGGTTACAAAAATACAGTTTATACTTTATATTAATATATAAACTAGAATTAATTAATTTAATTTAATTTTGTAGAATTATGAAAAGATACTACTCGTCGCCCGTCGATAAATTCCTGAATAATGATTCAATTAAATTAACTTCTCAGTAACAAACAAATAAAGAAGTTCCATTATGATTTTTATGACCAAATGATTCACCAAACAGTCTGAACCAGTTCATCTAACTGAAAAATTAATTACTAAATCAGTTTGTTAAAGTAAACATGTCCCGTCTCTACCACTCAATAATGTATTCTTCATTTCATACTTCTTAAATTTATATTTTGTGTATTTGAATGTTTTTTTTTTTTTTTTTTTTTTTATTCTGTAATGATAAACTTTGATAAAAAATATATATATTAAATTTCAGCTTTATAATTTTTTTTAATAAATCTATAAAATCTTAGTTTTATAATTTATATTTTATACACTGCTTATGTTTGTATCTTATGTAACTATGCACCTTATATATAAAATATATAGATTTTGGGCAAGTAAATGCAATATTAAGTTTTATACGGCTTATAAATTCTGATCAATTTACGACTGATGAATATAAAATATTACAAATAATTGTTGTTGAACATATAATTAAAATCGTTGAACATATAATTAAAATCGTTAAACCGTATTCAACATTAATTTTTTACTAAAATTAAGGAGATCCGTGTTTAGTTTTAGTTCCCATTTCCAGGGAGGAAATGTTTGAAATGTAATTCTGTTTACGACTGCGGTGTGTACGTCCATTGATTGTTGTAGTTTTGCGTATAGATCTCGTACCGAGGGGTTTTTTTTGTGTTCCGTGTTTATTGGAGATGCAGCATGGTTGTCGAAGATGGCCTTGTATCTTATATGATTGGTTGTGCTTTTCCTTTTTGTGATGTATGTTAGTGTGTCTTGGTCTCTTTGAAATTGAAGGGGTAATTCTCCAGCGTAATTGAGGATACTGTCAGTTGGGCTTGTCCTAAAGGCTCCAATTGCCAAGCGGATTCCTTCGTTGTGGATTGGATCTAGTATCTTGAGGAGATTGGGTTTGGCTGTATTATATATTTGTGAGCCATATTTGATTTTTGATAAGATTAAAGATTTGTATATACTTAGAAGTGGTTTTTGATTTGCTCCCCATGTGTGGTGGGACAGAGTTATAACTATGTTCATTTTATTTTTGCAAGAGCTTTTAAGTTGTTTTAAATGAGATGTCCATTTGAGATTGTCGTCAAAAATTATTCCAAGTATTTTCATGTTTTTGTGTTTAGCGATCGGTTGGTTGTTGAGGTATAGGTGTTGATTTATTTCAGGTTTATAATTAAAGACAATGTATTGACATTTGGTAGCGGAAAATTTAAATCCGGTTTTGAGTGACCAGTTTTGAAGAATATGTAATGATGATTGTAAGATCTTTAGTGTAGTTGCTATATTATTGCCATTGCAATATATATAGCAGTCGTCAGCGAAGATAATGTGTTTTGTGGGATTTGATATTTTGCAAAAAATATCGTTTATAGCTATTAGAAACATTGTGACGCTTATGACTGATCCTTGTGGAATGCCGTTTTCCGTTGTATAAGTGTTAGATATTTCATTGAGTGCTTTGATTTGTATTGTGCGGTTATTAAGAAAGTTTTTCAAAAAAAGGAACATTTTACCATTTATATTTGCCCTTTGGATTATTTTGAGAATTCTGTTGCGCCATGCCATGTCGTATGCTTTTTCAATGTCCAGGGCGATTAGGCAAAGATGCTGTTTATTGCATTTTGCATTTGTTATGTCGGTATGTAGTTTTAAGAGAGTATCTATTGTTGAATGATTTTGGCGGAAACCGCATTCTTCTTCGGTAAAAAAATTGGATGTTTCCAAATGCCAAATGAGGCGTTTGTTTACCATTTTTTCCATAATTTTTCCAATTGTGTTTATGAGTGAGATTGGTCGGTAGTTAGCTATATCAAATTTGTTTTTGTTAGGTTTTGGGATGGGTATGACTATTGCGTTTCGCCACTGGTCTGGGAAAACGCCGTTGTTCCATATTGTGTTGTATATTTTTAATAGTTGAATTTTGCCGTTTGGTGGAAGGTTTTGGATAAATGAATAGGGTATGTTATCAGGCCCCGGGCTTTTGCTTTTGCAGTTTGACATGGCATTTAGGAGTTCGTTTTCATTGAAGGAGGTATTTATGTGGTTGTCTTGATGTTGGAAGTTGTTTTGAAGTTTGTTTGTGATGGTATTTTCGATGTTGTGTTTATAGTGTGAAAAGGCTGGGTCAAAATTTGAGTCGCAACTATTTTTTGCGAATGATTGTGCGAATGCGTCGCTTATGGCTGAAGGAGATGAGAGTAGAGTATCATTATGTTTCAAAAAGGGTGTGTTGACGCGTATATTTTATCTTTTGTCGTATTATCGCTCGCGATAGTGAGCATTGTGTATTATATGATAGGATAAGAGATCTAGTATCAGTATGCGTTCGACTGCCGATCGCCGAGTAAAGAAAAATAAAGATTTACTAAATTCCTAAATTATATGTTCTTTACTTAAATAAATAATTTAATACAGTCCACAATTTAAAGACGTAAAGTAACATTGGCCCTTCGACCAGGATATAAGGAATCGGTGATATTCGTGAACGGCAGTCTAAATTGAAACTCGCACATTATAAAAATTAAAACGTGTGTTAAATAAGTGCGTGCGGCAAAATATTCAAATAAATAATCTTCCGTAAATCCAGTAATTGAGCGGAAAATCAATAAAGTTGTCGAAAGGAGAAGAATATTGGACATACCATTGGAGCAGGAAATCCAACTTCAAAAAAGAAAAATTGTGGTAAGTCGCGTCCATATTATTATAAGTAAACTTCTTCCTAAAATATACTATTAAGTTTTTTCCCGTTCCTTCCAAATAAAGCTACTTAGTTATTATTAAAAAAAAAAAAAAAAAAAAAAAAAGCAAAAAGGGGAAGGGATATGACCGAGTTAAGTACCTTGAAGGTCCGTAGAGGCCAATTAAAAGCCCAGCTAACAAGGTTCGTAAGTTATCTGGAAAATGTCGACAAAAATAAAGAAATAAATCGAACAGAGTTGAAATGCCGTCGAGAATAGACTGAGGATGTCTGGCAAGAATTTGAGCAAGTACAAGGGGCAATCGAATTGTTACTGAACGATGAAGAAAACGAAGAAGCAACGGCCTACCGCGTGGAATTTGAAGAAACATATTTTAAAGCCGTTTCAATGTGCGAAGATTTGTTGTACGAAAGAAGAAATGAGCAAATCCAAAGTCAAGGTAATGTCGACGTTATGGTTGGTAACGAAGCAAGTAACATGGTTTTTCCAGTCCCAAAGGTGACAACAAGTAGTGGTAGTGCATTTTGTTGTAATAATTCTAATGCGCCAATACAATTAGAAGCGATAAAGATACCGACATTTTCGGGTATCTATAGCGAATGGCCCACATATTACGATATTTTTGGAGTTATGGTACACACAAACGATCGACTAAGCGATATTCAAAGGTTTTGTCATTTGCGCTCGTCGTTATCTGGTGAAGCGGCTCAAGTCATACAAGGCATAGAAATGACCGCCTCAAATTATAGTATCGCTTGGGAAAGTTTGATTGCCAGGTATAATAATAAAAAAAAGGTACTTATTCAATCACATACCCGAGGCTTGTACGAATTATCAGCGATAACCGAAGAATCCAAACAATTGCGAAAATTAATTGATAAATTAAATTGTCATTTAAACGCATTGGAGTCTTTGGGAGAAAATCCTCGTGGCTGGGGATCTATGTTAGCAAATTAGACATTAGCACCATAAAGGCATGGGAAACAATTGCTCCGAAGGACGAAATACCACCAATTCAAGTATTAATACAATTTTTGGAAAAGCGCTTTAAAATAGTAGAAGCTGTTGAATCGGTATCGCAAATGAATATTATAGAAAGCTCGGATTCGAGGGGAAATAAAAAATATAATAAAGGTTATCCCAAGGAGAAAACATATTCATTCGCGACTACTGATATGATCAAATGCTACAATTGTAATTTACCACATGTTATTTATAAGTGTCCCTCATTCCTAGCATTGCCGATACCTGACAGAATAAATAAAGTAAATGCATTAAAGTTGTGTAAAATATGTATACGTCCACATAATGAAAAAAAATGTTTCGGTAAGAAATGTTTCAAGTGCCATAAAGCCCACAACACGATGTTACATTTAAGTTCGAGCAACGATAGTGAAGAAAATAAAAATAAGACGATCAAAACAGGTAATAACAACAGTAACTTAAGTCGTTCCGATAACGAAAACACACAAGTCGCAGCGCACACTACAATCGCAGCGACGACGGATGAGCCCGATAAACACGTTATGTTATCCACCGCCGTCATAAAAGATAAAAGTATATAATAGCACGGGTAGTGCGATACATTGCCGTGCATTATTGGACTCTGGATCGTAAAACAATTTTGTCACCGAATATATGGCACAAACCCTGCAATTAGCCAGAAACAAAATAAAGAGCGACGTCTCAGGTATAGGTCAAACTAGGGGTGACGGTATTTTTTTTTTCCTTCGATATTTCGGTATGATATTTTATACCGGTATGAGTCGGTATACCGAAAATATCGTTGTACCGGTATTTTGGTTCGATATTTTCAATATTATCGGTATTATCGGTCTTCCGGTATTTTCAATATTATCGGTATTCCGGTATTTTCAATATTATCGGTATTCCGGTATTTTCAATATTTTGGTTATATAATAGATTATTAGATTATAGACTATAACTATAATTTATATTTATGGTTTAATTTATTATAAAAACAATAATATACTTTTATATTATAAAATTAATATGATTTAATTTACTTCTTATCAAATTAATAAAAAAAATAAGATCACCAATCCATATTTAAATATTTTACTTTATTATTTTGACACAAATTTTGAGTTCATAGACAAAAATATAAGTTCTTCAGCGTGATCAGTTGAAAGAGATGATCTATGATCAGTTATAATATTGCCAGCACAACTGAACACACGTTCGCTTGGAACACTGGTACCCTGTATACATAAATAATTTTACCAAGAATGGCCAAAGTTGGAAATTCATTTTCATACACTTTCCACTAAGGGTGACGGTATTTTTTTTTTCCTTATCGAAGGCCCGTAGTAATTTCCCACTGGAAATTTTGTACAGTTTAAAAATAGATTAAAATATTAAATTATTTATTTCGGTGTAATCGATATTTTCGATATTTTCGATATTTTCGATATTTTCGATACTTCGGTAATTCGATATTTATGGTATTTTCGATATTACCGGTATACCGTTTTTAAAAATTGGATGGTATACCGGTATATCGACCTCAAATCGATATACCGGTATTACCGTCACCCCTAGGTCAAACAATGCACACTATAACGTCCGCGGTAACTGTGATGATAAGGTCCCGCACAAGCAATTACGAAAAAACCATATCATGCTTAATATTACCTAGATTAACTAATGACATACCCACACAGGTCATTGACCCAAAGCGTATAAATGTACCAGATAATATTGCATTAGCGGACAACGCATATAATAAGCCGCAAAAAATAGATATGTTATTAGGTGCGGAATTATTTTTCGACTTAATGTGTCCCGGAAAAATTAAATCTACTAGTAACGGACCGATTATACAAGAAACAAAGTTAGGATGGATAGTTGCTGGTCCTATACCGAAACCAAATAAAAATACTGATCGGAATTCTTATGCAAATATTACGTTATTAAGTCAAATCGTAATAAATAATATGGAGGATCAAATGTCGAAATTTTGGCGTTTAGAAAACGTATCAAATGATACAAATAATTATACAATGGAAGAGAAGGCTTGCCAATCGTATTTCAATCAAACGGTTCGCCAAGGCTCAGACGGTAAATTTATCGTAAAATTACCATTTAAAACTGAAGTAAAAGAAATAGGCAATTCTTACCCTACTGCTCTACGACGCTTTATTTCTTTGGAAAAACGATTTAAATTCAACCCTGCATTAAAACTCGAATATACTAAATTTATGGACGAATATATTGAATTAAATCATATGGAAATCGTCGTAGATAACGAAAATAACAAAAATGGCGTAAATGACTATTTTTTACCGCACCATGCCGTGATAAATACGAATAGTACTACTACGAGACTGCGTGTTGTATTTGATGGATCATGCAAAACGGATACGGGACTTAGTTTAAATGACACATTATTAAAAGGTCCAACTATACAAGAGGAGTTAATTACTATTTTGGCGCGTTTTAGAAAACATAAATTCGCGTTATCCGCCGACGTATCAAAAATGTATCGCCAGATATGGGTGGATCCGCAACAACGTAACTATCAGAAAATTATTTGGCGTCCAAATTCCGAAGAACCACTACGTACTTATAGGTTGAACACGTTAACGTACGGGACGGTATACCAGCTTCATTTTTGGCGACAGGGTGTTTAGCTAAATTAGCCGAGAAAGAATATCACATGTTTCCTGACGCCTGCGACGTCATTAAATCCGATTTTTACATGGACGATTATTTAGGTGGTTCGGACACCATAGATAACGCGTTAACATTACGTAATTCTTTAATCGAAGTTATGCTCCGGGGTGGTTTTCCATTAAGAAAATGGATGTCAAATAGTTCAGAGCTACTCACCGATATGCCAAATATAGGAAATAAATCAATGACAGTAATGACTAATGGAACTTGAAAATAAAATGACTAAAATTTTAGGATTATTGTGGTGTCCAGAACGCGATGTTTTTAAGTATAAAATTGAAATAGCAACGCTCGACGATTTACCAATCACTAAAAGAAATATATTATCACAAATCGCGTCGTTATTCGACCCGTTAGGACTCGTTGGTCCTATAATTATACGCGCAAAAATACAAATTCAAAAATTATGGCAATTGCGATGTGATTGGGATAAACCTGTACCGAGTGAAGTGCAAGAAGAATGGAAAGGTTATTTAAATTCTTTAAATTCTTTACGTGGATTAGAGATACCTAGATACCTCGGTACAGAAACTGACGGTGAAATACAGATACACGGTTTTGCTGACGCCAGCACATTAGCATATTATGGAGCATGTTTATACATCCGTGTTTCGGGTATGAAAAATGTACATGTCACCAGACTTATTTGCGCAAAATCAAAAATAGCTCCTTTAAAAATAATTTCTTTCCCTCGTCTTGAACTATGTGCTGCCGTAATACTCGCGCGCTTAGCAAATAAAGTTTTACCAAAATTAAAATTAAATATAAAAAATAAATATTTTTGGACGGACTCGTCTATAACATTGGCTTGGATTACTTCTCCGTCGTCAAGGTGGAAAACCTTCGTGGCTCACCGAGTAAGTGAAATTCAGGATATGACCAATTTAAATGAATGGAATCACGTAAGCACCCAAGATAATCCAGCTGACTTAATATCACGTGGTTGCAGTGCTGATCAAATAATAAATAATAATTTATGGTGGGAAGGCCCGTCTTGGCTCGCTAATAATTCAGAAAATTGGCCAAAATCAAAGATAAATCTTAGCGTAAGTATTATACCGGAAGCTAAAGAAAAAATCTCTCTATTTATAGATACGGTAAATGAAAACTTAATAAAAAATTATTCATCTTGGCATAAATTATTGCGCGTGTTTTCCTATTGTTTACGTTTCATTAAAATTATTGTTAAAAAACTTAAAATTGTTGGTCCGATTCAGCCCGAGGAACTACAAGAAGCCGAAATTGTCGTTATCAAAATAACTCAACCATACTACTGGTCAAATGAAATAATTAGTTTAATAAATAATTCTATATTGCCGAACAACAGTAAATTGAGAAACTTACAACCTTTTTTAGAAAATGGAGTTCTGAGAGTCGGTGGTCGATTAAAAAATGCTCTGTATTTAGACCCATGTCAACGAAATCCTATTTTAATACCACAAAATAGTGCTATTGCAACTTTAATCTTACAAAATCAACATGAAAAATTATTACACGCTGGTCCTCAGGCTATGTTGGCCAATACAAGGTTAAAGTACTGGATAATAGGCGGTCGAAATACTGCAAGACGTATATTCCATAAGTGCATTAAATGCTTTAGACTTCGGCCAGCTATAGTAGAGCCCATAATGGGAAACTTACCTGAAGAGCGATTAGAACCCTGTCGTGCATTTAAAAAATGCGGAGTAGATTTTGCCGGTCCAATTACGATTAAGACCAGTTCTAGAAAAAGAGCTGCAGTAACTAAAGGTTACATTTGTGTATTCGTATGTTTCAGCACTCGCGCCGTCCATATAGAACTTGTAAGCGACTTAACCAGCGATGCATTTTTAAATGCATTAAAAAGATTTATTGGTCGTCGCGGCGTATGCTCCGATATTTACAGTGACAACGCCACAAATTTCGTCGGCGCCAACAAAAAACTCTTAGAGCTTAAATGTTTGTTCCAATCGTCAACTCACCTGGATAAAATGTACAATGCGTTGGCCAAAGCAGGAATTAAGTGGCATTTTATTCCTCCACGGTCACCTCATTTTGGGGGGTTATGGGAGGCTTCCATAAAATCTATAAAAACACATCTCTACCGGGTATTAGGCGAAGCTCGTTTGACATATGAGGAATTAAATACCATTTTAATTAAAATAGAAGCTGTCCTTAATTCTCGTCCGCTCACTCCTCTTTCCTCTGATCCTATGGACGCGACACCATTAACACCCGCGCATGTTCTTATTGGTGAACCTACCTGTTCATTACCCGAACCTGACCTGTCATCAGTACCTGATAATCGCTTAAAAAGATGGCAGCGTGTGACTCGACTCACACAGTGTCTTTGGAAACGTTGGAATGACGAATATTTATCTCAACTACAAACTAAAAAAAATGGTTGTCAAATAAAGGACCAACTTTAAGCGTTGGTACTTTAGTGCTAATTAAGGAAGACAACATAACTCCTTTGTCATGGGCGCTTGGTCACGTAATACGTGTGCAGGCTGGAGCCGACGGGGTCGTTCGAGTGGCAACTGTTTTGAGCCGCGGGAAGGAGTTAAAAAGGTCTGTCAGAAAATTGTGTCCCCTTCCGTTCGAGGGTAATGTTTAGTATTCAATAAAATAAAACATATGCTTTTGGTTGTGTAATTATAATCGTAAAAAAATTATCTGTTTATATATTTATTAATGTAATTTATTCGAAATGAATTTTCTTATTTTATCGTAATTCCTAATTTTGTAATTTATAATATTTATAATATTAATATTTATTTATTTATTTTTCGATGTATTATAATATTTAATATTTGTTTAAAGTTTATGTTGAAAATTATTTTAATGTTTCAAGGCGGGCGGCATGTTGACGCGTATATTTTATCTGCAATGTGAACCGGATTTTGTCGTATTATCGCTCGCGATAGTGAGCATTATGTATTATATGATAGGATAAGAGATCTAGTGTCAGTATGCGTTCGACTGCCGATCGCCGAGTAAAGAAAAATAAAGATTTACTAAATTCCTAAATTATATGTTCTTTACTTAAATAAATAATTTAATACAGTCCACAATTTAAAGACGTAAAGTAACAGGGTGGAAGGGGTTGGTGTGTTATTCCTTTAATTGCTTTAATTTTTTTCCATATTTCTGTAGAGCAGGAGTTGTATTTTATTGAATTGGTGTATTGTTGCCAGGATTCAGTTTTATATTTTTTGGTAATGTATCTAGATGCTGCTCGAGATTCTTTAAGTTTTATGTGATCAGAGGGTAATCTGGTTTTTTTTAAATTTGTTGAGGCATTTTTTGTATTTTCTTATTGCATCTTTGCATTTTTCGTTCCACCATGGTACTGTTTTCCTTTTTTGTATTGTGTTTGTTTTCCCAATAGTTTTGTTGGTGGCATCTAATATAATGTCTGAGAGCTGAGTTATTATGGAGTTTATTTGTGCCTGTGTCTGTTGGGTTTCAGTGTCTATTTTGATGGGATTTTCTAAAATATTTTGGTTTATAAAATCTTGGTATAATTCCCAATTTGGGTTTTTGAGATTCCAGTGCGTGTGTGGCAACGTTTTAGGTGGGCGAATGTAAGTTCCCACACGAGATATATCAGGTAAAAATCACACCCGGGTATGTATACGTAAGTTCCCTCACGGAAAAAAATACATCCGTACGTAAGTTCCCACACGGAAAAAAATACATCCGTACGTAAGTTCCCACACGAAAAAAAATTATACCGAACACAAACTTCCTTCCCACTTTATTCAGACTTAGGACTGACAACTTAAACGTAGTTGGTGTGGTTAAAATTTATTTGTTTTTGTATTGCATAAAAAATTCCAATTCAATTTTTAATTGAATGTATTCCATATAATATATAATAAAAAATAATAATATAATGTGTAGGTATGGTCCACATATATTATATTTGTATAGGTATAAAATAATAATAATGATGATAGAAAAAAATCAAATTTTTTTTGGCTTATTGCGAAAGCTCAAACACTTCACAAATTCATACTGTGTAATTATCATATTGTTATAATCTGATATTTTATTATTGATATAGTTTTGTTTTTCTTCTTTTTTTTTACTTATTTTTTGAGGTCTATTTAAATCTGATGTTCTTATCTTTATATATGTATTTGTTTGAAACATTTTTAAAACTTCTATTATTTTGAATATATTAGGATGATGATGATAAAAATTTAAGTTGAATTCAGAATGGAAACTTTCACAAGCGTTTGTAGTAAGGCTACTATCAGAACTAGCACTAGCCCAAATACTAGGGGGGAACGTACTGGTATCTTCGATGTAATTAGTCACTAAATAATCGCAAAATTCATTTATTTTATTATTTTCTGGTTTTTCAGCCATGAAACTATCTATAAAACAATCTCCAACTTCTATTGGATTAAGAAATGGTAAACCAAATATATGTACTAGCCACTTTCCTAATTCATCATTTGCAAAATTAAATTCTTGTGCAAGCCCTAAGCTTTGAATTTTACGGTACCAAGCTTGGCCCAAATGGAAACGGCATCCCCATATTTGTGCTGTCGGAAATATAATATTTATGGCTTGGTGCATTGATATCTCAAAGTCTAAGACAAATTTATTTGGGTTTATTCCAACTACATTAATTTTTTTTAATAATTCAATATATGTTTTCAATGTTGGTATAAATCTAGTTTAGCGCCCACGCAGTTTTCTAATTTTTTTTCTATCAGATAGATTGGTTTTTTTACGCTGAGAACGATGGTGCAATCAGAATTGAGCGGTCGAGTTTAGTTTTTGAGTTATAGCATTTGTAAATTTTGTAAATGTTCTATGTTGTGTAGCGAGGAGGTTAGCGACGAGTGCCGAAACACGCGCAGTCAAATTTTTTGCATTTTATATTTTTACATTTTTTTAAATGCATTTTAACCCAATAACTACTTGAGGTGGCGTTGCATAGCAAGTCGAGGGATATTTTCGATTTGTGCGGAGCGGAGCGACGGCGCCGAGGAGCGTAGCGACGAGTGCCGAAACACGCGCAGTCAAATTTTTTGCATTTTATATTTTTACATTTTTTTAAACGCATTTTAACCCAATAACTACTTGAGGTGGCGTTGCATAGTAAGTCGAGGGATATTTTCGATTTGTGCGGAGCGGAGCGACGGTGCCGAGGAGCGTAGCGACGAGATGCCGAAACACGCGCAGTCAAATATTTTTACTGTAACTTAAAAACTATTGATTTCCGCCAACTTTTTTTTACACCATCATTTTTAAAACGTTGATTTACCTAGGGTTCGGAAAAAAAAACTCGAAAATTCGCGTGGGCGCTAAACTAGATTTGTTCCTCAATGTTTTATCTGGTAAAAAGCAAAACATTAATGGAATATAAATACCATTTTTTAATCCATGAATTGTATATAGTTGGGTGAAATTTTTATCACAATAATTAAAAGTGCCATCCATGTAAACTATTTCCAGTTTTTTCAAAAATTCAATATTAATATCACATGAAAATATAATAATCTCATTTAAATCATCATTTTCAAAAATAAAATTTTCATCTCTATTTGTTTTTACATTAATTGAACTCAAAGTATTATGAACTTCTTTTCTTGAATTTGGTATTTTAGGATAACAACTGGCTCTAGCATTTTGTACATTTCTGGAAATTAGTTTTATATCAGACATTAACAAATTACCTTCATTTTTATGATGTGTAAGTTCTCGTCTAATAATTGTTGATGGTTTTTCAACAACGCTGTCTACTGCTTTTCTTTTACAAGAATTACTTATTTTTTGCCGATTTAAAGTAGTTTCTTCTTCATGGGTATGGTCAAAACACGTATTTTTATTTGCAACTAATTTTTCGTTCTCAGTGTAACATTTAGAACGGCACTTATTGTTTACACACATCCACGTAGGTACATATATTTGTTTTCGCGGTGTGTTTCTTATAAAATTTATAATTATTATGGACTAAAAGAATTTTTCCCTTTTCACTTAACATGTAAGAAATAATTACGTCCATTTTTATAAATTATAATATAAACTGTTTGCTCAATGTTAACTCTGTTAGTAACGAACGAGTACTGAAATAAATAAAATGGACTGTCCATACTATTTCATACGATCATGGCCAATAGGTAATAAAGATAACTGTAGATAGAATGTAATGCATTCAATTTTATCACCATGTGAGATTATTTGTACAGATATCGATTTTGTTTCTATAACATAGAATAATACATGGGTATTTCTATTTTGACCATCTATCATCATTATTATTATTATTTTACCTATAGGTACAAATATAATATATGTGGACCATACACATGTGGGCCTACACATTATATTATTATTTTTTATTATATATTAATATATTATATATTTATATGGAATACATTCAATTAAAAATTGAATTGGAATTTTTTATGCAATACAAAAACAAATAAATTTTAACCACACCAACTATGTTTAAGTTGTCAGTCCTAAGTCTGAATAAAGTGGGAAGGAAGTTTGTGTTCGGTATAATTTTTTTCCGTGTGGGAACTTACGTACGGATGTATTTTTTTCCGTGTGGGAACTTACGTACGGATGTATTTTTTTCCGTGAGGGAACTTACATATGTACCCGCTTACCTGTTATGTTTCGTGTGGGAACTTACTAAACCCCTTTTAGGTAGCAGGTCAAAAAAGGTTATGGATATAGGCCAGTGGTCGCTGCAGTTGTATTCGTTAAGTACTTGCCATTCTATTTGTAGTGCAAGTGTGCTGTTGGATATTGATAAGTCTATAGTGGAGAACGATTTGTTTGTTGAGTCATGTCTGGTGTAATCTCCCGTGTTGAGTAGTATAAGTTGATCATTATCTAGAAATTTTTCCATTATTTTTCCTCTGAGGTCAGTGTGGTTTGATCCCCACATTGTATTTCGACTATTGAAGTCCCCTAAAAGTATAAAAGGCTTGCTGTTTTATATAGTCACTTTGTAAATCAATCTGAAAGCCGTTTATTATAGGGCGATGTGCAACCTGTATATCTTAAATCGTGTTGGCCACTCAAGTATGATATTTATTTATGAACAAATATAATAATTAAAAATATGAAGAATTAATGCAAATCAATTTTTTTAAGTTAACTTATTGTTTAATTTTATTTATAGGTCTTGAGTAATTCAGGGCTAATGGGTTATTATTTTATAAAACCTATACAATTTCTGGCTTCAAAGATTGTGAACCAACTGCCATGTTTTGCCGTAAATTTAATGATGCTTTGATGCTCTCAATATAAAATTTGGCGCTGAAGGACTTAGAGTTGATGGCAAAGATTATCAGGCAAATATAAAACTTACATAATATTATTAAAAATGTTTTTTTAAAAAAAATAAAAATAAAACAGTGTGCCTATTATTGTTTGTTTATTTATGATTGGTATCAATTTTAAAAATTGTTGTAGAATCGGTAATTATTTATTAGTAATTACTAATTACCTGATTATGGTTTTCAAAATCAAAAATTAATTGTAAATAAAACACAATCAATAGTACTCAAGACCAAGATTCTTTTTTAGATTCTGAGCAGAGCGATGAATGTATTTTTAATTTTAATTTATTTTTAAACTTACAGTTTCTTCAATCATTTTTAAATTTGATGAATGATTGGGAAAAACAGATCATTAATGGCCAAATAAAAAAATCTGAATTCCTAACAGACAGTACTGCTTGTGGTTTGAGAGTTACTACCTATCCAGTCTACACTTGACTTATCCAAATACTTGAATTCTTGTTGGAATTTCAAATATTTATTAACTGGAAAGATTAACCAAGATAAACTAGAAGTAAGTATAAAAATATATATGAAAATCCTTAATAATCAAATTATTAGTTTTACCTAGATGTTTTTTGGAATAATTCATCAGGCTGCAGGATCCAACGATCACCCATCAGCGCCAACATTTCTTCAACTTTACAAATTATTATCAACTTACAGCATTTTGAAACCACCCAAAAGTAGAAATTGCACCATAAGTGATGATTCTCCTTTAACTCCGTTAATTTCCACTTCTGATTTAAAGAATATTTGTAATTCTGAAAAATCAAATTTATTACAAAATTTGAAAATTAAATTAAATACAATAATTGAACAGAAAGAATGGGAGTTCACTGATGTAGTTGAACATAATTATGCAAAGGCTGAGGTTGTTGACTGCTTAATATACTATTTAACTGGGAAGTATAACTGTCAGTGGAATTTTTTATCCTAACCCTCTACAAATCTCAATATTATAGGCATGTGCATTTTTTCTTTTTATAGGATATTTATCAAAACAATTGCTGAAATACACCAAAGATTGTGATACCTGCAAATCTTCTTTTGTTGTATCAGAAGTGTATTCTCAGCAGTTGCCTGCTACTTTGGTGAATATGAAAATAAGAGGTGGATTAATACACCCAAACATGCACTTTTTTAATTTTATAAAAAAAATTGAAGACAGTTTTGCTCAACATAGTTCATCAACAAATGTTTTTGAACTTATTACAATTGATTTGATGAAAATTAAGCCGTTAAGTTTTCCATGTGCAATACATGGTGAACAAATTATAGCATATACAGTCATGTATTATGTTAGAATGCGGATGAGACAATTTGCCTTCCAAGAAAATAGGAAAGAAAATAAGGTTAATAGGAATAAAAATAAAATCGCTTCTACAAGTTCTACAGTTTCTACAAAAATAGATGTTGATCAAAATATATCGGTTTCTATCACTACTGCTACCAATACTAATATTATCAACAGCGATGATGAATCCAATACCAATAATACCATAAGTGGATTCTTAGATCTTGGC
The DNA here is from genome assembly GCA_027563435.1 of Nasonovia ribisnigri. Classification (NCBI taxonomy): domain Eukaryota; kingdom Metazoa; phylum Arthropoda; class Insecta; order Hemiptera; family Aphididae; genus Nasonovia; species Nasonovia ribisnigri. Next base: position 50,915 of record JANEHU010000501.1, read on the forward strand.
GATTTAAATTCCGGACCTATGAGGCCAATTTTAAAAGTAAGTACTTTTTTCAAATTCCCTTATCTTATTTTACACTATTGGTCATAATTTATATTTATTCAATTTTTAATTTTAAGTTGTAATTACTAGTTGTGTAGGTAGTTAATTACTTCAATATATCTAGGTATTTCCAAAAGCTAAATTTGGACAACAAAACAGATCATTTTCAAGTACCCACTATAAAAAATGTCCATGGATTGAGTAAAGCATTAAAAATGATGCCATTTTTTGTTACGCTTGTCGCTTATTTTCAAATGATTCTGGTCATGTTGAACAAACATTTATAAGTATTTGATTTAATAATTGGAAAAAAGTAAGTTTTTAGTAATAAGTTTTAGATTTTAGAATTGTATACAATTAACTTTATATCTAGGTATACACAGTAAGTCTGTATGTTCTGCAGTACATCACTACTTAAATTTCAGATTGTACTGCTAAGAGATTAAAAAGAGAACCGAATCATTTGAAGGATTTCCATTTATCATCAACCACAAGCACTGAACAAACTAATGAAAATGAAAAACACTGGCGAATAATTTATTTCAAATTAATTGATACTATTATTACAAACATAAAAAAAGATTTTCCACTGAAAGCCTTAAAATGGCAACAGCAGTTGATAATTTTATGAAGTTAAATTATGATATAGTACTTTTTTCATTGAAAATTATAAAGTAAGAATAAATTATTAACATGAGATGTATTCAATTTAATATAAAAATAATTTCTTTTCTTATAGGAGTAGTCCAATATTGATTTAAATGCATTGAAAAGTGAAATGATGGTGGTAAAAAATTGTGTCCTTCGATCAAGCATAGAATTACAGATTGATTTTGATAAAATAAAAGAAATGGTACAATCTGAAATTTATACACTTTGTTGAAAGTGGCTCTTTCTATTTCTGTTAGTTCAGCCATGTGTGAGCATTCTTTCTTCACTATGAGAAGAATTAAAATTTGGCTGTGCACATTGATGGACCAGGAGCGATTTTCCAGTTTGGCAATTATAAACATTGAAAGAGAAGTATCAAATCAGCTTAAAGCTGAGTATATACTAATTGAGTCACTCATAAACCACACACAGGTTTTTTATACAAAAATGAAATAATTTTATTACAATACTTTTTTATTTGGGTTCATAGATATTCTTCAATTATATAAGTATGCCATACAATGTGTAAATACTTAAATAGTAAAATATCAATACAAGTTACAATGGTCTAACGTAACATAAGTGGTCCAGGGTGGATATCCAGGATATGTCTAGCCAATAGTTTTTAACATAATTTAGGTAGGATTGTAGGTAGGTATCTAAGGTTAATCTACATATTATTCTTCATAATTTTCATATTTTTCATTGTTCTCGATTTTAAGTGCATAAAAGTTTTTCTAATATAATATAAGGTATAATAATATTATGTTTCACATTTAATGTTATCAATGTTTGTATCATTTAGAATTCAGTGCAAGGTGGATTGATCCAGTGTTGTTATTTTGTGGTCGTGAACTCGCGACTCACAGCCATATACTTAATATTTTAATATTATAGGTCTGCTCACTACTCACAGCTATAATAGATAAAATAATATAATATATGTTATAGATAGATTTAGATAATATAAATATTAACCATTTTTTTTACTGTTTCTTGATATTTTTTAAATCCAGTAACAACTTATAAGAAACACTACTAAGTTTTCAAGGTTTATTAGTTTATTACTCACAACCAACATTTTATCTATTTGAGAATAAATTTTAAAATTCAACAATTAAAATTATCTATAAATTGAAATTTCAGATTTTATTTCATTTCTAACAATTATATTATGTTATAAAAATCTATAATTAATGTATAATATCCAGTATCAACAAATATTTTGATGATTGTAACATAATAAATAAAATATATAACCATAGACACTGATGTAAACAATAGGTTTCCCTTATGTTCTCAATAAAAACATCAAATTTTTCATAGGTACTTCCATTACTATTAAGTATTAACCACCTTATATTCTAAAAATATTAATTTTTATTGAATTTTATGCTAACATAGTTCTGATGGGTGCTTAAATAATATTCTTATCAACTACTTTTATTAGTATCTTCTATTATTAATTTAAATGTTAGTAGAAAAAAGTTTACTTTGTCACCATTTACAACAAAAATTTTCCCCAGAGATTAAAAAAAAAACTGTAATTATTCTAATACGATAAAAAAAAAAAATTATATTGAGTAATTCTGTTTTTTTTTTATTAGTATCAAAAATCAAGGTGCCATATAAAACAAACAATTTATATCATTTTAATTTAATAAACTGATTTACATTAATAAGGACAATATTTAATATTTTTAAAATGGTAACTAATATTCTAATTTAAAAAAATAATGTAACTGTATTTTTTTTTTATTCATGAATTAGAAGTACATTTTATTGCATACAATTTATTAAATAAATCTATAATTATATCTTAAAAGTAATTTTACATAGACCTTTACTGTGAATTATCATAAAAGCCTTAATTCATCTTTGATAATTAAAATATAGTAAAATGAAAACAATTATATTTAATATAATGCCAACATTTGTAATAAACACTAATGTATGTTTATACCAACTGTTAGGCAGTAAGTAATTTAAATAATATTCAAAATTAAAATCTACATTGAAGATAATTTTGAAATATATATTACTTTGTATAAATAAATAAGTGTCTATACAAATATAAATTCAATCATGACTCGTGACGTATTAAAAAATAAAAATATCCTGCTTGATAAATCATTAAAACTCTACATTTTTGGATAAATGAGTTTCTCTATGATTTAAAACTTCTTTAATACCAGAAAAATATTTTCCACACGTAGTGCACTCGTACATTTTGTTTTCTTTTTTCTTAGGTTGGTGTACAGAATTATTATGTTTATCCATTGCTTCTTTAGTCGGTAAGACAACATGGCAAATGCCACACTCAATTTCAATCATATGCTCAAGATCAATATGTTTGTTTTTTGCAGCGTATGTTGTGAACATCCGATCACAATGATTACAGCTAAATATATTAGAAGGACTTGTATAATGTACTACCAAATGGTCTTCCATTTTTTCCATGGTATCAAAATAAGCATTGCATGTGACACATTGAAATTCTAACGGAGTTTCATTATGATGGCAATTGGTGTGACGATCAAGACTTTGCTTGTTTGAAAATCTTTTCTCACAGTATTTACAAATATGGGGAACATTATGATACAATGACATGTGTCGCTTGAGTAGCCCTGAAGTTTTGTAATAAGTTGGGCACTCTGAACACTTGAAACTACCCATGTCTAAATGAAAGCGAGCTCGATGACTAACTAGGAACATCATTGATTCTGCTTCAAAATTACATTCACCACAAATATATACAACTTTACCATTTTTAACAATAACCAATGGTTTTTCATTGTCCATTTCATTTTCAGATTTTATTTTTTTTGATTTACGTTTTTCACTGTCAAATAAAGATATATCTGCATTTCGTTTGAAATCAACTGATGTACTTTTCTTTTGCTAAAACAAATAACATAATCTTTAAATAAAAAATTATTCATAGCTTTAAAATATTTCCATACATACATTGTTAGTTTTTGAACCGTAATAGCTATTCAAATTCCCATTAATTTTTTTTACAATAACATCTGACTTTTTTCTATCATTATTCATGATTTCTTTAGTTATACTTGCATTTTCATCATCAATGTGCACAGTAAATTTGGTATTTGTATCAACTGTGACATTGACTGGTTCAATTGTTAGTTCATCACCATCAACTATATTGTACAAGCAACTATCTAATAAATCAGATGAAGAATCTTGTTCTTCCAAGTCTAACTTGTATGTAATCTAATAAAGTGATAAAAAGTTAATGAGTACATTCATATAATGTTTAATAACTAATGCTAGGATTTATATGCATTTGCGCTTTTTTTCCTTAAGACCAAATTGATTGGTTGTAAGATATGTCCACAATTTGGCTTATTCTCGATAAAATATAACTATTTTTATTTTCTTCATATTTTGAATATAATGCATATAATTGCATATTTTATAGATTTTTAAGAATCTTGTTAATTTTGTTGATTAAAAAACTTAGATTTTTAAATTTTTATATCATGATAAATTTGTAACTTATTATTGGTTGTCATAGTCATTGGTCTTCTCATGAAGAAAATTATTCTAGGTCTTATCAATTAATGTGTGAAGAACTTGATACATTTACTATCTAAACTATTGTTTAAAAAATTTGTTTTCTAATTTTTGTAAGTAAAATGCATAATTGACATTTTTTTATTGCATATAAATCCTAGCTCTATTAAAAAAAACATACATTTAATGGATCATCTGATACTTGAATATAAGTAAAATGTGTGTCCTTGTGCACGTTCCTTGATAATTCCAAATCACATGCTATTGCTTTACTTTTAAAATTGTAGATTAAATCTAGGTTTTTAGCACAAGTTGTACAAATATTCTGAGGAAAATCATCATTCACTTTCACCTGAAATGTCATATATTGTATTTAATTTTGATTATAATATTAAATATAGGTACCTAAGTTACATTTATTCATAAGAGATATCTAAAATAATGTAGGTACCTACCTAACTATAAATTAATTAGGTACCAACTCGATGGATCCGTTATCTATATTGATTTATTTATACCTAGCAATATAAGTTTGGTTTAAGAATATAAAATAAAGAATTTCATTAATGGATTCAAGTACACATCAGGATCTAAATATAAGTTAAGTATAGATAATAAGCATAAAACAGGTAGCTTCATGCTGCCCGAAAATTGATCATAAACAAATTCAGATAGAATAATAGTTAATAGGTAGTAGTTGTTTGACGTGTATGACTGTACTCCTACATATTATTGCTAAGAGACACACATATGTTTAAAAAAAAACAATGTGCGGAATAAGGTAAGTAGACTAATTTAATTAGATTAGGTTTTGTAATGAAACGATTATGGATTTTTAACAACTGGAAAATTGTAGACATTGGAAATTAACAAAACTAAAGTACCCATATTATTAGGTTTATTGGACATACTAATCTCCAAGAGCGATAAAAATTGAAATAAGGAGTAATAAGATAAATGTATATAAAGTATTAAAACAACAAATAACTTAATTACTTATTACACACACCTTGGTAGGATTTTAGGTAGGTATAACTGGTATAGGGTATGGGAATTTTAATGTTGGTACAAAATTAAGCCAATTTATAAGGGGTACTTGAACAAAATACTAAATGAGTACTAAAAATTATTCAAGTATAATATTATTTTGTCGTTCAATGTTATTATTAATATAGAATCAATACAATAGATTAATAGAATTTAAACTGTATTTTTAATACTGAATATATATTAAGATAAATAATATAATTTTTATTGACAAAAGTATTAAATAAATGAGAAAACATACGATTAGTGAAGTACAGTATTGAATTTTTTCAACAATTGATGTATTTTTGTCAACTTGCTGCCCTATGTGAACTGTTACATTGGTAGAGCTGAAACATAAACGGCAGTCATCCAATTTGTATTTCATTTTGTCTAATAAATATTCGTGTTCTTCCATATTGAAAAATAATTAAAAACAACAGTTTTGAAATAAAATACCAATTTATTGACTAAAGGAAGAATAGCAATATTTTAAATGTAAAAAAATAACCGGGACAATCACAAATCATAATATTCTGTATATTAATTAACTCGATAATCGACGATAGCATTATATTATGTACGATAGGTGTACAAATTGATAACGGAAATAAATACAATGTGACCAACTACTATACTCAACCTTAGAGTACGGTAATTTTAGGTTTTTATGAAATGTCTTAGCATTTAGCGGGATTTTTGAAATATGTAATTAATAATATTATTATGTCGTTGAGGCCTATTATAAGCTTTAGAGGACCTAGTGGCGACTCTCGCTAATGTGCATATTTGTGGTGAGTGGTGTACTAGAATACTAGATTGTGTGATGGTGTGAAAATAATGAAGTTGAAGAATTACAAAAAGCTAGATAGGTAGATATTTTCTGCGTACACGTTGAGCACTCGTTGTTAGCAGTTCTCCTAAGATCAGCTCTTTCCGCGATAAGACTATGACCTAATATGAGTCATGCCATTTTGGTGTAGAAAATATTTTATAAAAATCGTAGATTTCGAATGAACCGATGAACGTATTGATTTCACAACGATATGTGTTTTTTTTTTGTGTAAAATTCAAAATCTACTATTATACGGTACTAATCGATACAAATTATAGTAAGCACAATTAATTTTTTCATATATAAACCGCTCTATTGCTCTAAGGATTTTTATTATAATGATCAATGATCTTTAATAATACATTTCAAAGGTGTACACAAATATTAAATATTAATGAATAACTATTTTGGTAAATAGAACAATATTAATGAAAAATAAAAAAGTTAATAAAATGCGTTACTTAGTTATTGTGGTGCAAGGGTAACGTTACCCCTTTGGAACAGTTGATTTTTAATGTGGAAATATTTAGATACAAATTCTGAAAATGATGTTAAAAATTCGTACAAATTTTAATAGTACAATTCATAGAAAAATAGTTTATTAAAATCAGTGTTGGTCTGGGGTCTGGCTAATGGTTGGGCCCCCGGCTCAATAATTTTCAATGAGCCCCTTTAAAAAAATAAAGTGATATTTTTTACCTAGGTAATTTTATTTTCCGTGTACAATTAGTATCATAAATTCATATATATATATATATATATATATATTATATTTCGTGTGGCGTTTGTGAACACCAATAATTTTCCTAATTACAGTTATTTATAGTTATAATTAATTTACAATAAAAGATAAAATATATAATATGTGTGAAATGTGTGAAGGTTTAGCAAAGATACAACTTAAAATAAATAACAACATACAAAATTTGTATAATTATTTATATATTATATATATAATATACATTTATATTAATTAATATAGACATAAATAAGAGCGATACTTCTTTAGTAATTTACTATACGTTTATTATTCGTGAGATTAATAAAAATATAATATTATAATATATTGATCGAATTTTGTGTCTATAATGGTGTAACTAAATATTGTAAATATAAAATTAGGTAAAATTAAAGTTAGTAAATTCATATTTATTTTGTATTTATTAAATTAAATTAAATATTATGTGAGTTTAGAGGATAATTTTTTTAGGAGGGAAGCTATGCGTAGTTTTTGAGAGGGCATATAGTTACTCCATTACTACTCCAGGCCTCCTTAGGTGAGCTATTATGTCGATAATCTATATTCAATGTTTATTATTATATTATTAATAATCTGCAGAATGCGGCTACAGAACAGCAGCGGTGTGGTGTATAGTACGATGTGCGGCCTAATGTGAATCAGCCGGCAGGCGGAGCAGGAGGATGAGCTCAACGGTGATAATTATATGATATAACGATGCATGGTCAGGATCAGCAGAGTTTGAAGATTAGCCATCGCCGAAGGACCACCGAAATTATGTAACGGAAACGCTGCCGACCGCGGTCCATGGAACCGATGAAGAGCAACGACGAGCACTGGTTCGTTCTGTGGGGTTGGGCAAGTGACTGGGCGAACCGGACGATAAAGCCAGGCTGCAAATTAGGGTGCGTATACCCAAGAGTGTGTGAGTGTGTCGGAAACGGAGATGATGACATCCTATAGTCGATGATCATGGAGGAACAAACGGAAGTGATGATGATACCAAAGGGTGGTAAGAAGCGTGGCAGATCTAAGAAGTGTGACAGTTGCAGGCCGCAGGGTATTATATAAATTGAATAGTACCAAATTATAGAATAACAACATAAGTAAGTAACTCATAAGTACATTATATCGTATACGCATACAGTATTATGTATTAAGAGTGTTACAATATATATTATATAGACTATAACAATATCGAAGAATAAAAGAAAAAATCAAAATTGTAAATGTTGTTATATATTTTCAGCAAACTTTTTTGACTGACTAGAACAACCTTAACCGGCGAGTTTCCACTAATAAAATGCTTGCCGGTATTCTTATACTTTGAAGCCTTGTCTTGGAACTGCGACCGTCACTCTTCATACCCTTCGGTTTCACTGTCACCTCCAAATATTCCGCCTGTCACTTTCTCCGGGGCCGACGAGCACCTTGATCTGCAGCCAAGCTTTATATAGTCCGAACCCCCCCGGTCTAAAGCCTACCCCCACAAACGATCACGTGCCGGTTTCACGGCCGCGGGCAGCATTTCGATGATGGTTGTCCTTCGGCAACGGCTGATTTTCAGACTAGTCCTCTCGCTGATCCTGATCCTGATCCTGATCATGTGGACACAACCAGCCATTCCATAAAATGTTATGCCAGATTAACCAATTTTAGTCAAGACTCTTTTCCTATTTGTTACTTAATTTATATTATAATATTATTGACTAATCTTAAAAATGTAACCGTTTAGGTACCCATTGTCCTCCGGACGTTTAATCTTGAAATAAAAATAATAATAATTAGTAATTTTGGCTGACAGACTGTGACTCTACTCAGAATCGTTTTTCGTATGTATTAGGTATAGTTCATAACTATTATATTTTATTATATTATGTATACTTACATGGATGATAGATTTAGTATAAAAGAAAATAAATGTAAAATGTTCATTAGATATCGACTTATACAAATGAATAACTATGTTTAATACATTTGAATACTGAAGACTTCACTGAAAACGTGAAGATAGATAATGTAAGGTTAAGACAATACGACGATAATCATGAACAGACTTCTTTTATTATCTTATAAGTATAATAATTTGTTTTTACAATTTATATTCATTATTGTTAAGTACAATTTTGGTCATACAGCATACTCAAGGGACCACAAACATCTTAATTATGCATAATATACAGTTTAATCAACACTATAGTTTTATCATAATAATATATCATATTTTTATTAAAAGGAATTTCAAGATCTTCTAAATATTTTCTTTGGTAAGTAAGTATATAACATAATAACTGGTCGAGTGTCTAACACAGAATAAATAAATTTCTTAATACAATTGTACGAAGTCATGAAACGCCTACAAATTAGTATATGAGAATTATTATAATACATTTAAATTGAAATAAGAAAAATAATACAAAAATAACAAATAAATGTATAATAAAGATAATGTTTTACATTGTTTTGTAAACATTTTTAATAAATAGAAAACGTCTAAAGATTTAAAAATTTAAAAATGTAAGTACAAAATCACTTAAGTGCATTGATTAGTGCGTTGAAGCATCACTTATTGACTAGGGTGTGTTCGATTTATGTTTAAAAAAAGTACTCGAATAGGATACATAATAATACTTTTTTATATGTATAAATAATAAAAAAAAAAATAATAATATTGATAGTAATAATAATAATATATAAATACAAATTCATACAGACATTGCACATATTTCGTCTCACAGACGAGTAAAATTTGTTTTGGATTGTATAGATAATAAGTTGCACATGAACAAAATATGATAACCTAATTTTGTTGGTCATTACAAATTTGTAATTAACAATTATATTCGAATAAAATTAAAATTAGACTAGAATTTGATTAAAAACAACGTTAAAAAAGATCAATTGTTTCGAGAGAGCATTTAATATGAGCTTTATTCGTTATCCTTGTTCAAATAAAAATAAAAATAAAAGTAGTGGAGGTACATTATATTATTATAGTCTTTAAAAATTAATTAAGTAAACAACAGAGAACCACTGATAAACAAATTTAAATGTAGGTATATACCTAATCAAAAGTACATAAATCCAATATCTATTGGGCTAGTCACGAAAAATGTTTAGATAGAGTGTGATTATTATATTAAATATAGTTACATTTATAATTATATGTACATCAAATATATAACATATTATTATAACATTAAAGCTAACGAGTCATGATAAACAAACCGCGATTTGATCGATTAATTTAATACTATAATGTATAATATTTTATGAATAGAAATATACATAAGATTTGGATTCTGTACAAATAACAACACTATAAATATATCTTTGGTCTTCTATAAAAAAAAAGCCACTAATAAGGGGAAAATATTATTTAGAGTTTGAAACAAATGTATTACAATACCTATTATATTATTATTTCGTGTTCATATTATTTTATATTCTAAAAACGTGCCTACCTATATGTATGCACTACACGACTATCGCTCAATATTTCATCAATTAGATTAAAACATTATAATATAGGTACAGCGTTTTGAGTTATGTCTTAAATTATTCAAGTTACATAAATACGTCATGCACTATAATATATTATGTAGATGTAGGTATATATAACGTTTATAAATAAAAACATAATAATTAAAATTATTTAATTAATTTTGATGATTTTCACAAATATCTGTCTACACGCACTATCACCGCGCTTGTAAATAAAAATAAACTAAAAAATAAGAACCAATTTTCATTGAACACTCCGTAAATATAATATCGTTTGAGTATAGAGGTCCCTACTCCGCAGGATGGGTATCTTAGTCGTGACATACACAGACACCTACTGTAGTACCTACAACCGCTATGCCTTAATTAATAAAAAATATCGTTTTTGTACATCGCCTACGTAATATTATTCGTACATAAATGTGCTATATTAATAACGATAATAATATAATATTGTTATTATTGTATCTTATTATAATTATTATTTTTGATGATGGCTGGGCCGTGGCGCGGGTGTTTTCCTTCCGTGTGGTCTCCTCTAACTTATGCCGATGTACGGCGACGTCACTGCGCCCGGGTTGTTGGCCTGGCACGGCGATGACGCGCTGCCCAGCGGCGACGAGGCACTGGCGCAGGCCGCCGAGTTGGCCCTCGTAGCCGCCACCGGCGATCTGGCTGCCATGCTGGCGCTGCTGCCCGTCTCGTTGCCGCAGATCTCGTGAGCGTTGTTATTGTGGCCGTTGCTGTTGTTGTAGTAGTAACGGTGATCTGTAACATACAATAAAGCAACGGTGTTATAGTATAAGTCATTATAATATTATGTTATGGGCCGCTTTAGTAATAACACCAATATTGTATATTGTTATGTCTTACGTGCTTCAAATCGTGGTCAGAATGTCAGACGACTGACCGGAAACCCGGTCATAAAATAGGTATAGGTTTGTTAAAGAGGAGGCTCTATATAGTTATTACTTATTACTCTGTGAGGCTCTCATCATATAATATGCTACCAACCCTTTGTATTACCTCTTTTGATAAATTAAAAATATTAAGACCTATTATTTCGATGAATGTTGTTAACCCACTTAGACAAAATAATTTTACTTCAGTAACGTCTTTCTCCTTATGATCGAATTTGTAAGTTGTAATCACAAAAATTATAATACTTCGAACCAGCCTAACCTAACCTAGCCAGTATAGGTAACATATTATATTAGGTGGAAAGTAGTATGTACTTGCATACAGTACATACATAATACATATAAATACCTACCTACTTTAATTGTTCGAACATGGAGCCATTTGCTTTTCCAATAAGCTTCTCCGAAAATCCAAATAGTTCAGTATTGATTGTTAAAATAAATTAAATGTGTTTAAAGCATTGTGTAGTAGGTAAGTTCAGGATGCATTGCTGTGTAACAATTACATGGCCCCCAGGTTGAGCAACAATTATCATGACCAAACATTCTTTAATGGTCGTCAGAATACCGACCATGCATATCTATTAGATCTGCAGGATTATGAATTAAATGTGGTCTTTATTTTACTTTTTTTTGAATTTACTTCCTTTGGATGGATAAACATGTAAGTACACTATATATTTTGATGACCCCGGATATATCCTGAATTTCTAAAGCAGTTTAATACTATATAATGGGTGATCCCTGAACAGGGCTGTATACATACATGTGTACAGACAGCATTTTGTAACGTTACAATAATATTTTTAAATAAAATACTAGGACCGGGGGGGGGGGGGGTACTTCAACCCTCTAATTCTGTATAAGAATTTAATAAAATACATAGCGCATGGCCGTGACCGACGGACTCGCGTAGACCAAAACTCACGCGAAATACCTACTGAGAAGACCGCTGGTGCCTGTAGGGTTGTAACTGTAGCCGGCATACGGGGACGACGCGTACTGGTTGTAAGGTGAGCTCGTGTACGACGCGTAATCGGTGCCGGCGCCTGAAACAAAACGAAAAAAAAACTTATCAGGTACGTCACATACTATAAACGCACATTGCGTCGGTGTATTATTATTAAATTTCGAACTCGGGGCACTTGGATGCACCCCACCAGGAGCGAAAAACAATCGACAGGTTTACCAGCGATTTAGGCGACAACACCCGTTGGCCACGACGCGATCATACAACGCAATACGTGCAGTATGTCGATCGATCGGCCATGGCCGTCATCGGTGCAGTCTACAATAATGTTATTAATGTTACGGGCTGGCGCGCGACTTACCTGTAGTGGCGTAGTGTGTGGTGAAACCCGGTAACATGGTGGGCGCCGAGGCCGCGTACACCGTACCGTTGTTCTGGTTGTTGTTGGCCGGTTGCAACACGGTCAGGCTCGACGGGTCGGGCGATCCGGCGGGCGTGACGTCAGCCGCTGACAACGACAGGGAGACGCCGCCGGACTGCTGAGGTCCGGCACCGCCGCCGCTGCCGCCGTTACTAAACCCACCGGGGGCGGTACCGCTATCTACGCGAGACAAACCATCACAACAAGCGTAAATAAAACGAAAAACAAAATGCCATGCGATCGAAACGCCAAGCCGGCCGGTCAATACAGTATAGGTACCTAGTGGATTCTGCCGTCATCATAATATTGCAGTGTAATAAAGTTATAGTCTGCAGTGGCGTATTAGGATTGTTTTCAAGGGTTGTTTCCGGGGAGACATATTCCCGGAAAGTAAGTTTTAATAAAATTACTTTAAATGAAATGCTATTTTACATGATGAGCAGGTACTTATGTAGGTATTTGTATTTATAATTTTCATTCATAACAATAATTGTTATTGTCTAACGACAAAACTAATTTAATTAGGTGCTGATATTACAAGGAGAGGGAGTGCAAATGAAAATGTTCACGAATAGCTACGGAGTATCGGGGGTGGCAAATAAATGTCTATTTTGGGGGTAGCTCATGTAACAAGATCCTAAATACATGTAGCACTGCAGTTAATACAGTTACTGGTATATGACTAATGCATAAAATGATATAAAATATAATATGTACTATTTGGTGGAACTATCAGAGGAATTAATTTTGACCGGCCCACGGCGCGTAACACGGCGGGAGTTTAATTTCCAATCATTAAAAACGAAAACACCAACGCGGTCGGTGGTCATGCCGTGGTGGAAGACTTACCTGTGTGGTATTGTACGGGTGACAGATGGGTATGATCTAAAACGGTACTAGGACTCATCTTTTGGATTTCTTGCATCGTTAGCGGGGCAAGGGGAGTGACTCCGCCTACTGGACGAAAAACAAAAAAAAAACAATAACAAAACACTCTACGTAAATTACATAACACTCTCTATAAAATCCCACTACTGCTATATCATAATATAAAACAGGGCGATTCATCAAGCATGCTCATCCCCTTTTTCCACAATAATTCAGCTTTTCAAATTCTTGAGATTTTTTGTACTACTTAAGAGGGTCTCGCGTGGAGATATAAACTTCTATTATTCAAATGAGAACCTCCCTTTTCAACCGTAAATCATTTAGTGGATAATTGTTCTGAAAATGCCTATGTATTAAAATCAGAATATAAGTAGTATTTGAGTTATCTAATTAGAAGTATAACATGTCCACGATAATGGGATTATAAGATATTACGAGGGATATGATGAATAGAACATTTCAGTAATATTAATCAATCAACATATTTTATAATTTGTAAAAAATAAAAATGGCCCAAAAAGTATTAGACCCAGTAGGTACCTATTACATCTGTTTGATATTTTTGTAAAACCGTTTTTAAGGACTTTTATCTCAAATTCCTGAGTATAAACATTTTAACCATTGAGAAACTACTCGTTCGAATGAAGAAAAAAAAAGGTTTCCTATTTGAAGATTATTAAGAATAATTCTAAGAATAGAAGTTTGTATCACCACAGAATATTGCTTGAGTAGTACAAAGCATCTCAATGAGTTTAAAATACGGTTTTCAACTCTAATATTAAAAAATTAAAAAATCAGAATTTTACAAAAAATGCATTATTAAACGAAGAAATGGAGATGTGTATGCTATTGGTAAATCATCCTGTATACAATATTAAACTATATTATGATTTACTTGAGATAATACAATTATTAGCAGGTACATTATAGTGACACTACACTCGGCGGCTAATCATGCGCACCAATAACTGCATTTGGTAACAATTATAATATTATTAGTAACACTCACCGAGCGTGGTGGGCACGGGCGGCGTGTAGACAGGCGTTGCGTTCTGGGCCTGTTGCTGTGGCGGTTGGGCCTGCATGCTCTCGTACAGGTCGGCCGACAGCGGTGTCGCCGAGAACGCCGTCTGATTGGCGTCGTAGAACGGTGACGTGCCGCCGCCGGACGTTACGCCCGCCGCGTTCAGTTCCGAGAACAATTTGTGTTCGTCTTTCAAACACCACTTGCCGGGCCAAAGCTGATGAGAAAAAACGAACGTTTAGCGCGTTTTCGCGGGGGGGGGGGGAGGCGGAAACATAATATTTGTTAATATTGGGTGTGGGTACAGGACAATATTGAGAAATCAAACGAGCGCTTACAGATACATTTGAATACAGCGACGCGTCGCCGTTGTAGTGCACTTGAGATCGTTCCCTCTTGATTTGCTGCTGGTGGTCCGCATGGCCGTTCAGGTCTCGGTTTTCGTCTGCGGGTCAACGAAAAAAATAAAATAATTTATTAACATGGAGGATTTATATAAACAAACCACGCGTTTTGGGACCGCGTCGGCTCGATGGGGTTCCCATGCAAAAACGTCTCGTTAAAGTTCGGCTCATGATTGCGTAAAAAAAAAAGAACACGACACACACACACCCGCACATACCGTATTATACACATATATGCGCATCCGGGTCCTGACCCTTTCGGAAAATAAAAACACCGACTATGCCACTACACACAAATATTCCCCCGGGGTCAAAGAGCAGATTGTGTTTCGCTGCTTATTACCCCGTTCCCGTTGGGAATATGCATTCAAAGCTTTAAATGTCAAACTAATATATTGAATTACGCGAGTGTTCCCCTCCCGCCGGAGCTTCCGAAAACACACGCGAGCCGGGCGCGCGCGCTTAATGTTGTCAATTCGACATAAATCTGATTGCTCGCTTTGCGCTCGACGGTAATGGCTTTCCGCGAAATAATGATCGATTTCTATCGACTGCTTTTAAATTTGTCGCGGTCGGGCGGCGTAGGAGGTACGCGTCGTATTATTATTATTATTATTATTATTATTTTTTTTAAGAACCATAAGTAGAAAGTGTTCGCGATAAGTCTGGGCCCCTCGGAAAAAAAATAGAAGGCCGTTAATCACGTTACTTAATTTGCTTGAAATCATTGTCCGTGTGCAGCAATGTAGTTGACGCATGCCGCAGATAAACCATAATGTTACCGCATACCTACCTCTTACTCAATATTTTAACCAGACCTGGCAGAAACCTACGGATGCCCAATAAAAATTCTGCCAAACAGGCGTCTGAACTAGGCCTTCGGGTTTACTCCCTTATACATAACGTACAATTAATGATTAAATTATATTTCGTTTGAAACTGCTGAGCTAATTTGCTATATCGATAATAAGTATAGTTTTTTTATACGGATAATGTCATATATCAATCTGTTGTGCAATTACAATCATAATGAAAATTAAAACATATTGTGGACTCTTCTTAACTTACGAGTTTTAGCTTAATGGGGAGGGGGGGGGTGTTTGTATAGTATACAATGTTATTGTTTCGAGTGGTCAAAAATACGATTTTGCTCCCTGAAAAATTACGATTAAACATCCAATGGGAATTTATTGTTTTGAAAAATAAAAATTCACACTTTATAAAGATCGCTTGGACGGTTGTACATATATAGCTGAGAGTATCGATTTTAATTGATTTGATATGCCTGTTTATAAATAATATAAACTTTTATTTTATTTTGTCTGGATTAATTTCGATTTATATATAGTATACTGTTTATGTAACAATACAATATAGACAAAGACTTCGAATATATACAGACCGTGAAAGGGTTGACGAAGACAAAAGGGATTTTAAGTTTGTCAAAGTTTTTGGAAAGCGTGTACGGGTGTATATATATAAATGTACGTGTATAAAAGGACCTTTTCAATATCGATGGCGTATCGCTGTACAAAGTGAGCCTAATGCGTCGAAAGGAAAGGAACGATACGAAAGAGAAAACCCTTTACACGGATACCCAGACAGGGTGAAAGGCTTTCCGTTCGACTATTCAATTTGCTGTTTGCCTACACGTATCTTCTAAGGGAAAATAATTCTAGACGCTCGAGATGCCATTTGACAATAATATTCAACGCACGTTTTATACCCTCAAAATTGTTCCACAAATCTAAGTGGAATGAAACAAATACAATATTGTTGAGCACGATTTTCTTTTCCTTCTACGCCTGATGTTGTTCTAAAGTGTCTGCGCTGTGTAATTTGATTTCCAGTGATTTAATATAATATGTATAAATGTATAATTGTATTTGAAGTTTTACGGTATTTTATTATACCTATCTAATGTTTGTTCAAATTCAAGGATAATTCAGGTCATCAACATTTAGTATTTTATACAATTTAAAAATGTTAATGTGCCATTCATCCGTGATTTTTTTAGTTTATTTTTATTGAATTTAAATAAAAAATTTCATAATTTTTTTTTTTTAGTTTTCAAGTATAGAAAAAATATTGTTTATGAAAAATTATAAAAACAATATAATTTATCAAATTATTATTAAAACGATCACAATTTATTTATTTAGGAAACAACCACTCGTGTGTCAAATGTGATGCAGTGTAATAGATTGACACTTATCAGTTATCAAATTTTTGTCTTTAGAATATTTTTGATTAAATTTGTTTGGACTTGGAATAGTGCACAACGTTTTTAATTTAGATAGATATTGTGAAATGAAAAAAATACAACGATAATGTGCCTATTTAATTGTATTTAGAGGAAATTTATTTTAGTTCAACAACAGTATAGATCTCAGGCACGGATCAGAGCAAAGATCTGTGAGGGGGGATTGTTTTTTTGCAACCCAAATACAATTATAATATAATATACTTTATTCATTATTTAAATATTTTGTCATAGTATAGTATTTTATAGCCTATAGGTAATCACTAATCAATATACCTATGTAAATAAATTATTGATTATATTTTAATATATAAAGCGACAAAGTGAAAAAAAGTTTGATTTTGTTTATTTATTATTTAATATTTAATTTAATTTAATTATTTAATAATATTTATTAATTGTAAAATTACAATATTGGAATCACTGTTCAGTGTCCACCATGAACTGAGATAATACCATCTTAGTTTATGCTGTCCATATATTATAATATCAGACATCTCTGTCATTGAAATATAGTTATAACAGGATCTGTAAAATTATAAAAAATAAAATTGAGAAATAATATGTCTGCGTGGACTGGACCGCTGAATCCATCCCTGATTGATCTTAATTATTTCCTCACACAAATGAAAAGTAAATATTATATTACACAAGGCCAGAAGTATGGACAATTTTATTAATGCAATAAATAATCGAGAAAATGGAGTAGGTACGGTAATTTTCATGGCCTGTTTTTTCAAAAATATAATGACTACTTTATAACGACCCGTGTATTATAATATATCGGTGAAAATATTTATAAAAATAGAAAACTCGCATCGGCGTTAGAAGTTTGTGAAAAACTATGAGGGTGTTCTAAGTAGGTAAGGTTGTGCGTTGCAATTTAGACATCTACCCCTTTTCATCCTTCCCATGGCACGAGATAGTCGAAGGGCCGACTGCAGCAGTACAGTACCTACTACTACTATATTATATACTACCGTTATTATTATTAGTAGTAGAAGTAGTAGTAGTAGTAGTAATAACGCCAAAGACTTTTCCGACGTGGCTGTAACGCACTTGGGTGGAAAGTAGTTTTCTACTTCCACCGTCAGCAGTCGTTGAGGATTGGGGGGGATATATTATTATGTTCGTAACGGTCGACTGGGCGGCTGCAGCAGCGCAGCGGCGGCGACGGCAACGGTATAAACTTATCGGAAAACGAACGAACACACACACACAAATTTATGTATAATATATATTATATACATATACGAGTATATAGAAAAGGAAGACGGTGGTCGAGAGGAAGGCGGGCGAAGTTAAGGGTACATGTAGGAGGAGAGTGAAGTAAAAGCTTTCGAAGGATGTCGCCCTCGCCCGGAGGGACGGCGCGGGCCGGACAACTATGGCGGTGTAATGGAGCGTTGCTAGGTAACAATATAGCTTGTAGAACTTTTCGGTATACCCTTCGTCGTCGCCGTCGCGCGTCGCCGTCGTCATCGTTATCCTCTTTATCCACCTCCCGCTCCTACGATTCAGCCACCACCACCGTTCAACCACTACATATATTACTACTTCTTTCCACTAAAAACTCATTCGGAGAGAGCACACATTGCTGTAAACCCCTCCCCTTCATCTCACAGTTTCCAAACCCAAACACACACGCACACTAACCTAACCATAAACGGTATGCGTTTACGTTACATTATATTATTAATCCTGCAAGTTTCGGCAATCCAGTGTGGTGAGGAGTGTTGTGTTCCATATGTTCAATATATACAAGGTACAGTATGTTTATAACACGTTAGGTTAGGTTAAGTTAGGTAAATCGTGAACTTGCAGAGCTTGCAAACTATCCCATCAGGCATTTTCAGCCCACAGCGATTTCACGTGGACGTATAATAGACAAATGCTTACCCGTGTGATGGTGATTCTGGTGTTGCTGGTGATGGTGGTGATGGTCCAGATCTCGTTTCCGCTTGGCCGTGGTCACGTTACCATTGGGGTCGTGTTGCGGTATACCGAGTATGCCGTTTATACTGTACCGGTCGTGGAGGTGACCGCCACCTCCGGCCGACTGTTGCGGGGCCGGCGCGTGGGCGATCACCGACACAGGACCGGAACCTTGTTGCTGCTGTTGCTGTTGCTGTTGTTGCTGTTGCTGCTGTTGCTGTTGTTGCTGATGATGTTGCTGACTCGGCGGAACACCCGTGCTACCGTTGCTGTTGCTGTTCTGCTGGTGGTGCAGGCTCTGCTGTTGGTTGTGCACATGTTTCGCCTTCTCAGCCGCCTTGTTTCGGACGATCCTGCAACAACGCGATAGTTGAACGTCAGGCCGAGTTATATGGAGTCGGTACAATAATTAAGCCCCCCCCCCCCGCGGCAATGAACATATTTAACGGTTCGGAAAACAAACATTATAATAGTTATTGTCGTCGTTCAGGCGAGTTGCACCAAAACTTGTACAACATAATGATATATCGTATACAGTATACACGCACACACTAGCAACTGCGGAGGCTGCAGTCGTTGTGCCCCGCGAACATATAAAAAGCAGCGGTGGAACCAGCGCTACTCCTCGGGGACCGGCAACTTTTAAACTCGGGCCAAAAGTTACGCGCCGGCACAATGCAAGCATAACTATATTAAAAGCTTCGCGGTCCGTTTGTCCGAAAGCCCCGCAGAAACAACGTACGATATACAATGCATGCATATATTGGGTAGAGGGGGCAATGCGCACCACACCTTTTGACGTAGCGAATCGCCTTCTGCGAGCGCAAAAGTTTTCTAAGTGCGGAATTGCGTTTTCCCCGCACCGAAAATTATAGACCACGTTATATTATATTGCTACATTTACATGCGCTCCGGCGTTTGATTAGACGATGTTCCGCACCGTATCGTTCGCCGCGTTGTTACGCGTTTTGAGTTTATACTACACTCAGATAGGGAGAGGAAGAATGAGATAGTAAGCGAGAGAGAGAGAGAGAGAGAGAGAGAGTGATATAACAGTTTGGTGACTTATGAATTAAAAAAATGAGCTAAGGGGTGCGACAGAGCCTATATCGAGTAGATTAATAACTTAACGCAATAACAGTTATGGTAATTGTCATAAGTCCAGGAAGCTCGGTGCGCACGTGCCTGGCCCAGTGACGTGCACGTGCCCTCCTTCCCGAGTCCTTTTTCCCAAACTAGTTTTTAATACTGTAACGATTCGCATTAATCATCGGCCCGCAAATTTATTACGGTCTTTCGGCGGCCACCACCCTCGTCCCGCGCTGAGACAAAAGCCACGATATTTCTCATGATATGCATTCCGATCGACAGCGAATTTAATGCACGTCCCCTCCATTGTTGTTCAAATGTCAAAACTATCCTTTAAATTTTGCGGGAAATTATTAACGCAATAACATAACAATATATTATATTATTACACATAAACTATTGCTTTAAAAAACTATTCGACCACGGGATTTTAGTGATTATTGTTATTATAATTATTTTGTGTACTGACTACTGGTTGTGTGTGTCCGATGGTGCGGACAATGGGCCGTTTCGACTTTTGTTTTTGACAATCATACATTATTCAGCTACACTCATTTTCCCCAAAAATTGTTACGGACTACTAAACAAAATGCATGGAATTAAACGGAGTTACTTCTTTATTTGTTTATTGACATAAATGAACGCGTGACCGGACGTGTCAACAGGTAAAGTTTAAAAAAAAAGATAACACAAAATAACCCTTGGTGAACAGTTAATTGTTTGCACAGCTAATGAATTAATAGTAAACAGTAAGCTCGGTGCTTATATTTATTTATAAACACAGGATTGATGGTTTAAAAATTAAATTGCTTTAATAGTTTATTATTAAAATAATAATATAATATTACAGTAGGTAATAAGTACCTACCATTGATTATAAATATTAATATTTAACAGTCTATTTATCAATAATAATATACTGTACACATGCGATATTAAATATTGGGTTGGTTTTAAATAATAATATATAAAAACTCATTTTGTGAGTAAGTGTCCCATATAATATTATGTAAGTATCTCGTATATGGATATCAGATGGCCTTAACTGTCAGCTGCCGATGTTTTTAAGATAAAAAAAAAATAAATATATTTATAATGTATTAGTATATTACTTATAAATTATAATTCTATAGTTGGGATACAATAATTTAATATAAATAATTCAAAAGCTTATAGATATTTCAGAACAATTTATAATACAATGATATAAGTTATTATTTAAATACGCTGACTACTGAGTGCTAAGATAGGCACCTATAGGTATATTTTAATAATTTAATATTTGTGTAGCAATAATTATTTTACATTTGTAAGATCATAATATTATTAGCTATAAATGATAAGAAAAAAGTTTTTTTTTTGACAGATAAATAGGTAGTATTTGGCGTGGTTGACCGAATAAGTTCTTAGCACAGTTGAGAAGTTTGAATTTCAACTATCCTTATAACGATAGAACCCAATAATTTCGTTTACTAATAATATGTTATTATTCTTGCACTAAGTTTCATTCGAGACACGCGCTAAAATTGTAGTCAAGCGGTAAATAACAGTAATAATATTATTCAGTGTGTGCATCTTGAGAGTGTGGTGTGGTGGTATATTATAATATAATGGCATATCAATGAGTTTTGCGTACGAGGTTTTTCGCGGGGCAAACATGTTCATCGAGTATAATATGATAGTAATAATAATAATAATAACAATAATAAACTGCTGCAACGTACAGTATAGGGTCTGTCGAGAGGGGGCACACGTCCCTTTTATGGTTATTGTATGAACCTTATATAATGTTATATTGTGCAAATGGCGCATTGATGGAGTGAAGCCGGTTGCTGCGATCGTCGACACACACACACACATAAACGCATAAGTCAAACTGACTTTGCCAGAGTTGCGCTGAACACAATGATCAGCAGGGAGTCTTTGGGCAGATGCACGTACGCACACAAACACGCGTACACACCGCACACAGACGCTCCTCAAGCACGTCCCTGCAGTCGAACCGCGAGTGCGTTATGATAGTTTTTTTTTTTTTATACATACCTACCTATATAATTCATCGCGAGACCGACGGCATATACCTCTACGTATTATTACAATAATATGTCGTATATATACACATATATAAACGTATATAGCAAATACGTATTATGTTCTAAAGACGTTGGTGCAGTGATCACCGACCGTGTTTCCTATACTTTAAATATTGTATTTACGCATGCATGTGACGATGACGGCAAGCGCAGACCGCAGTAAAACGTTTCACTTGTAGCCGGAAAGCCAGCGCACGTTTCGCCCGAGAAAAACCTCTCGAAACGCACGAGCTAACACGCACCACGATGATTTGCCGGGCGAACTGAGGCCCCGACGGTGTTGGCGTTGATGTGACGGGGGTGTGAAGTGAGGGGGTATTTTTTCGATATTTTGGATTAGGGTGGCTGCGTCGTCGTCACAAACAACCGTATAACAACTTGCAGTTAAAATAAATCGATGCTTAGAGATTTTCCGCAACGTGTATTATCATTATTTTTATTATATAATATAACAGTGTAATAATACAACGATGCATGCATTATATCGTTATTATTATATAGGTGCCGTAAGAATAATTGAGGTGAAATTGCCCGCAAAATAAACATTCTCGAAACGTCGAAATCGATCTTTCATTTTTAATTACTCACGTTGCATAATACGTATCGTAAGAATAATTATAATATATACACGTTATTCCGTTGCGCTTTACGAGGTTTGACTAAACTCTCAAGTGTTTTTTTCCCTATTTAGTGTTAAGTTTTCTGAAGTAACGATTGTTTCGAAAAAAATCACGATATCTATTTATACACAATATATGTAAATCTACTTAACGAGCATAATTATCATTATTATATTATACACTTTATCGCGTTTATAGTCGTATACTGCTATGGGTACGAATGTACAATTAAGTTAGAACTATTATCGCCTATCGGGACTGCTATAAAAAAAATGTGCACTGTTGTCCTGTACTGTCCCGTGTTGTCCTGATTCAATGATAATATCATGTAATATTGATTTTAGGATATATCATCAACTAGTTTTATCCGGATTCTTGAATTCAATCTGTATATCAGAAATCCAACTAAGTGTATCATGGAAAATTTATATTTTACATCGATTTCGAAACCTAAATATTAGGGAAAACTAATAAATACAATTAACTGGAGTCAGTTAAGTCAACATAAGAACTTTGCTTCAGTTATAAGTTAATAGTTTAAAAACAATGAATTCAACACTTAGATTTTAATATGCATTGCATTTATCATAATGTACAATTATAATTTTGTTTTAATTTATAGATACCAGATTGTATTTTGTAAGTAACCAGTAATAACATAGTTTTAAGAGTACCCATATAAATAGTTAATATTAAATTCCATACATGTCATTATTATAATATTATGAAAAGACATTATCGAAATATTGTATTTGTTTATATTTATTTAAAACCGTGTAACAATGCAGTATAATGTAGAACAATGCGAAATTAAACAAAAACATTTCAAATTAACTTTGCGGAATTATTTTCAAATTAACCGGAATAAGCTAAATTATTACAATAGGTAGTCACCTAAACAAAGTAGTTAGGATGTTAAGTTCATTAGAATATTTATTTTTTAACTTGACTTGAAATGTTTAACTAGTTAATAGTTAATGCAATCGTTGTACCAAACTTTTACGAATAGAATAGAAAGAAAAATAATCATGAAAAATATAAAATCAATGTCAGTACCTATTTGATATCAATGTACCTAATTGCAAACGATCATTATTTTATATTATAATGTTTACTTGTCCTATTTTTTTTTATTCAAGAATATATTTCGTAATACAAATGTATTAAAAGTAATCTTGGTATAGAAGTTGTGGAAATACAATAGGTACTTACATATGAAAAATAATTAAACTAATGAAGTAATTAAAGTTTTGTCTTAATTAGGTTATTTTATAATAATATCCAACCGAACATTATATTATTTTAATTGTGGACCCCGAAATACGGCTTGGATAATATTAGATAATAGATTAGTATACCGCGTTAATTATGAAAAAAATAATATAAAACGTATACACCAAGTGATTTAGAAACCGGCAATGTTGTCATGTCGATACCTATTTACGTATTGTATATGTATACCAATATTGTGCTCGTTTAGAGTGGCAGTTGTGAGTTGATTGACTATTAGGATGCAAACGAAATCTGGGTTAATTGGTTTTCCGGTTTAGCGATTATCTCAAAACGAATGTCGTTAGAAAAAAGTTAAGACAAGCAAAATGCTCTTTTCACAGTTAAATTTTTTTTGGTTGCGGATCGATTATTATTTCGAACAAGTCTGAAATGTAATATGGTGGACTATTATTCTGTACTAGTATTATTATATAGTAATGTACCTAAGTATACCAAAGCGTCTTATTATTATATGATAGGAATACGTGATATATTATTATATGTTGAATAATGGACGATCTATTATTGTTATTACTCTATAGATACCTGCACATCACAATAATGCCGTCTAACGAGCACAATACAGCATATTAGTGATCGCTTGACAAGAGGTCTGTCCAACCTTTTTAATGATATTAATTTTATTCCAAGTGCAATGATTCTGAGTCCGTTTCTCAACCAGCACTGGCGTCTGGCGTACCAATGTAGGTATTTAAATTAATAAACAATAAGCATGTCCAGAGTACACTCCACTCTTTAACAATGTGTACCGTATAACAACAATAATAATAGTTATTATAGTTATAATAATATTGCCGTGGTATACGGTACTTCGGTGATAGAAGTGCGCGCTACGCGATTGGTTGCGTTTTAATGGTATTTGCCGCGTCCGATTGGCCGGATACGCAGCGTCGGGGTGGAATTATTGCCGTTATATATTATTATGATTATCGTAAGGGGTGCGCGACCCTTAGTCCTCGTCGTCGTTATTCCGCCACTATGAGCCACCAGTGACAGACCCGCGTATTACATACACCGTTGTCGTAATCGCGGATTATGTGTGTACAATATAGTTCGAGTACATGGAAAATTACATTATATTAGGTGCCCTCTTTTAGCTACGTCGTTCTGTTTATCGTATAGGCATGTTTTTATAGCTCGTTGAAAAAATTATAGTATACCTGCGTCCTTCAAAAAATGGACCGGGGAGCTTATTTTCATTTTTATTTTTTATTCTCAGTCGTATTTTTAACATTCGCGTTAACATAATATTAATATTATATAAGATATGTATTAAAAGAAAAAGAAAAGAACGATTTTCAAACAATTTTTTTTTTAGATTAAAAGTTATGTCATATTATATCGATTGTATGATATTATATGTATATATTGTTATAGTATAAATAGTATAATAGTATAACACTTAGGAACACCTATTGCTATTGTTATTTGTTTTGTTAAAATATATATAAAATGTGTGGTGACACACTACTACACTAGACACACTATAGTAGATACCTATATTTAGCTAGTAGAAAAAAATTACAATTTATAGATACCTAAACGATTGTAAGATGTCGCAAACCAATCATTAGTGAATTTACCAACCTATAAGGTTCATGAATTACAATTTTTGTTGCTAATCACAACAAAATATCCTATTGGCTATTATTAGTTAATTATTCTAACTACATTTTTCTTTATTTAAAATGTCTTCAGATATATTCTGTGCAGATAGATAATAATATAGTTACCTATTTAAAATCATCAGGGTAAAATAATAGACTTTGGTTTTTAAAACAATAAGTCTTCGGTTAATAATAGAATAAGAGCATACTTACTACCTATTTCCTGATTAATTTTTTTAATACTTAAAAGGAAAAACACAAACCATTATATAGGTACCTAATAGGAATATAAAATAAAATTTACTACCAATCTGCTCATAAATATAATATATATTGTTTTAATAATTATTTTAACTAGAAAATAATTATAATATAATATTTTTCTGTATTTTATTATCAGTTATTTGAACTTATTTCCTACTTATTAGTTATTACTTATTTAGATTGAAATCGTTTTGCGCCTATTAATTTCATAATGCTCATTTACCTAAGTAAGAAACATATTTTATTATAAACACAAAGAACTTGTAAATAATATAATGAAAAACTTTCTACCTCTAAATATCGAATCAGATTTTATTTAAGGTTATAAAAAACTAAATAAAGTTTCTTGATTTTTATGGTTTTAAAAAGGTTCCGATTTTATTAATGGTTCTTTTGGATTTAGTTCTAGTTTCGTAATAAATATGGATTAAAATACTATATAAAGCTTAAAATACTTAATCATGAAAATTTAAAAAATAAACTTCCATTGCTGTATATAGGAACTATGTGACGTGAACCTATAATTTTATTATTTTTTTTTTAATTGTAAATTTTTGTATTCATTGTGGAAAATTCTTCATAAAGTATATTACGTTCTAAATTAATTTAGTTTTTTTGCGTTAATTATAGATATAAATATATTTTGAAAATTATTTTTTATTAATCTGGTATCTAGACGGAATTGTAGAATAAATTGTTTTTTTAATATCTTAAATATTTAACTTTATTTTATGAGTTGAAATTCTTTAACAGTATAGTTTAAATAACTATGTAGGTGCCTATATATAATGTATAGGTATCATAATATGTATCATAAAATTAATATAATACTAGAAATACTTCTTGAAAATTAAATCTAATTTATTAAATAAAATATGTATAACATATTATAATGTTGCAATTTTATAATCTTTTCGTTAAAAAAATTTATGTATTAAAGCATAAACAACTAAAAAATTTTTAAATGTAAAATCGTATGTCTCTTTACGGATAAATTTGATCTACAGTATCATAGTAGGAAAACTGCAGCGTATACTTATATGTATACATTTATACCGTATAGTATAGGTAAACCTATTCAATAGTTATAATACCTACATTGTATACAAGAATGAAATTTCACGAATTTAATATTCGAGCATATTATACTCGTTCAGCCATATTATTGCGACACTATAGGACACATTTTGTGGTGTGATGTTTGTGGTTATATAGTGTTGTTAAAGTGTTTAGCATGACGTGGGTTCAGTTTACCGTGGCAAATCTGCGGTTTTCGTGTGGATACTGGAGAGGGGAAGATTGGAAAACGCCATTGTGCTTACGTGTGTTTTTATTATATTCCCCTCCAATTCAGTACCCAGATTTCGTGTATGAAACGCGTGATAGATAAAAAAAAATACTCAGCTATATACAGCTTACCTACTACTATATTTATACTCAGCTCTCTCGGTGACGATACCTATATAATATATATTATATATTATATTCTATAATATACTTAGTACTATACATCTATTTTTTATATTTGTACGCCACTACCCACGGGATCTATAATAAACATGGTAATTAAATTGTCTTGTTACTTTGTCATCGGATACTGCACGCATAGTCATCGTACGAGCTCGATGATTGAAATGCTACAAACCCGACATATGTGATGCAGATAACATCTTCGGATCACTGCATATTTTACTTATGATGACGGTCCACACCCTCGGTCGATTTGTCACATTTAATAAACCATCATCGTTGGATTTTCACAAACGGTCCGACAGGGAGAGGGACAGTTTTTGGGGTAGATTGTCATCTCGACCACAAGTACGCCGTCATTAGACACGGCGACTTAATATTATCGAGTAATAAAAATCTGCAGTCGATGGATACAACGTATAACGCACATACGGTGTTCACATGGTATAACATAGTGACTGGTGGAATGCAAGGAGATTCTAGCGCGCTGTCACACGCGAAAAACTCCAAAGGGGTACAATTTTCCATGGTTTTCCGGTCGAAACGAAAGGCGGCGGGCAGGCGGTATAGCCGGTGTGTGTGTGTGTCAAGAAGGAAGTCGAGAATATAGTGACTTGGTCGGAGAAGAAGACGCCGAGGGGGGTGAATGGCTGCTCAAAGGGCCGAGAGAGAAAAAAAGAAGGGAGAGATCGATATCGCAAAGAATCCAGCGCACGTCTCTTTTCCCATTTGCCGTGTCGGCGTGTGCGCGTATACATATATATATATATATAAAATTATACGACTACGTTCGACAAAAGTGTTTTTTCTTCTATTTTCTTCAAGCACACACACACAGTCACATACACGCACATAAATATATATATGTTTATAATATATACACTGTTTAAATTCGTTTTCATGTACTCGCACACAATTATATGCTCCTGCCGTATTCGACCGTGTCCACCAAAACAGCTCCTACAACTCAGAGTTGTTGAATAACTGCAGCGCTATGCATATAATATACTTGTTGATGATGGAACCGCATCACTCGTATGATTTTTGCAGGTACTTCTATATATATCCATGTTTGAACTATGTGACAACAACATCGAACGTGCGTGGTGTTTTTACTCGAACTCCTCTCGCGCTCTAACCTTACGCCACTAGCTGCTGCTGTTATACTCCGAAACTTGCCACTGTGAAATGTGATTTTCTGACGGTGCGCGCCTGTTAAACGCAAGGGACGGGTCATTGAGTCATCGAGTCATCACGATTCCGTGCACAGAGTGTTATCGTTTTCAGATTAGCCTTTTTCGACTCAATCGCACGGAAATGATAAATGGCTGTATGTACGGGTGTGTACACTGCAGAGTGTGTGTATACACTCGGGGCGCGCGCCCGCCACTGGAATAAAAAGACCTCTCCGACATGAAGTGCGAGGGTGTGAAAAACGCACACAACAGGTTGCGCGTTTCCGCGCGACTTTATGAAGATAATGATATTAATAATAATAACACGACCCGATGATTTTCGTAGCATAACAGATGTGCCGCCGCCGGTCTTTCCGTTTCGACTGGCCGTCAATGATTAACAGCCTCGGACGACGACAACGACGATGATCGATAACAATGCGAGTTTAGTGAAGCTTAAACATTGTAATGTGTTGTGTATTATTCGATGCTCAAGGGGCTAATCCGGGTTTTTTTTTCAGCAGTGAATATTTAAAATACGCATAGTCGACGAATATTATTTTATCATGTATCGTTTTACTGTACCTAAGGATTGTTTTCACGTGTATTTTTATACTTGATTGAGCGTATATCATTAGTGTAATAAAAATAATAATATCATGCTATAATTATTGTGTTTGATTAATAATAGTTTTACTATTCAGTTACCGATTTGTTTGACTTTTTATTTAGCTTAAAAGTATTTCAAACATTTTTAACGTGTAATTATTTTTGTGAAAGATTAGAAAATTATTTCATAATATTATGTGTAATATTAATTGTTATATTGTATAATATGAATTTGTATTAATACAATAAAATGTAATAATTAATTTCTGTATGCTTGTTCGAAAAGCTTTTAAACGCATAATATGTACCAATGTAATTGGTTTTTTATTTTTTGGCTGTGATATTATTACATATAATATTTTAATAAGTATTAGTGATTATCAGTAGTTATTAGAAATGGACGTCAAGAAAATATTACGTAATTTGCCATTGTCGTTTTCACTGTAGGTCCTTCTTTATTCCATGACGAATTTTTTGAATCCACGTTTAATTTGTTTGCACATACTACCTATACCGAGTACCGACTACCACCTTTCGGATACCTATATAGACTATGAAATAATGTACTATTTGCGTTGCAAATCGGACAATAATAATATTATCATTTAAGACAAATCGAATTTCCATGTTGAACTTCAAAATATGTAAAAAGTTTCACTCTTTCATTAGATACAGCCCTATAGGCTATAGTATCGATATTATAGCGTTCCGGTATAGTAAATGTGCTTGTTTCAACCGTATACTTGGATATATATTTATCATAGAGTTGTATTGGTAAGACATTTTATTAAAACGCCGCCGAATCCCACGGGTGCAGTCGCTTCTACTACTTTGCGATTAATAAAAACATATACACTACCAGCCCCCCCACTTCGTTCATATTCCAATCCCCAGGCGTTACACCCCTTTTATTGTTATTGCTTTCTATCACCATCTAATCATGTAATCTCTATTGGCCCCTCGATCAAGTTACTGTAATAACCCAGTGGTCTTTATCTTAATCAAACAAGTTGTTAGATTTAAAATAAAGGGAATAAAACTATATTTTTGACATATGGGCTATTATTATCTGGGTTATTCGAAAAAAAATATGCAAATATTTATATAATATTAAATTTTAAAAGTATGCAATAAAATTGTCATTTGTCTTTTATTATAATTATTTTAATCAAAATACATATGTACAATACTCTACATTATAAAAGTATTATGTACGCTGGGTCATTATTGTAGTTATGAGTGTTGTGTAGAATATCATATAATATTAAAACACATATTATCTAACAATATAATAATAATGTACCATATTTATTTATTACGATATATGTCACTTATAACTTAATAATGAGTTTTGATAATATGTATCCTATCACCATATGCTTAAAATATTTTAGAAAAAAAATAATAAATAAGGTTTACCGATTGATTGACGAAACGCTGGGTACGTTGTCTTGTGTACAAACGCCTTCTGCCAACAGTCTGTCTCGGATTTCCCAAGCAAACATAGTAGGATTCTCTCGTTTGTAGTTCGCTATGGAATCCACAACAGGCGCAGTAGCCACTTTGGGTTTGCTACCTCCGATCACTCCGGCTTTGAAACTTCCAGTTTCATAATACCTGAAAATGGACAAAATGTTAACATTCGACAACGTAGTATAATATTACATCATATATAATAATATTATTATGATTGAAATGGTGGCCACGCGCGTTTTGAGTTCGTGATCACCGCATTTGGTTTTCTGTAAAAGGCACACCTCCGAGTGCTGCAAAAAACAATGCGTCCTTTTTACCATATGAAAGGCCTTCTCCCCGCGACGGTGGTCATCACCAGGATATGGAAAATGACCGTTGGTCATTATATGCATATGAAGATGCCCTACTTCCGGGACACGATCCCGTTTAAAACAAAGGAGCTATATAGTGATTATTTATTATAGTAATAATATACGCAGACACATACATAACATTATATATTATCATTGTGTTTGGAAGATTGTAATTTTTTCGTCCTTTCCACGTCCCGCGTACAATATATAGAAAATGCAGATTTTAGTCTATTCATGTAGGTCCGACCATTGTTTCCGGTGCTTTTAAAAACGACGCTGAAAAGTATTTGCATGCCGGGCGTGGAACGCGGTGAAATGTTAATATCACCGACGCTGTTTAGTCCGAGTATTGAAAATAATGTACAACGTTTTTTTTAGTAAAAAAAAAAGAAAAAATGCATAACTGTTGGAAAAAAATTAGTCAGCTTGCTATTAAAACGGTTCAATTAACACGCCGCAGTGATCGCGTTGACAATATTGTCTCGACGCATTAAAAACGCAAAGTTCAGAGCAGCTTAATTGGAACAAACGAGTCGTTAAATTAGAACTGTGTTTCTAAAGCGGTGTATTTTTTCGACCCCAAAATCTCCGTATCTAAAGTGGTATTTATAGTACATAGCAGTTTGTCAATGTCTACACCTGAGCCAAAATCACGGAGAGTCGAAAATACGATCCGGTGTACACGAATCACAAAGAGTTTAAAGTCATTTTTTTTATCCGAAAAAATACACAGACTCGAAAATATATTATTCTTGGACGCGCGGCCGGCGAGATACGATTATTAATTCACCCACCCCTCCCCGTCTCGACCGGACCCTACACACCGCCGACCCGGTTGCAGTCGTCGTTCGCGCCGCCAAACGATATTATAATATTATTATATTGTGTATCATACTGAATAAAAATACCTATGTGGAGTGCTGTTTATAACGATCCAGGAGCCTCTCTTCATATAATACCAACGGACACGAAAATATTGTATTTAGGTGTGATTGTTATATGACTTACATAAGTAACCGCGGTATATTCTATAATATTATACCTATATTTACCTATACAATATATTAAAATACCAAGTGATAATATACAACAATAGGCTATACTATAATCAATGTTAAATCGTACATTCGTACACGACGATATTGTTTATAATGTCATGTTAATATGCATAAATATTATTGTACAATGTGACACGCAGGTCGGATCGAAACCGCCGCCGGATATATCGCTGTACAATTTTCACGAATTTATCAATATTATACACGGTCCCGTCGGCAGCCAACCCTTCCGCGTGCGTTAGAAATAGCACGATATTTAATATAATCGAGACTCATTGTTCGCGCGGGACGGGCGTGTACAACGATTTTTCACGGTTGTTTTTGCCGCCGCGGTCCACATAAACGTGTACAGTCGACCCTATATTATATAATATAATAATTTCGTCGCGTATATTATTATTATTATTATTATTATTATAGGTCTGCCGCCGCCTCCGACCGAACTAAAACCGTATTATACACCACCGCGTGCATACAGAGCTAACTCAATTTTGCACTTAGTCTGGGCACGCGCGTGCAGGCGGTGACACTTCCCAGAAGCCGCCGCACGGATATAATACACGCGGCCGCGGTTAATGTTATTATAAAACTCGCGTCGGGCGGAAACTTGCGGCGGAGGAGTCGGCAGCGGCTGAGGGATGAGAGACGGCCGCGGCGGTGGATGAAGAAACGGATCGGATGGGAGATACTCTAAGCGATAATACGTATAATGTACGACGAAGTGGCAGTAAAATATTTTAAGCAAAAAAAAAAAAAAGAGAAACAAAAAAAGAGAGAAACAGTTTTCGATTGTATATTGTAATAGTTCCGCCGCCGAAGTTGTTGCAAGTTGATTTGTTTGTCTCTTTGTTAATACGCGTATACCTGCAGCTATGGATGTATATTTTTGAACTGTTGACTACGATGATATACTTACCGATATATTATTATATAGCTTTTAATTACAGTAAAGCTGCCGACATTAAACGATATAGTTTGTAGGTATATAATATAGCCATGTAGGCATAATATAATATAATATGTATTATAATTTTATTTAAATGTTTGCCCAATGTAGAAAAAATACAATTGCCTTCAGTCGGGTGTTTCGATCGAGTTTTTACAGTTGCGATTTTATGAAGCGAGTTTTTCGTATATGTCTATATTATAAGCGCAGGCATATAGCAATCATATATAACAATTATGTATATGTTATTACTATACGTATGTACACGAATAACTTTGATGACGGATTTTATTATTAATATGGTGTGAAAAAATGATATGATATTTTAACTGTGTATACAAAAGCCCAACGTGTTCAATATATTCCGTGTATTATCATATAAATTATATATTATATACAATTTATAATTTTTAAATCGAAATTCTGGCACTTCTATTGCGAAATAATATACGCACGTATATAATCTATATCTATTGTATTAATGTGTATAGACTATGTATAGGCACAATATGAAGTTTGCGTACTTGATATTTATTTTTTTGGTAGGTCCACTTGCGCCTTAATGCATAATGCATGTAATACACCAGCACGCGTAACCCGTTTCCGCGAACAAAAAAAAATAAATGGCAAAAAGATTCGCGTATAGAACGTACGGGTGAGAGAGAACCGGAGAGTAACATAAAAATTAATAGCGGCGACATGGTTTTTACGACCTTCTCTATTTTATTAGGGTATGTTTGTAAAAAAAAAACAAATATACTATATACACATATATATATGTATATATATTATACAGGGACGATATTGTCCCAGGAAGAACCGGAAGCGGGGGAAAAACCCGTGGACATCAGTTGCGGTCGAGGCTTGAAAGAGTAGATCCATTATCTTGGTTCCGGTATACTATGGTAATTGTTTCATATATTGAATTGAACGTTACTAAAAAATATATATATGAATGCCAGAGAAGAAAGGAAATTGTCCTTAGGATCATAAAAAATCGGTGGTTGTTTATTTTAAAAGGCTTTTAATCTAGTGGTAAATTTAATAATCCGCTTGTTCTTGGTGGACGCAAGTTAAGACGATTTTAAATATAGCGTAGCTGCACGGTGCAGCCTATAGATACACGGACATTATTCCGGTGCAATAAATACAAAAATATCATATATATTGGAATTTATTACGCTTGGTAAGTTGCAGGAAATTTTTTACCGCCATAGATCTCAGAATAGCCGAATGATGGTATAGACCTGCCAAATGGCGACCAGCGGACACGTTTTATCCGGTTCAAAGACAAGAAAAAAAAAGTAAAAATCGATACAATTATACGATCTAGCTTTGCGATATTTATAATTTTTGTTCATTGGTTTTTACCGACGTCATAAATTTTTATGGTTCACGAATAATTTTCAAATTCCCATTGTGGTCCTTCAAAAATATTAGTTAGTGACCCTTGGTATAGACGCGATTTAGTACAAAACAGTTTAATCCATATATGATTGGAAAAAATAAACGATTTTCTATCGTCTTGCAATAATTATTACCTGGACAAGATTTTCGAAACGCATCCGTGAGAAACTCTGAGCTGTCTGGATATGTCGCAAGGTCGGGTCCCGTTGTGAGCCAGTTCGACTATCCTTTGCCTGACCAGGTCCGGTAACGGTCGGCCGTTTACGAACACTCCTCCCAGTTGATTTACACCACCGTGACCTGCGAACGACAATAAATAATAATCTGTTAGTGTGTACACGTTAAATAGCCTTGGCGAAGATATACAAAACAAAAGGATCGATTTCAAGTATTAAATATTATTATGTACCAGAACTATATTGCGTATATAATATATTATATCGTAGACAATAATATACATCACGTATTTTATATACAATATTATTGTACACGAGTACACGACGATTCGATCGACGCGTTATTCTTTTGTTCGTGCCGTCTTCGCGTATATTTACACAGGTTATTATCGGATGCCATGTTATATATATATCATATATCATATATCGCCACACCGCAAAACATCGAGTAAAAAAATCGCCAAAAACCGATAATTGTTACACACATACGCCTAAGTATTATTATACGCCGGACGATTGTCGTGAGTGTATATATTATTGTTATTAGTATAATATAGGTACCGCAATCACGTATTGTCCCGGTTTTTTATCCGCGAATATGATATATTATTATAATATTATATCGGGTATACATCCATACGCAATTGTTGCACTGCGACTATCATTATCCCCATCGCAACGTAATGTTACAAGCTATAATAATAATACGATATTATATACGTGTGACACTGCGATACCGCGGTATAATACTTGCGCGACCACGACGACGATATTATTGTGATGATCGGTTTTCAGTTTACCGTCTTGTACGGTAAAACAAATTTGGCGGTATTTAATAATTATATACCATAGTACAGGATAAAATATAATAACGATTTAAAATAATGCACAATATTATTATTGTCCACTTATTTACGGGAGCTGTTTGGGCTAGTCGTTTTAATTAAACCATCTGGCCGCATTGTATACAAGGGCGCGTGCGGCGGTTTAATACAATCATTTTGTTTACAACGAGCACACACACAATATATATAATGAGTGGCGGTCGGATAGGACGGTCCTAATCGGACGGTCGAAAAGTGTGAAAAGGTCCGGTTCGGCCGGCCGGCAGTATAATAATATACCTCGTATATACAGTAGTAATAATGCGAATATCGTATACGAAAAATCTATCGTGCTGGGTCGTTTGCACGAGTGTGTGGGTGTGTGTGTGTGTGTGTGTAGAAATTCGTGTTTGTATAATATATAATAATGATATGTGGGTGTGGTACGTGGCGTTTACGATTACAAACAAAACTACCCGCAGTCGTGTGCGCGCGTATCAGATGGTCTCTAACGATATAATCTCGTTTGGGGCTTTGCGGGGGTCGGCCGACGAATTAAGCAGATTATCCTCGAGTACCGACGACGGGGTTAAGAGGGCGGCGGCTATTAAGGGTCGACATGTTGTGGCTCTCGAGTATCCGCGCCGCCGTGAAAACAATAAACCTCCGCTAATTTATATTTATACGTGTAAATAATATACCTACTGCGGCACCTCTACTATGTATATATATATAAACAACGGGGCGTTTGTGTTCGGTGGTGAAGGGCCCTCGACCTCGCGATGAATATACCGCGGTGGTACCGAACGACTGTAGTTTCCGTAATAATATTATACTAAAAACATATTTCATATTATGTCATATATAGGTATTATGTTATTTTTGACGTCAAAGGAATTCCGAAACCCCTTATAGATTATAGAATATTAGAATACCGGGATAAGCGATAAATGATAAATGTATACAATACAAGAATAGGAACAATATGGGGTAGGTACATCGATAATGTAGACCAACAATATATACTTTACAATACGTATTAAGGTTTAATATATATTATATTTTATTTACTTTTTAGGTACCACCACCGTCTAACGAAACTTTACATCGTTGCCATTTCGAGTCGCGTATACAATTCAATTTAAAAAAACAAAATAATAAAATACGTGTACTCCGGTGGTCGATATAGACGTAAAAAAAACACACTATGTAGTGTGCATTAAAAGATAAACTGGCCACATTGGATCGGTTTTTGTTGCGAAAACAATCAGTAACTTTTCCAACACGGAGATTGCAGTTTTATCCCTGTTAAGAGTGTTTGGCCCTTTGGGATTACTCGCCCTTGTTGCTTTTAATGAATCTACCCTACAGAATCGAGTGTCGATTAAAGGGCCACGCGCGCGCATCACACCACTCGACGTGTATGCAATGTATATATTGGTCACCCCGTGTCTGAAATATAATCATGATGATATCATTATCGATATTACAACGAGTTACTTCACATATTAACTTACTGTGTTAGAAAATAAAGTATATTATGCTTAATGTCGATTGTTTAAACTTTCTATATTTTGAACTTTACTATCACGTTAATACGTAATGAGTAATGACAGACTTATACCGGTTACTCTGAATATTAAAAACTTTCCAGTTATAGAATATTATTCAGAAAAGAATGATTCGTTCATTGTTTAATATATCAACAAAAAAGTAATTTTATTTTTAATTTTTAATTATAAGTTGAGTCTGAACGATTTTAAAAGTTTTAATACAATTTAAATTTAAACTGGCAAGATAAACACAAAAAAACGATGACCAACAAAAATAGCTTCAACTGCTGCAGTGGTCTCTATATACAGCGGCAGTTTCGGTAATTTGTGGTTAATTAAATCTTTTATTTTTGGGATACAAAAGTGAATATTTGTCTGGTCTACAAGACAATCAAGAGCCGTTGTCGTCCACCCGAATGGACCGAGAAGAAATCTTAATTGGACGGTACCAAACATCGTGCCAGGAGAGTTGCATACGTTGTATTATTATTGTGCCAATCAAGCCCGAGCGCTGTTTTTTTCCGGCTAATTGGTGGTGTGCGTGTACCTACCTCTACGACAGAATTAAAATAAACATACAATAATATGTTGGATATGATATCGCTATTGCCGTCTTCCCGGTTGGCGGTCATTTTATTGCGTTCGACTTCGACAACCTTTACATGGGTATTCGATTAATATCGGTAGGTACTTGCAGAAAGTGCGTGAATAATATGTTATGAGTAACTTGAACAACGACAATCGCTCAATCAAATGGTGCAAAGTCTATTCGAGCTTAATAAAGCTAATATAAAGTCCTCTAACTAGTCAACGCAAATATAATACCACGTCATCGTAGTGGTTATACATAAGATACGATTATATTATGTATATGATACGATTATATTATTATGTCTTAATAATGTATTCGGGTGCAAACTGAGGTGAAACCAAAAGGTAAAATTACGCTATTGGCCACTCTGCAGTTGAATACTATCTAAGTTTTCTCCCGTTGCTCCCCCAAGATAACGACTGGGCGCATCACTCGCATCATAACCACGGTATTGGAAAAATTACATTTTTCGTCCCCAAATATTTTAGGACCTGTACAAACACGCAATAAGTATCGTGGTGCCAACAGGCGTGATTTATTTTACTGGAACACCGATTATACAAGAAAAATGTCTCCAACACGATGTACACACGGTATCGTATAATATAGAGCCTAAGCATTTTTTACAGTCTATACGCGAACCGCTCAGACACACGGTCAAACACAGCTTAACGAGTATTATAATATCTGAGAAAGCTCTGATGACGGAATAATAGAGACGACTTGGTGCTACGAAATCGCGACATCGTTTACCGTCCGGTACACGGGCACTGCGAATCAAAAAAACATAACACGCGGCATAATTGATGCGCGGTACTCACACGTGTAGTATTCCATCATGTTCTGGTTGTACCGGTACGCGGCCGTCGACAGGTCCATGGCCGGCCTGAGCGCGGAGAACAGTCCGATGTTGCAGGACGGGTCCAGTTTGGTGGCGGCCGCGCCGAGTTCACCGACAACGGAATCGCAGCCTAGCACCATGCCGGCACATAACACGCACGCGGTGAACACGAGTCGCGAGGGGGTGTATAATTTGGGACGATATGGAGGGGGGGGAGAAGGTACCGTGTGACCGATGCGACGTGCGACGACGATGACGACGAGACGCAGAGGCGACTAGAACACGAGACGACGAGACGACGACGACGACGAGTACGACTAACGGTGTGCGTGTGTGCGCGCGCGACGACGTGCACAATATGTGTATCCGCCGCCGCCGACGACCGGCCGGGGTGGCTTATGTGCGGCGGCGGCCGTGTCGTCGTCGTGGTGCCTATGTGCCGCCGCCGATGGGCGGGACAAAGGGATTTTCGCGGTGGGGACGGCCCCCTCCCCGCCGTCGCCTCCGCACACCCCCGTCGTCTTCGCACAAGCGGCGCGGAGTATGATTTTTCATCTTTTTCTCCTCTTGTATAATATCATATACTGTTATCGTGTTATTTTATTTATTATCTCTATCTTTTTTTGCATAATATATTGTATACATAATAATACACGATTGCTATACCGTAGCTGGAGAGAGTCGCCGGAAAAATGAAATAGATGTGTAAAAGAAAAAAGGAAATTTTTTTAGGTTCGACTGACGGGTTTTTATTGAAAACAAATTTTAAAATTCTGGCTTAAAGTAATATCTCTTCACCACTACCCATGTGTTTCGAGAGGCTGCAGGTCAGTATACGATAGAGTCGGTAAATATTGTGTGTTTTTCGACTTGATTTTTTTATCATTTTCTTTCCGGGTGGACTGCATGATGTCAAATTATATATTGTTGTGCACTGCCCTCTTGAGTTTTAATCCTGCAGTTTACTCACTCAGTTTATGTGAAGTAGAACATTTTTTTATTTATTCGCCGCGTCGAAGCGTGCCAAATTTGCGGGTTTCGTAAATATTTGAAACCGTCCCCGTTGGAGCCACCCCACGACAGTGCGCACTTTGATTTTTTGGGCCCCCTTCAAAAATCCTTTCCACCTCCACCGTGTATCGCGAGAGAGACGTCGGGGTGGTGGTGGATGACGCATGTGCCGCGCGGAGTATCCTGTAGGACCCTTTGCCATTGGCCAATGGGCGGACCGGAAACCCGAAAACGCTTTACGTACGCTTTTTTCACCCTTCTCGATCTCCGCGAACGTCATCCCCTCACCATTTCTCTCTCTCATCCCCCCACTGACTTTTCCACTCTGTCGTACGCTTATATAGTGTATAATAAATACGTATATGAGTGGTAGTGGTGGGGCCGTAAATATTTAATAAGCGCCAAAAGTCGAAAAAGCCAGCACAGAGCTTTTTGTGTTATTAAACCGCGCCCGCAAAAGCTTTACTGGCTACAAAACGTTTGTTTCCATCCCGCTCGTCCTTTGTGCCATGTAATGGTTCCTTTGGGGAATGCCAATCGAAATGCCACACATAAGGCAAAAAACCGTTTATATATAAATAGGTACGATACATACCATACACACATATACGTGTGCCTATAATATATATATATGTATAAGCGGGCGTTATTTTTTTTTCGAATTGAGGTTTGATATACAATATATTATGTACACGCGCACACCTACTCGTATATAGGTACAACTATAGGACTTACATTTTAGTAATAATAAAAACAAAAAAAAAAAAATGTATTAACCAATAAAGGCTATAATATCTGTTCGTTTTTTAGTGTCTGCGGGCGAGAATATAATATATTGACAGAAAAATAGAAATAATGATGCGAAAGTATGTAAGAGTCACACTGGAAGACCGCAGCTGCAGCAATTAAATGTTTAACTCGACGCCTCTGCCTTGCCCTCCGCAGCAGTGCTATGCGGCGTGCACGCACAATCGTCCGTGACGCCTAGCCGGCCGCCGGCGGCGGGCGGCGTCAATCGTTTATCGGCCGCGGCTGCGTCGCGCTGCGTACATTACGTGATTTGCGTGTGGCGGCGACTGCCTTTTTGGCCACCGTTACCGCTCATCAAAAGACCCGTTAAACGACGTGTGACGTTCAAATCATTTTTTTTCCCCTCTTCGCGTATGCATTTCATCTCGCCCGCCCGCGCACACGCACTCGCACGCACGCACGCACACGCGCGCCGCCAGGGCGGTCTCACACGGCTGATCGCGACGCGAATTTGTCGCACGCTCGTGACGATTGTCACACGACGACACGTGAAAAACGCCACTTAACGTGTACGGCGTACGCGCGCGCCGACGTTACCGCGTGACGTGTGCGGTGCGCGGCGGTTAATGATGTGCAATGACGTGTGTATACCTATGTGTGTGGCTGCGCCGCGGTGTCCGTGTGGGTGGCCGACTCGATGACGGATTCGCCTGGGCGTGAGCTGCACGCGGTGGCCGGTGTTCCCTGCGCCAGAGTGATGGTACGCGCGGTACACTTAATATGTCGCGCGCGTACCGCGATGGTCGGCGGGTCGGGTTCATCGGTATATTATAATAAGTCGTAATATTATTACCTATGTCGTAGATATCACCCAAAGCACAAAGACACGAGAATATTTCTGTGGAATGATGGCAGAAGCTGATATGTACATTTTATGAACTATCGGAAAAACGAGTTAAGGTTTAGAATGCAACAAAAAACACAATTTCGAATGAAATACACATTTTTATCATTTATGACTGAAATTAGGGCGCTTAATGTTAATATAATATATAGTACGGATTTAGATGGTCATATTATAAAATAGTACCTATATGAGTAAGAAACAGAGACTGTTGGTGAGCGTTGCGAATAATTCTGATGATCGATCGATATAGTATCGTGAATGTCGGTGGTGTTAACTGCGGGTAGCCCATTCACCGACGCTTAAACGTCACTGTGTTTGGCCGGCTAAACAAATTATAGGTACCTTCTGCGAACACTTCGAACGGAACCGTATTTCATATCAAACCTATAGAGGTATGACGGGCGGATAAAGTATATCGACGATTGTCGTCGTGCCGGAAAGTCATAAAAAAAAAAAAACTCGAAAATGTTACCTACCTACGTTGAATAGAGAAGAATAAAATACAGAAATTCTTTACATCATTGTCGTCGTCTACCGCGTAGTCCCTCGCAGTTTCAGACGCTGCACAAGTCAGCGGTATATAACACTATTATTATATTGTTGTGCGTGAGTGTCCCCCTCTCGACGTCGCTCACAATGCGGAGTTAATAAATTCGGGATTGTCACGGCTACCCCGCGTGGCTTGTGTACATGCACATGAGGTATATATGATATGTGTGACGGCAGCCGTGTATATACGTGTATAATAATAATAATAATAATAATATGTATCCCTATCGATTAAACGCCAGGTTCGTTTACTCGAGCGAGAGGGATGCGAGGAACTGCGAACAGGCGCGAGCACGCCGCGGGCGGGTGGGGGACACTTGATCGTAAAAGCCTGCAAGAGGTGTGTTGGGATGCAGGTATATAATATAATAATAATAATAATAGAAGTGATGCAGCTGACAGCAGCATAGCTACCGAAGAGGGATCCGACGAGAATACACCTATGTATATATATATATGTATATGTACGTGTATATATTATTATGTATATAAGTGTTATGAACTACATATTATGTACAGTCGGATGTTTACCGAACGATTACCATTGATCCCAGGTGAAAAAAAATAGTATTAAATGCAATATTGTTGTCCGTGCACGACACGCCATAAACAAACAAACTAGTTTGTCGGAACTCGTTTCGGGGTAAATAATGAATATTATTATTTACAATATCATCGTCTCATCGCCGTCTTGAATTTAAAAAACGTCTCCGTCCAATTTGGCACATATTTTTTATAATATGCGATGCGTATTGTTTTCGTGTACTTACATAATTTCATCGAATCGCACTTTTGTTTCAACCGAATACATGCGTATTACGCAGTGCGTGCCAATGCGTATTGTGTATAATGTTTGTATATCATGTTATATATACGTGACTATAAATTATAATACACGTACGACGTATACACGATTCTGAATTGTATATCATGCCTAGGAAATCGAAGACTATACGAATATTATATGATTACACGTGTATACCGTCGTATATAGCGTGCACCGTCGATGACACCTAGCGAAGACGAAGGTTGCATCGCAGTTTCGATTTCAGTGCGGCTTGTGCCTTCGGGTGTGTCCGGGAATCACGAATATCTCACAGTGCTCTTGTCACACGAGTGCAATTGTATATGGCCAGTAGGGTATCGATTACGCCGGTCGCCGACCACAATGGTCCGGTTCTCTGTTCGTATATCCTCAGCTCGTTACATTCGTACTCATACTACTCTCCAATTGTACACGGCGAAGACGCTATAGTATAATATTGACTCTGGTGGGAAATTCTCACGATTCCGAAGTTTGCTGGAATATCTATCTTTGACTTCCCCTCGATATCACCACCACACTATACATATAGGTATAATATTTTATTCGTATGCCCGAAGAAGAGCACGGCGAAGCCTTAAGATAATATATACATGCGCACTGTCTCACACACACATACGTATACTGCAAACACATGTGTATATTAATAAATCATATTTTTATAATATTATATAAGCCGAGAGTGGTCTAAGTTCTTATTTTGTCAGCGTTGTGAGAGTAACAACGTGGCGGTCGGGGAGGGAGGAGAGTTTACCTTCAGAAACTACATAATCATTTTTAAATGATTATTTGATTAACATATTCTAGACAACGACGTTTCATCACAAGCATTTTTCTAAAATCAATGCTTAAATAACATCTTTTAATATCTAAACGTTCGAAAACATTATAAATATAATTGTTTATAGCCAAAATGATGAAAAACACAACGTTGATTTTTTTTTAACATTTATTATCATCATGGTACCTACGCGCATTATGCGTTCATAATATTATATAGTACGACATACACGTCGTAATATAATTGTTGAGAGGTTCATGCGCTCGACGATAACGATGTTATGAATGTTCTAGAACCTAACTTTGATAATAAATATTTCGCAACTCGTTTAATATGTTTTATAATGATATTCATTCGGTCGGGTACAAAAGTGCAAAACAAGCCTTTTATAGGATTCCATTAGAGATGCGCGCATGCGGGGAAGGGAACCGTAGAAATTTCGTCATTAAGGAAAAATTAATTCCAGGGTTTGTGAAAACGCTTTTTCTGCTTTGATCGAGAAGACGGTGGGAAGTTCTATATGTTCAAAAGTGTATTGCGGTTGCGAGGGAGTGGAGCGGAGGTTTGTTAAGTTTTTTACACACACACATCATAAATATACGTGTATATAAATAAACTGTTGATATACATCAAATGTGTGTACTCTGGATAGCG
The DNA here is from genome assembly GCA_027563435.1 of Nasonovia ribisnigri. NCBI lineage: Eukaryota > Metazoa > Arthropoda > Insecta > Hemiptera > Aphididae > Nasonovia > Nasonovia ribisnigri. Next base: position 94,992 of record JANEHU010000501.1, read on the forward strand.
GTGTGAGTTTGGGTAACTGGTGAGACGTTGGAGGTGGTGGTGATGGTGGTGGTGGTGCGGTAGGAGGATCGAGCTTGTATTTTTGCCATTACCGTTTTATGATACTGTCGTCAAAGAGATGGAGAAAGAAACGGTGTACGCTAGGCGGGGATGCGTATACGCGGGTTTGTAGAGATGTCGGTGCAGAGGGGATGGGGTAGACGGAAAGATAAAGGCTGTTGTGGGTGGAAAGCACTTAAAAAGCTCCCCGCATTGTTTATTATACACCCGGTTTCTCAAGATTGGATTATCCCTCGGAAAACGACCGCAGAAATAAATAATACCGCGGAGGGCCGTTCACGGTCCGAGGATCAAGGATCGCACAAGCCCGCAATGCCGTTTGCAGATTATGGTCCCAACACTTTGAAACTTCACCGGTACGAGTGTATACGACCTCCACTATACTCTCCTTTTCTCTCTCTCATACACAGGCGTTGGCCTTTGAAATATTCGACGAAAACGCGGGCTCACCGCAAATAATGTATAAATGTATATTATGTATTATGACTGCGCCGGAAAACTCAGTAGGTAGTTCCTTTTATTTTTTTATTTTTAAAAAGTAATTTCAAGATGATATGGGAGAAACAAAAGACGGTTTGGTTGAAATCGAATTTTCCTATTGGTTTTCATCGAATTTTTAAATTTAGTAAAAATTCTTGATTCATGGTTGGACGAATGAGTACATTTCTCATTGTTTTATTTTCGGACATCTTTATTTTGTGATTAGTGATTACGTTCATCGCGATTCATCATTGTCACGACGCCGCGCTGTGGCCTTTGATTATTATTATTATTATTATTATTATTATAAGAGCATCATAAGTTGGATTTGACTCCGTTGGGGTTTTCTAATGAAACTGTCGTAGCCGCCACCGTCGTCGTAGTGCGCTAGGTCAAATTTGAATATAATTCGTGAGACCGGCGCGCAATCAATCACGACCCCGGGTAAGGGGTAGTCGACGGTCCGCGAAATTAAAAAAAAAAAAAACAGAAAATATAATACCTCTGTTGTATGGTAGTAGAAAACCGGATCGAAAAAATATATACGGGGTTGCCGGGTGGGGGTACACGGTCATATTTCACAGTTGCGTGCACATTGCGGGCCACGAGCTATAGCGAGAGATGAGAATGGAGTGCTGCTGAATTTATCATTTTCAAAATAATATGACGTGCCCGAAAATACGAAAACAAAAAAAAAAATACTAACGAAATAAATATTTTATCCAAATTGAACCAACGAAATAATATTATTATGCAAGCCGAGATTAATCTGATTTATTTAATGTCTACAAAAACCATTTTTATTTTCACCCGAGATTTTATTCCCACTTTATAATTTTAAAACACAAGTTATATCTTTTTTTATATAAATCAGAACAATACAGACGAATCACTATACTGTATTGTGTATTGATCATTATTAAAGCTGTCACTCAATATTATTTATAATGTCTATTTTACTAATTACATTTTGGTATAATATAAATAAATTCAACAGCATTTTTTACCAACATATTTTATTATAACGATGTTTTGATAAAGAATTGTCTGTTCGATACATCAAATGAAAATCATTATTTTCCAAAGTAATATTTCAATTTTGTTAGTAGGTTTATACTATCAAATTATAGTATATTATTCACTATAATATGTGTAGTATTTATTATGATATAATAATAAACATTTCCAATGGTCAGTTTATCATAAGTATTTTGTATGCATTATTAATAAATACCATGTTTTGCAATAAATATTTCAGAGGAGTATATATTACATAGGTACATTAATGATAAATACAATTATTTTGACATTTATTAATTATTGTTTATGGTCATAATATCATTTTAGAGCATTTTAACAATGAAATAATTTGTTATTTTTTAGTATAGTATAGTAAATATATTTAAATTATAGCGATAATATTGTTATATACAAACTATATATACTTATTGAATATAAATCCAAACCCAATCAATGATTTATACATGCTTTCAGATTTAATATTAAAACATATCCCATCCAACGATAAAAATGATGTATAATAATAAATTAATCATTCATTTTCATAGTCGAAAGTGTCACTAATGACTCATTTTTCAAGTCTTCGTGGTTTTTAAATAAAAACAACAAAAAATATGCTTATGTAAATAATTAAAAAAATGTATTTGAAGACATGTTTCTGATTTTTAAAATGACATGTACCTATCACAATTCACAATAATGATATTTTTTGTAGTTTTTATTTAAAATTATTTTTTTTATTAAATAGTAGATACCTAAATAAATTCAGTTTAAAAATATTCTATATTAGTTTTTGAACTATAGTTTATATTTATATTACTTTTAAAATTAAATATTAATTATATAACCACGATAACCATAATAAGTAGATTCTATTTGCTTTATAATAATAAAATGTAGATCCAATTAAACTTAATATTTGAAGTAATATTATGAAAGTGTTTTTACTCAAGTTATTGTTGTTTATCAGACTTTGTTTTTAAAATATTTTATTCAGGTAAATAATTGTTTAAAAAGGTAATTAGAAAGCGTAAGCCTATATATTTTTAAAATAAATCGTTTAAAGTTTAAAATAATAAAATTAAACTTGTTTGTCATTTTGCTGTCTATAAGTTTATCATATAAATATTGTAAATTTAAAAACTCCAGCTGTATCGTCGGCCGTAGGAAACCGAAACTAATAAGATAATCTCATACATTAAGTTAGCGCCTGAACGGTTTTAGGATACAAAAATATGTCATCCCTGTCAGTGTTGAAAGCAAATAGCGTATGGTTAGGCGAAACCGGTGCACTGTGTTGGTTCGATCATGACCGATACAGTGGCGTGATACAGTGGTGTACGTGTATGAAACGTTTAAACAAATTAATTGATTTCCTTTATTATTTTATTTTAACAAAATATCTCAACAGTTGTAAAAGAATTTTAAAATTTTTATTTCTAGGGTTTTGGAAAAAAAAAAATAATATCGACAATATTCCACCAGCACCCTACGCCACATCCCTCAGCCTCTGTTTTCAAATGTATTTATACGCACCCCTTCTCATACGCTACTTCTAGATATTTATTGCACCATTACGGGAAGTTCGTTTTCTTTCAGTTATTTTTCTTCGGCTTTTGTTATGGCCTAAAGACATAACGCACGCACCTTTTTCTTTTATTTTCTCAGTTGCTTTTTCTCTTACGTTTTTTTCCTTTACTCCCCCGGTGTAATTTGCCAAAGTGGAAAAGCTTTGAGATGGTTACAAATCGATTTGCGGGAAAAGGCGAAAGATGCATTTTTCTCGTTTCTATAATCTCACTTTTTATTTTAATAAATTCAGAATCACTCTTAGATTGGAGAACGTGAAAAGAAACTACGTACACCTAAATCGTGTATTATACTCTCTGCGGAGTTACAAAAATGAAGCAAAAAAAAAACAAAAACTTTATTCCCACCACGAGGTAATAATATACCTTTGAATATTAGCCATGAGATGTTTTGTACATTAATACTTCTACTACTGTCTACTACTACAACTAATAATAATAATATCAATCACTATTACACTTTACCCTTTATACACCGCCTGAGTGTGACCAATTGGTCGAACTAGAAACAATCAATAATTGTGATAAATTTTAGATAATTTGGAACTCCCACACTGGCGGATTGTACAGGTGTCACGGAACGTTACGCGTTGTGTTTCGATAAACGATGATTTCAGGACCAAAACAATATAATATAATAACAAAAACATCGATCGATTCTCGATATTTTTTCTCTTTCCATTATATGCATTTTTTCACTATTATTATTATTCTGCTACTGTCACATAGATGTATGTACCTACATTCCACAGTACTACGTGACTCGTTTGCGTTGGAAATTGATTAATATTGCTGATTTGGAAAAAAACGAAGGGTCACCAATAGCATATGTACTCTGGTAATTCACTAAAAGCATTAATTTCCCACGAAAAGGGCACTCGAGTAGTTGCGCAAGATGGAACAATCTCGTTCGAAAAAAGTAAGTAACTAAAACAAAACTGCTAATTAAAGAATCATAATTAAATATACCTTGACGTCTATACAAAATATATTCTAAACGGAATCATATTACAGCCTTACAAAATAATAAACTTTCTTTATCACGACAAATAAAATATGATAATTATAATATAATAGGTAGGTACCACTAAGTGCATACAAATACATAGGTACAAGACAATTATAAACACTGGCCACTCTTATCTTTACTCAATATAGACACGGGCGTTTTTGTATTATTACATTGAAAAGTAACAAATAATAAATCATCACTGGACCTATAGCTATTGGTTTTATTCAGAAATATTTCAGAATTACGTAATTTACCCGTACGTTAAGACAAAATATTGAATAAACTAAAAAACAAAAATTTCTTAAAGTAGGAAAAAGTATTCTAATGCTATAATATTATGCTAACTACAACTGCGATCTTTTTATGGACAACAGTTTTTTTTTAAATTCTTAAAAAAAAAAAATAATGTTTACAGAATAATATAATAAGAAAATATATTATCATTGTAAAACCAATATGCCTACGTACAAATGTCGGTAAAAGTTAAATCCGTTTTTGTACATAATATTATAATATTATAATTTATACTCGTGCAATCCTTTTGTACAGTTGTACGTGGATACAGGGAAACAATCGTACCGCACACGCTTTGATTCGGCTTTTGTATTTTATGATTTTGGTTTGCCTATATATTTGGTAGAAGGGAATAATAGTGTAAAAAAAAAGAAGAAAATTACGGAATAATAATGCGCGCGTCCTATTATAATATAATATTATATACCTACCAACTTTATTATAACACGTCCGTTCACTCTCAGTCATGTCGCCGCCGCGAAAACGGGTAATGATAATTGATTGCGGGGCAATTTTCGGGTAATCCGTAAAAGATGAGAACACAGCAGCAGAAGAACCGGTGGTAGTGTTAAAGGAGGTGGCTGGACGGGGAGGACCCCGTTTTATTTTTCATTATTTCGTGTGAGGTCTTTATTGCGCCGGCTGATCGTTTTGTAATGGGCCTCCAAAAACACGGCGGTCACGACTGTCGGCAGCGGTGACGACACGGTTTTCTCTTCTATTCTGCCTCGAAGCACGCGAATCGCGTAGACAAATCGACATTTCATAGGCCGCACATGCGCATAATATATCTATATACATATGCTTGTAAGCGCAGGGACCCGATATATTATTGGAGCCGCGGTCGTGGTGTTTAACGGAAAGGAACGTCTTCATCGGTAACGTCTATATTAGAATCGTGGGAATTAAAAGTGATTTAGAGATATTTAATAATAATATATACGAGATCAAAATATAATAATAATAATAATAATAATATAGTAATATTTTTTGTCATCGCGGATTCCGACCCAATGATGGCTATAACTCTGTTCGATGTGATTATATTATAAACAATACAGTTTAAAATAATTATTTTAACCGAAAATCGAACTAACAATAACTTGGAGTCGATTTGTTAAAAATAATATATTAATGAATAAGAATATAAAAAAACCTTTATTCATCCGAATACCATTTTGTCATATTTAATTTATATTTATCGTGCATAGTATGCCTACACGAACACATAGTCCATACACATTCAATGTGTTCTGCTATCCTACAACGAATATTTCGAAAATATTATTTTAGTTGTGAGAAACCTGGGATTTTATTTTTCCAACGTTATATTATGTAGCGGTTATGTTGAAGAGTTTCATTATAAAAAAGTTATTGAAAAGTGTGACCGAAAACGTTCTATTTTATAAGTACTACCTTCACATTCCAAGATCACCTCCGTGGTTGGGTGTCGTTTCCTTCTTTTTTTCCTGTACAGTTGGTATATGTACCCGTTTCCTGTCTTATGTATTATACACGCGTATATGTATCGAATAATGTAAAACAAAACAAACACTATTTCATTGTTACTATTATACTTAGTATAGGTATATTTTTCTTTGTGTGTGAGTGTGTGTGATACAAAAAAAAAAGGTTTATTTTTTTGTCCAGACTACCGCTGCCGCGGAGGTGCAATTGCCGCCGCCGCGATGTGCGACTGCGGTCAGAACGCTGCGTACGCGCTAATCACGGCCACTTCCGTTTCATCCCACCCAGTCAATGAACATTCCTCCGATGAACCGATCATCAATCAACTCGTACACCGTCCTAATGGTTTTCGACTATATTATTCGTTGGCTTTATTTTTCATTCCGCGCCCAGTATCGCACTCGTGTGTGTGTGTGTGTGTGTGTGTGTGTGTGTTTATACGTTATGTTAACCGTGCGTCGTTTATATTGACTATAATATGTGTATATTAGGTATTATTATAAATAAACTATGCGTGATATTTATTATTCGTTGTAGTTTATTGTTTGAAAATATGTTATTCAACTACAATAATAATTATGGAAGACTAGAGAAGATACTTTGAGCTAATGAAACATTTTAGCTTTTCATTTTTACAATCATTGAATAACGAAAACATTTAATCTATGTTATAGTTTAAAGCAAAATACAATACATTTTTAAAAGTTTGTTGCTACACGGAAACTATCATACTTGTATATAATAATATGATCATATTTTATCAACGTTCTAACCCGAGTTTCGTTATCCGTATCGATGATGATTATAATATGTGTTATTCTATTACAATATACACATTCAATAAATCGTCGTTATTATAATAATGTGTAATAAAATATCGGTCTTTTGTGTCTGCGGTATATTCACCATGCTATCTAATCGACTAGTCCATCTCGTCGGCAAATCTTTTTTGTAGGAAGCCGCGTACTGTAATCGGTTCGTCACAGTGTAGGGCGTGTAGAGAGCCATCGTCAGTGGATGTGGAATAGGGCCGTAGTGGAAACGGGTGTGGGGTGGATAGGAGGGAGGAGGTATTCACTCTGGTTACATTTTTAACAGGTAACAATGGGATACAAGATGATTGCATATCGGAAACCCCACCCTAATTAGTGACGTCATTTCCGGGCTTAGAATCCACAGACATTTAACATAATTTGAATCCCCTCTACTATTTTCCGATTTTGCGCGTAGACGATTTATTCGCTTTTTATGTGTGGCGCACATTTGACATGGTCCCACGGTCAAACGAATTTCGCTTTCGAGACCACATACAAGGCGTAAAATCATTGTTTTTCATATCGATAGCAAAAGCGATAGACTTAAACGATAGTGAATTTTGTTGGGCAGTTTGTTATATAAAACACGTTTTTAATGTTAAACGCAATATCACAACTCACAGTGGAAAAGTTTTTGTCCACATAATATAATCACTAAATTGATTAATGAGTTTCAGAAGCTATTTAATTCAGTTTAATTTCTTCACAGTTACGGCCGGTCGTTTTCGTCATTCGATGCGACTTCGAAAATTTAGTGTTTGATGTGTTTCACATGGGACGCGTATCAATTCGCAGAATTCTTAACCTCGAGTCGACTGATGTCAAGGACAATGTTGTACTTAGTGCAAGTCGAAGAGGGTCGGATGGGAATCGCTCCCATTGCTACAGAACGTGGAAACCTATTGTTTTCACCACACACATAATATCAAGGTTATGATGCAACTGCTTACTATATTTATACATATAAATGTATTCATATTTTTTATGATGTCAGTCTAAAATTTTTGTGGTATTTTTCGAAACTTGGTTATGTTTTTAACACCGACTTCTCGCTCATTACAGCGTCCGGTCGATCCAAGGTTACCAGCAGAGTCCTTCCACAATGAACTGCTGTCGGTCATCGGTTTTATAATCTGCCACTATACCCAGTCACCACAAATAATACAGATAGTTTCTTCGGTTTTTGTTCGCTGCTGTTTTTATTTTATTACTATTATTATTACTTATTTTTACTATATTCTTTGGCGTCTATTATATTCTATGGCTCGTCAGTCGTCGGTTACAATCATCAATATTGTAAATTAAAAATCAATAGTCAATTAAACTGGTGACATATAATATAGCTTCAGCTATCAAGTTTTATTATTATTAATTTTTTTTTTTAATTTATGCATAATATGAAATTCATAAATGTTTTGAACTTAATACTGTCACAGTTAGTCGGGTTTGATATGGGAGGAAAATATAAAAACATAACCGCAGACATATTATGACGACGACGATTCAGTTACCGAACCGGTATTATTCTGTTTAGGAGGCAGTGTAGCAGTTAATGATCCGCGGCTAAGACCTTGCCCGAAGCTATTTCACACTACGCGACGACGACGGTAGCATCAGACACCCATGAATGGGATGTTTGTACACATCATACATAGCAAACACCGGGAGCAGCTTCTTGTATATGAAGAAGAAGAAAAAACGTATGAATGGATCGAACCGGGAACCATGCGTGACCGCCGACCGTTGCTAATCACCACAATGTTCGGTCAGCTGATCAATATGATCTCCTGGCTCCACAATGTCTGCCATCGTTCATGGTTCATCTATCTTGTGGGAAAACTTATTAAAATTACCAACATACTGGTAACGTTTTCAAAAATTTGTCACAGTTCTCGGGGAACACCGAACACATTGCAGGGCGTCATACGTTTTCCTTCAAAAATCAATACATTTTTCTAGAAGGGGTCAAATAATTTTAAAATTAAAATAGGTAGGTAATATAGTTTCCATAAATCCTCGACGGATCTGTTAATACTGATGGACTATTTTAAATTAAAGAAAATATTATGTAAAACCGATTTTTTTTTTGTTATCAAAACTGCTTTACATAGACATTAATTCGTTCGCTATTTTTTATTTCTTTTTTTTCAAAACAACATATATATACGAAACACTGGGTGGATATACACGCGTTGTCGGCTCGGACATATTAAACGTCGGTATAAAACTCAATGAACGACGGTGGTGGCGGCTGCACTATAGAAGCATTGTAGATGAATTCGTGCCGCATGGTTCATTAGATATGCCCCACATTGATCATGCTGACTGGCAGGTTCACAGCAGCCACCACCGCTACCGCCGCCACCGACACCGGCCGACGACGGGGACGTGCGCTCACGGACAAGACACGCATCGTCGTCGAGGTCCTTGGTCGGTGAAGGGGTGGAGGGAACTAGACATTTTTATGCGTTTTTAGCCAGGCGATACCGCCGGAGACAAATATATGTATTATTATTATTATTATTATTATATAGTTGGTTTACGAACTTCCCGTGCGTGTCAGTAGGTACATAATATTATTGTAATATAATACACAATATATGTATATACATAGGTAGTTTGTAAAACATTTCAGTTCTCGATGGCGAAGCGTGTATATATAATAATGTTCTCCGACAGTAGTTTTCAATGAATTTTCTCCCGCGTTTTCACCTATACTTATCAAGCATGAACACCATTTTGTTATTATTTCCAATGAGCACCTGCAAAGCAAACGTCTGCAAAGAGGATATGGCCAATTTTCGCAGTACATCACATCGATCACGCGATACACTGGCAGCAGGTTTTTCACTTTTTCACTTGTTTTACATTTGACTTGGTATAGACTCGTATTGTTTATATTATACGTGTTTAGGCGTGGGAGTTCTTCTCGAGTCATCGATGACGATGGTCGGTGCGTAAACATGGCGATGCGAACGCTAGAAAATCGGTTTTATTATAATTTTTTTTTTCACAGACACACACACCATACCTATTTTTCTTCTACAATTCACATTTACCGAAAGCCGTTTTTGGACAGTCGTTCCCTTTTCAACGTGATATTTTTAATCATAATAGTCGTAGTATGGGAACGGCCTTGAACACGGTTTCATTGTGTAACCGCACCGACTTAACTGGTCTGACATCCTTTACCGCTTGTCTACATACACATACACACATACACACAGCCACACACACGTACAAACAGACACACACACTCACATGCAGTCACTCACACGCACGCGGGCGCAAGCCTAGCTGAGTTGAACGATAAGCTCCTTATTATTACATAATATACATATATGTATGCGAGACATAAAAATCAGGTCTACATCCGTCTTTTGCCGGTGATCGTCTTAATATCATCGAGGTGTCGCCACAAATCACAATCCGTAATCCGTATAATACCCATATACCCGGCAAAAACTATCACGGTAGTGCAGGCCACACGCTTTACGTTTCGGCGCGAGATCCAATCGAGTAGGCTGCTCTTTGACCCATATCCAAGTTTGGTCTACTTGTTCTGCTGGAACGCTCTGATGCGCACGAGTAAAGAGCAAAAACCGTCTTGCTCGACGTACCGACGACGCAGCATTAGTAGGAGGAGGAGGTAGGGGTGGGCTTCACTCATTCATACCGACAGTCAGCTGTATGTATGTGTGTGTGTGTGTGTATGTTTTGGGCGCGCGATTTCGCTTTCAGTCTGACCAGAGGCGATCGATGACGGCGGTCGGAATGACCCCAACGCGCGACGACGACGCGCTTGGCCAGCCGTCCATGGTGTAGCGCATAAATGCACACGAAAACGCGTCATCGGACACCGTTTCTGTTGTTTTGCCGGTGTGTCATTCGCGCGGGGCATAACGGCGGCCAATATCAAGGACGTCACTGAATGTGTATCAATGGGCCAAAGTGGAAAATCTGACCCGAGACGAGAACGACCGAATAGGTCTGGTGACGAGACGGGGTGTAGTTGAGGTAAACGCCATAGACTTCGTTAGATCTACATAATAATATGTTTACTTCTACGTAATATTATATATTGTTTATCTATTAATAGCTGCAGGTATATGCACCGCTGCAGTGGGCCGGTACGGCGTATCGTGCGAAATCTAAACGCGTGTAAACAGCATTGCACCGCCACGGCGATATACTCTGCGCATTGGAACACACAGACGGGCTTTGCGATTTGGTGGAAACTCGTGCGATCGTATCTTCGGGCAGCAGTGGCCGGTGTGTGTCTTTCACTTGCTCAAAGCACGGGGCCCGTAGGTTGGATATTGCACATACGAACAATTATTTATGGTGTCGTTTGTGCCGGTGTTTTTACGCCGGCAATCGGCGGCGGCGTGCGCACAATAGCCTACTTATATTATAATATACGTGCGCGTGTGTGTTGTAAAGGTGCGGGATAAATTACGTCCACTTGGATGAGAGTGAAAGAAAAATAAAAATAAAATAGAAAAAACATCGACAGTGCACGGAGTATATTATAGTTGTATAGTTGTGGGTATAAGACGAGAATATTTGAATATAAAACGCGTTTCCCCGATCCGCATAAGACACACGATATATATAATGACGTATTGTATGCTCGTGTTTATATGTCAGTGTTCGAAATCCGTGAAACGTTTGCGGATATTTCCAGAGACTATCGCGCCCTATTATCGAGAACCGACAGTGGACACTGCGAGTTTGTAGTATCGTCGTCGTATATCCGTTCGGGATCGGATACCCTCGGCGGGGAATACTTACATTATTATTCATTACTCCTTTGTAAGTACACATATATTATATAGTGTGTACGAAGCACGGTGTGTTACGTGTAATTCTGTTTCTTTTTTTTTTTTTAACATTCTGTCTTAATAAGTAGAGAAATCCAAAGATTTCCTCGCGACTCTATCACGATTCTCAACCCGTTCTTAATTGGATCTTGTCGTCCGGAATACTTTATATTAATATTATTATTATATTATTACACATAAACAAACTGTTTTGTATCGCGGTGTCAGTGGTGTAGCGATGGCAGTGCGGTATATAACAACAATGATTATTCCATATTAAAATATAAAATTCTTTTGTGGGATGAATACATTATTTACATCTTAATATTTTTTCTACGTCGATATATTGTTGTTTTCGATGACGGCGTGCGGTGGTTGTAAAAATAATAAGAAAATTAGACACGGAAAGTCAAGTGTTTTTTTTTCTTCGTTTAGTTTTGGCCATACCTATATTATTACGATAAACTCTATGTTTTTCTTTTCGTTTTGTCAAATAAATTTAAAAACAGTCGATATGTATGCCAACATGCAACAGATATTGCGTACATACGTAGTATTATTACATAGTAACTATATAAACTATTCCTATACCTATATACATTAAAAATAATATAATATAATATAAATAAAGACAACAGTATAAAAATAATCGTTTATACACGTGAATTGCACGTATAATATCGTATACCAGAGTTTGGACGGCTAATCAGTACCTATATAAAATATAGATATATATTAAAATATATTTAAAAAGTATGTATAGCATTTTACATAAAATAATTCCTTTGCTTGTTGGAGGATAATATGGTCCTTCGAAGTGAACGAAATGTTTTTCGAGTCTTTTTGGAAACTATAATAACATAATAATATTTAAGTTGATCGTACGCGCATTATAACAATATTCGGTCGTCAATGCATTCTCCCGCAGACGTCGACGAATCGAAAATCTTCGCGATCGGCCGGCAGATTTATCGTTTGTTATTGCGACGGCGGCTACTTTCGACCGACCGATTTCCCACAGGGCAGCACCGTTACACGAGCCTCGCGCGCGCTCAAAAGTCGTGCACCCCCCGTACACGCCGATCGTCGAACATCGTCGGCAACGAAATAATAATAATAATAATATATATACCTGTAAGGTAAACACGAGGCTGCCGAGACGTGTTTATATATACATATAATAATAATAACATTATACGCCCGGACCCATCGCCGCCGCCGAGTCCCGCCGAAGAATATTTTATATAATATTGTATCCCGGCCGGGCAATTTGTTGTTGCCCGTTGCGCGGGCGTGGTCCACTGTCGAGGTGTGAAAGCCGGTATATAAGCGTTAGTTTTTTTTTAAGTTTTATTTTTTTTATTTTTTTTTTTTAATAGCGCTATATAGCCGTTTGTGTGCGCCGTTATCTGCATGAGTTATAAGGTCGTGAGTGTTTTGAATTTTTTTTTTTATCGCCGTGTTTTTTCATCGTACACACACGCGCGCGCGCCCGTACTCTCCTGTACGGCCATACACAACACCTTCGGGGATATCGGATAGTGAGTATACGCTTATATATATAAAATATATATATATTTTATAGTGAGCTTATAGGTGATCGAGAGAGGCGGCGGCGGTGGCTTACTGTATATACATTATAATATATTGTCGGCGCGCTGGTAATAAAACCGCAAATCGGTCTCGTGCATCGACCGTACATTATATGTATTATAGGCATACCTGTATAATACTAGCTACATAATGTGCATGAGCGTATTGTATACGATTTGTTGGCTCCGAATCGTCCGCTAATAATAATTATGTGCGTATTTAATACGCGCGTATCGTACGTCGCAATCGCTCGTTTTGGCATCGTGATTTTGTGATTTGTTTGGTTATTTTCTATCCAAATGTGACTTTCGTATTGATATATAAATATATAACTAATACATAATAATAATAATATGTATCCTGTATACTCTTAGGATATTTCGTTCTATATACACACTAAATATACGAAAACTGTTGGCACATCTGATTTTTACGTGGAGTCGTTGCGTGCGTATTTATAATACGTGTATCGCAATCTTACCTTTACGCGCATAATGATGCATAATTATATTATAATTAGGCGTATAAAAATATTATAACGAATTATATTATTATAATTATACAACCCATCGAAACGATTATATTCGGGGATACGAGATCAATTAATCATGTTCCTGTATAGGTACTATACATTATTATCGACGTTGTATACAACTTCTACGTCGAGATTATGACGTATGTATCTACATATACGAATCATAACACTCGAAACGCATTCGTACATAACATTGTTACCAATACGAGTATAGAATACATTATAACACGCGTATACACACACACACACGCAAGGGATTGGTCGTACATTCGTACCTACTATATATTATTATACATCATTATCGTATCATCTATACCTATACTAACTGCGATCGTTTGAAAAATATCGTATCCGCGCATCGTTAAACGGCTAGCGCTTATTGTTTATCATTTCGATGGAAGTATATACAGAGAGAACGAGAGAGAGAGAGAGAGAGAAATGTTTAGACTACAAATTCGTGCCCTTTCACCTATTTCGCATTTATGCGTTATTATATTGTGCGCATACGTCGTATATATTATAATATACGCGTATAGAGGTACCGGTCGCGTATACACATAAATGTTGTTATGATATTATATGTGCTACACATAAAACGACGCGCGCGCCCGAGAGATACGATCGACCAGAGTCGAACACGATTCTCGACGGCGGCGGCAGACGTGCGGCCCCCGCGAGAGTTCGACCGGCCCAACCGACCGATACGCGTTTAATTTATCGGGTCCGTATTTTAATAATCTCTCTCATGTGTGTGTGTGTGTGTGTGTGTGTGTGGTGTAGGTGTGCTGATGTGTGTGAGATGCGCAGCAGAACGGGCGCGCAGATCCGATACTGATTATAATTAACCGACCGACGGTCGCCTCGAGCCATTATTCGTCGTCGTCCTCGTCCTCGTCTTCGGAATATTTAGGACTATTTTATCGAACACGAACTGCAGTCCATCGTGCCGACTATATATTATTGTAATATAACATTTCATCGGATTTTCGTTTCCAAGATTTATCGTTGAGCCGCGATAACGATTATGTTTCGTATAAGTATTACCATGGATATGCGAGTTGAACGATCTGGTCAACAGTGCAACAGCGGCGGCGTGCGTAAAAGGGAAATAAAAGGGTGTGCAGCGGCCACGGCTGCTGTTGGTTTTGGTAAGGTACTGAGGTACATGACGGTCACCAAGACACCAGCGGGAGATTAACGAAATAAGAGAATATAATTAACTCGGCGAGAGGTGCCCAATATAATGATAATTTGCAACCCAGGAATAATCGTTATGTTATTTCTTCCCCGCCAAGTGGATTATGATGATTATTAAAATCGTTTAGTTCCCACGGACACCACCTCTATTTGAGACGCATAATACAAGTACGAGTATAAGTAGGTAGGTACCTATATATATTACATTTATATACTGAATACGAATGGCAGTGCTCGTATATTACATTATATTAACGGGCCTAAAATCATGTGCAGTACATAATAATTATGTACCTTTAATAATTTAATTTTAGCTATATTAGTGTTGCAGTATATGGTTTTGAGGAAACTGTTTGGGTCTGTATGTTAAAAAAATATAATAACAGAGCCTGGCAAGAAAATATTTTGTAAAACAGGTAACTACCACTCGCGATTAACGCACGTCAGTTATAATAATAATACAAGATATTTTAATACCAAATGTCGGATCGTAATAAAATGCATTTTAGTGCATCCTGCACGAAATGGACTTCCATAATACCTACAGTGAGTGGAAGACACATTGATTGCGTACCTATATTATAATAATAAATTATGTACGCATAATATTATAAGCTGGCGCAATTATTTTTATCGATAACGCGAATGAACGGCACGAAACGGAAAGTTAGAGATCGACTTTTCGAAGACGACAAATTTACTTACTTACGTATTATTATAATAATATAATATAGTATTATGTATCTACTGCAGGAGACATAGACTGAGTGGCGAGTGTATTATAATATTAACATTATTGACATTATTATTATTAGTAGTAATAGTAGTGTATAGCCGTCGTGTACAACTATAGCGTGGTACCTATAATATAATAGGCGCGTATATACAAAATAAGTGTATATAGTGCATGTGTATATATATTCATACATACATACATACCATATATTATTATTCATATATATATATGTACACGTAATGGATCAGAGTTGTAGTTGCTGTACGTTGTAATTGCGTACTTATATATACCTACGCTTGGCGCGTGTATAATAATAATATGTGATAGTATAATATAATATAATAACGGCGTATCGGTCGGAATTAAGACGAAATGGAATATTGGTTTTTTTTCCTTACACAAGTACACATACGCGCGGTGTACGCTCTACGTAGGTATATATAATATGATAATATATAATAATGCAGTCGGAATCGTATCGACCTCGTTAGCGTTGTCGTCTCGTAGGCCCGCCGCCACCGATTAAACACGAAAAACCGTGTACGGACAACTATAATAATATTATAATGTACCTGGACGGCTGGACGGCGGCAATGTGGGCTGCGGAACGGGTTGCGCGCGTTAATGCGGAAACTCGGCCGATATTAGACGGCACACACACACACACACACACATACACACACACACACATACACACACACACTCACTAGTAGGTACACATATAAAACACACTCACGCATGCACATATTATTACATGTGCGAGAGCGGCAACTTGCATCGACTCGCGCGAATACGACCTGACAACTGTTTCTATTATAATAATACAGTTGTCGCCGTCGTGACCACCACGTTTGGCTGCCGTTTCGCCGCATCATTATAATATTGTATAATAATAATAAAAATAATAACGACGATAATGATATTAAGTGTACAATTTTTCTTAGACGCGCGACACCGGGTCGGCTCAGTTGTCCCGCGAGCCCGGGGTTCGGCTCTGTAATGCATTGTGCGCGTAAAATTAAAAAAAAAAAAAAAAAAAAAAAAAAACGTTACCTTTAGGTGTTGATCTCACCGGAAGAGACGACCGAGTTCTGGTGTGTGTATATATATAAACATACATACCCCAAAATGATATAATGTAATAATTGCATAACGAATTCGCGTCATCATGTGTGCATGTAGGTGTTATTATATTATGACGTCGGAGCGGCAGGCGCCCCGCGGCCGCCGTATGGGCTTTTCGCCGCTTGCGCGTGATGATTGACGGTTCGTAATGTTTTCCGTTTCGCAATCTGCCGTCGTCTGTGATATTATTATTATTAATATTATTGTTGTTGCAGTTACGTTGTCTATACGCCTTTGTGCTACCGTATACTTGACACCTATATACACCTTCCGACGACGGGTAACCTATACGGCGATTACGACAGATGGTCCAGGGATAATTGAAAACGAAAGATGATTTTGCGCCGATGCGAAAAAACCATAGACAATAATCCCCCGTGACGATTCTTCTTATCCAATAGGTTGTGGCACTCGAGACGAGAAATAATAAAAAAAAAAACAAGCGCTTTCTGTAGTGGCCTGCAGTTGCGGTGTTTACCGCATCACCGGAAGAAGATCATCAAAAACTGAGCGAAAATTTTTTACATCAGAAATATTATTAAGTGAGCATGTTATACTCGATTAGGTCCGTTTGTATTTATTGTACCTAGGTTTTTTCTTCTAAATATTTTTTTAAAGTATGATTTAGGTAGGTATACCCATAGGTTATTCGAAAAGTCAATATATAGTTACCCCGAACTTGTAAACGTTAAACGGTATACCTAAAAATAATAATGATGATACCTATACAATATACATTTCTGATAAATTACCTATCATTATAATATTATGCGTGGTATCTATTTGAAATATTGTAAAATTACGGACTTTTGTCTATTCAATATTATATATTTATAAAAAAAAATTTGGTGAGACTTTTATTGGGACCGATTTTTCTATAGTAGAAAGTATATATATATATATTATACACTATACACTAAATACTTTACAGTTAACGCGAACAAATCATGAAATGTATACAGTTTTTTTTTTATACGCCATCATTATTTGATTTTAGAGTAGATAAATACAGGAAAAATATTTTTTTCCTCCAGATAAGTGTATGATTATAAATTAAAAATGGATATAATTACCAATTTGTTGTGGAATTTTATTAAAACATGAGTAACTATACTACCTATAGGTACCTACTTATAATATTATATTATGCCTATTTATTAATATTTATAAACCTATACATAATATAATAAGTTAAATGGTGTCACTCACTCAAATATTCCACCCACTATTATAATATGTACCTTATATTGAATAATGTAAATTATAAATATACCTGTGCAGTCGTTTCGCGTTAACCCTGAAAAATTGAACACAATTTTTCGTTCGTTGCATAACTCACTACTGCAGCGGCAGCGGCAGTTGCAGTGCAAGCACGGCCGAACCACCGCCGACGGTATACACGGATAGGTACATATTGTAATATAATATTATTATATTATAGAGTTATGTTTTTCGGTATGTCGGACTGACGTTACGAAAGCGCCGCCAAACACCACTTCGACATGCACATTACTGGAAAAACTGCTACCGGTGACCAGTTACGCGCGTGTATTGATATATATATATATATATATACATACATTATGCAAGTATATAAACAGTACGCACACGGAGATTTAACGCCATTGTGCCTTTTTTCGCCTCCGACACCTATTCAAAATAGTTGTGTATATACATAATATACCTCTGCTGCACAGTGGCGGCGCGGCGGCAGCTCGCGATAAAAGAGAACAAATAAAAAAACAACAACAAATCGGTTCTTTGTGTTACTATTCTTGGTGTTTTTTTTTTTACATTCTATATACTATAGGTACATACAATATATATATAATGTTATATATACCATTGTCGGAATACACGTACACGTATACTTACGGCGTGTGTGTGGAGATAATCATGCAAAAAGTACGTCTATATACGGTGTCATCAAACCCTTAATCTGCCGGCGAGCAAACACTCGCACACAAACACGAACGCGGGAGTATAATATATACACCACAATATTCTATATGTGTAAATATATATTATTTGACGTGTGTGTGTGTTTAGAGACGAGTATGCATGTATAATGTACGCGGGTACGCAGTACGATCATTCTTCCGAGTGTGGAAAACGATCACGTCGCCATAAGACCGTGACCGATCGTAAATGGGCGAATTACGGAAGTGAATAAGTCTAAAAATAGATTTATTTCGGGTGGTAGTTACTCAACGAAGGCGATTCGCAATGAGTTGTGTTTCGTGTGACGTGGTCCAAATTATAAAAATGTTAATATTAGATAAATAATAGTGTTGCTATAAGCACCGGAAACGTTGCAAAAGTAAAATCAAAGCATATCTTAGCCTTTATTTTGTTTTAACCAATGTCACAACCAATTTCGCACTGAAAAATGTCCGTTCGATGTGACTTTCCATAGAAAAACACCTATTTTTAAATTGACTGGTTTGTTGAAAATGACGCTCAAAAACAAAACAGGTGATTTCTCGATAATTATACATTTCAACTATACCACATCTTACAAAATGATTGTGCGAAGGAAAAAAAAAATTTGCTATTAGAATATTGTATATTATAATAATATAATTGCGTAAAATTATCATTTTCACGGATGAATAAAGATCTTATTCATTAAAAGACACAGAAAGTATGTGATGGGTTTAATAATTATTTGCTTTTACAATAATAATTAGAGGTATCGCAAGCGCATGAAGTAAAATATGTTTTTTTTTAATTGGACCGAACCAAGGTTGTGTATTGTGTCACATCGTAATCGTCGTTGCGTATGTAGTGCTGCAGCGGAACAAAGTACAAGCAAAAGGATCTAATTATACTTGAAGTATTTGAAAAAAAAAATGATGAGTTAATAAAATATTTCAAATTGTTGGTAAAATTTCTCTGACCACGTTTTCCGTTGAAAATAATTAAAAAAATTCCTATGTACGAATCATTTTTGTCACAGTTATATCATTATGTGATTAGCTCGTAAAATTAAAATTAATAGAAAAACTCCACAACCTTCTCCTGCACATACGTTGTGCCTATATTATAACGCTGCAACTATTACCTCCTCGGGTTACGTTTGAATCGTGATGGTTTGAAATTTTTCGTGCAAACATGATTGGGTCGATGTTTTGAAACGATACATATATAATATAATAATAATATGCAGGAGGTACCTATATTATAATATTATATATTTACTGATCAGCCGTGGACACACGAAATCGACGCGGAAATCGGTTCGTACACATCGTAAAAACTTTATCGTTTTATCGTCCCGAGAGCTAAACGCTTGTACCGCGTCAATCCAAGAAAACTATACCTATACGATAGTAATAATAATAACGTAGTATAAACGAGACGTATATTAAAATATATACTGGCCACCGCAGAACACCAGATCGTGTTCCTTACACGTGTAAAAAGCGTGTAAAAATGACGTAATTATAATATCAGATCTGATTTCTAATAATAATTGTCAACGGTTATTATATCCGAATGGTCAAGCTTCATATTTTAAGACAGAAAAAATATGAGACGTATAGGTACCTACTTTTCCTTGGGTTCGTAAAGATATGCCGGTGCCCTACACTACTTCAGGGGCCGTATGCCCCGAGCGGCGGGGAGTAAATTAAAAATAAAATATATAACACGTAAGTATAGATACGTTAAAAACGTCTCCGAGAAAACGGTTAAAAATAATAATAATAAAAAAATACGTTTCTCGTCGGCGAGCCGTTAAATGGAAGATTTCGGGGGTGTTTGACACAATCGGACGATTTAAAACGCAATCAACTACACGTTAATGACAAGGCCGCGTAACAAGTGCGAGCGCGGGTGGGACCTGTGGTGTCGGTGCGGCGGGGGTGTAGTGGCGGTGTACGACATGTGGTGAAACCGTTGCGGGGGGCAGATGCGCGGCTCTCTCAACCGCCGCCGCCGTCGTCAACGGACGCGAAATACACCCACCACTGTACACATTGTATAATAATATGTAACACACACACACACACATATATATAATACGTACACGTATAGTGTATACAGTAATAATATAATGTGACTACTGTACAACGGAAAAAAAAAACATACTATTTTCATTATCTTCGCCCATTGTTCTTGAGGAAGCACGCTTCTTCATACGAATAGATGGTATTGGACGAAAAAAAAACGTCCGTTAAAAAATAATTACGACTTTCGACGGTTATTTTAGTTTTTTTTTTTTTTTGCTTTCTAGTTTTGAGATGACCATTTTTTGTGAACGGTCTTCATCGTATTTCATACACTAATATACCCAAAGGCACCAGTAATAATAAAAGAAGAAACCACTATAAGATACATCCTTGCACACCACGTTTGGAGTAACACATCCTGGATAACATTTTAAGATAACCTAGGCATAGGTAACAGTCATTATAATAACTGGCAAAGTAATAATACAACAACTTTCAACCACGGTGTACAGTATTTATTAAGTTCGTTACTAAAACAATGTTTTTAATTCCAAGTATGATTTTTTTGGCTACAATATTATTCTATATTGAGCGCACTATATAGACTGTATCCGGAGAAAAATTTCAACAAGTGTTCGAACATGTATCATTCTGTTACTTGACGACAGTGGCTTTACGTACCTATCCACGTTATAGGTATACAGATCGTATCTATAGCATATTTTGCTGGCACTAGCTCCGAAAAAATTTACAATATTTGGGGATATTTTGGACCTTCAACACCGCCTTTCCACGATACGGACTTGTACGGTTAGAAGTTAGAACGTAAATACCAAAATACATCGGTGGCTACTATACCTATTTATCACTTCTCTGCAGCACTGTCATAAGTTTTGTCTATACTGATAAAATTAAGTCTGAAATTAAAAAAATGTAATAAGACTATACTTATTAATATAACTTGATACTTGATAGCATATATGACGAGTGTGTTGTCGCACTGAGGACGAGAAGAGAAAAACGGCAGATGTGTAGGCAAATAGAATTTAGAATGTACATTATAAGTGCTTGCTAAGCAGTTGAGAAAAGCCTCGTCGTCGGTGACACGGTAAAACAATACTAAGCGCGGCGATCCGGATTTAATAACTGGTCCATGCTAATACTCTAGTGTGTGTCCGGTCGTGATGATGAATATTTAAACGTAGAATTTTTTTTCCTACTATATCTTTACATCTCTCTCTCTCTCTCTCTCTCTCACACACACACACACACACACACACACACACACACCATATCATTCTATCTCTCTCTAGCTTTTCGTTGTTTAATCAATCCAGACGGCTCTCAATGAGCGCCGGCGAATCGCCGAGCACGATCTCATGAATAATTCACCTGCGGTCCTCCACACACACCCGCACCCTTCGCTAAACTTTAGCCTTCCTATGCTAATTTCGTAACTGGAACTACTACTGTTCAGCAACAGCATCAGCAGCGCTGCACTATAATACGTGTACGCACATAATAATAACGCTATATGTACGTATAATATTATAATGTGTGTATGTTTGTATATGTTCAATTAATGTATCTGTCTCGTGTATCATAACCAATAAGCCACCGGCAGTCTTGACCTAGGGCATTGTGAGCAAATTCCTCGGCGCGTATACCTACCTATATACATGGTACATGGTACATTATATTAATATAATACATACGCCGCTAGTGTACATTATACCGACTGTAACTGGGAAGGAAGAATAGGTATAGGTACGAAAATATAATTATTATTAATAATACAAAATGAACACTCAACAGTCAACACTGTAACAGTGCGTATAGATAACCATCTATATTCTATAGCAAACAGTTACGACTCGCGAACAAATCAATCAGATGATTATTGCGCGTAGGTAGGTACAGTCGCTTATATGTACGCTTATGCTATTTACTATAGTTGGAATAACCGACTTAAATCGTAAAAAAGCTAAATGTTATTATTGTTAAGATCGTAAAAATCACTTTCTACCTAAATAAATCTAGTTATATTATACATTATTTTATAGATACAACCATATTGTCGGAATATATAACGATTAATCTATTGGGCGTGTGTATTATTATAATATTACATTCTGGTTTCACGAGGTCGCTTATACGATGGTGACGACGACAACAGTAGACTTTGTTCATGTTATAGTGCTTGTACTACGGTCGCATTTCACTTTACGAGCAGTGTTCGAATGTGAATGACGCTATTATATAGTTCGAAATCCGAATTCTGGAAATTACGCCACCGCCTCAAACTTTAAATATCTAATACCGCATTACAGCTCTGAGTTTAAAGAACTGTCAATTGGAAGAAAATAGCGCTTTTTAATAACTATTTTTACCAAAGAAAGTGAAACCGATAATTATTGCTCCACCTTCAGTAAATATAATAATAATAATATTATGAATTATTACCTATATACGTATTATATAATAAGTATTAGGTACTATATTTTTCTACCGAAGCCTGCCTTTCCATGCTATTTACCATTTTACCCGATTGTGTACCTATCAACCATTTAGTATGTTATATTTTAACAATGATTACAAATTTTGTATTACCATCACGCCACCGTACGTCGGTTAACGGTCTTTGACGATTTTCATAAGTAATAAGACGACACCTGTTGTCCAACTCCATCCCATATGTTACATGCGAATTAATCGAGTCGTGTCTAGTCCATCACATACGCTCTCACACGCACACTCCCGAGCGTACACGGT
This sequence comes from Nasonovia ribisnigri, assembly GCA_027563435.1. Taxonomy (NCBI): domain Eukaryota; kingdom Metazoa; phylum Arthropoda; class Insecta; order Hemiptera; family Aphididae; genus Nasonovia; species Nasonovia ribisnigri. Next base: position 118,463 of record JANEHU010000501.1, read on the forward strand.
ATTTCCATTATATTATGCTACAATATTCCAACATTTCCAACACGGCGTGTGTAAAATCATATAATATATTGTTTAAAAAATAGATATGTGTACACAAATACGAACATACGCGGCGGTGGCGGCGACGACAATTTATCGGCCGCCTTTTATATTATTTTATACGTGAACTGCGGTATAATATTATATTATTATAATATATGTTTCGCGCGTGCCTCCTTCACCCGGCTATATTACATTAGTCGTGATCGACCGGATCGATCACCGCCCGGCCCGGAGATTACGATTGGATTGTATTATTATTATACGATAGGTATTATACACTGCGCAGGTACAATACTATTTTACATGCTATTATATATAACTTTAAACGTCAAGAAACATAAAGCACCGTGGCTATATCCTGATTCGAGGGACTGTTAAAAGGCACATTGTATATACATTATACAAGTATACACAAAAAAATAAATATATTTTGGGGAAAGGTTGATAGATTTATTGCAAACTAAGTCATATACGTACTTATATAATAGAACATATAGGTTACGTCATAAAAATCTATAAAGATATACATTTTTATTTTATTTTGTCAGGTTTGTACCCCTTTCCCAAGTATACGTTTCTGACCTGTGCGGTGTGTAATATAATATAATATCATCACGAGCTACGTAACGAACCCAGAACGGTATTAAATTATACGCAAGAATACTCGACCGATTTATCTACGATATTATGTTTTATTCTTGCCCTTACCTTCTTGTGAAAAACCATTGACGCTGCTACTGCTGCTAATGTTTCCCGATCCCACTGAAAAATAAAACAAAAAAATCCACAAGAAGTTTACGTTTCATAAGTCATAACCTACCTATTCTAGGATTGTATATTTCGCTTCAGCTTTACCCTAATTCGGTGTCAAAAATAGTATCAGTTGAGTCTTTTTAAGTCAAGTGTAAATTACTTTATCTAGGTTTACCTAGATATAATGTATTATAAAAAATACCAGACTAGCTAATTACTATTTATACGCCCATGGCCCACCGTATTTACGTAACTCTAGAATATAACTAAATCTGGAGGTAGTTAAAGCTGCGATATATTTTATCATACCTATAGGATTTGTGACACAACGACGAGTGACTAGTGGAGTAATTTATTAGTATTATATAGTTGTTTTATACGAAATAATAATCTATGATTAGATATTGATAATAATAATATAACTATTAGATCGCGGTAATGAATTTAGTACGTATTATAAATTATAATATATTTCTACTTACCATCGTCGTGGTGCATCTGCTGTTGTGTCTGATGCATAAGACCTTGCGAGTGCATCTGATGTTGTGGCATATTGTGCGGGTGCAAGGAGCCGCCATGGTGCCCCAAACCCAGCTCCATCCCAATCATAACCCCTTCCACGGTGTCATCCACCTCGTCTGAAAAAAACATAATTATACTTCGATTAAGTTCTGCAAAAGAAAAGTACAAACAATGCATAGAATTACTGATTTTTATATTTTATACAATGGTGGCCCACAGCTGAGTTATTACAGAAATATTGTTATAAAAAATTGTTCGGCACATGTGTGGATATATTTGTATACATATTATTTCTAAATTATTTTTCTTATTCCACTAGTATTACTTCCATTATTGTTAGTACTTATTTGTTTCTATTTGTAATTATTTGTTTCATATTAAAAAATTAAATATAAGTTTGGATAACGTATTTTATTATAGACAAATAAAAACTATTCTTATTCAATTTTTATTGTATGTATTTTTTTGTTTACCTACCTAATAATTCAGTTTTAGTTTATGACTCAATGTGGGTATTTGTACTATATAAGTAATATAATACGTAAATAAAATATGCAAATAACTTGGAGCCGATGCAAATAGTTTAAACTGATGTTTCGACGGCTGTCGTTCACCGTAGAGGTTACTCCAAACCCTCGAGGTGTTTAAGTTGAAGATTTTCGCTTTGTCATCGTGTCATTACAATCATTACAAACGGTCAATAGTTTTCGCTATCCCGGTGGCCTGCCGCGCTCGTTGACAGTCCGCTACGCTCTTATTTGTTCTTCGACTCATACCGTGGTATACACACAGTACATACGCACGTATCTTTTTTTTAACTCTTCAATTTGCTTTTCAGATCATTTTTGTACCAACGAGAAGACAACATAAAATTATCTCTACTATTGCATTAACTAAATGTTTGTAGTTTTGGGTATTTTCATATCATTATTATTTCGATTACTGACACACGTGCACATATACGATATTTAATGTTTATAAGCATTACAGGTTGGTAAGTAAGTATAGCTAGGTAGGTATACACATTTATAGCATATTATAGTATAGCTTTTTTTTATCTGGTTAGGATATATATTATATTATTGTAACGACCGCGTTTATGTAAATGTCCCGAGTCGTGCGGATAAGTACACTGCAAAAGAAACGAAAAAGTGTGAAAATTGAAGCTCGTGATGACGCTAGCGGTCAACCACTGTGGGGTGTCATCTCTGCGGCGTGCGCGTGTGCGTATAAATCTCGATCACGCGGGTCCGGTCAGAATCGTGGCTTGATATTCTTCCAATGCACCGGGTCATCTCGAGTTGTGTGTGTTTGATAACACGAAACCAACATGAAGGAATGAGAACAGAAAAAAAAACAAGGGAAAAAAATGAAGAAATGAGGTAAAAATAAAAATAAAATAAAAGAATGAAATAAAATAAGAGAAGGAAAAATTCCCGTGAAGCTACGCGGATCGGACCCGTTATGCTCACGTGTGTCACTGCACGAATGCAGACTCCAGTGACAATCAGTTCGTGGGTATCTCTCAATAAAATTATCTCAATACGAAAAGCCTATTCAAGCGTCTCTTCGAATATATACATTTATGTACGTAGGTATAATACATTCGTAGAGGAAATTCGTTATCCAACTGCTGTAAGAATAAAGATAATTGGGCTTACCTATATATTATGTTAATTTATATATTATTATATTCATTTTGTTATAAAATGTCCATAATTTTTAAAAAATATGAAAGCGAGACGTATAATACTATTAAATAATATTATGGTCGTTGCTATCTAATTAAATGGTATCATCTGTGTGATTTAAATACCTAGGGAATTTTAACGTTTTTGTTGTTAAAAGTTCACCGCTCAATGAGTAGGGGGAATCATGGACGTTACCATTTCTACTTCAGTACAATATATAATACAGTCCGAAATTATATTTTCATGCGCGCTATCATTTCGCATTGGCATTTTGTTCACGTGCCTCATATAAATCGGGTTTTATCTACCGCGTGATGTATATATTATTATAATAGGTTACACAAATAACGAAAACGAGGGCGGCGCGGCGAGCGTGTGTCCGGCGTGCCAGACGAGCCGGTGCGATCTATAAAAAATAATAAAAATATTATTATTATTATAATGTAAAACCGCTAAATAAGAGGAGGAGGCGAGACGGTCGGCGATCGTCGTCGGCGTTAAGAGGCACCGATCGCGGTCGCGGAGACACGCGCTCGCGCGAGAGATTATGATATGTATAGGCACAGTAATAATAATAACGCTCAGAGTACAGTTTGAGTTTGATTTGTCCACGAGATGCGTCAGGTAGAACCGCCTCAATGCGTGCACGTTGTACATCATATTTATTCTTCAGCTATACCTGTATATGTATATGTATATATATTATATTATCATAATACCTACTAAGGTTTTTACTCATTACTATTGTTGTTGTTGTTGCTGTTATTATTATTACTATTATTATAATTATGACGTGTGTTTTATTGTTTCGATTAGGTGTTATAGGAGTGGGCGGCGTTATTTGTATGTGAAAACCCGCGGAGCGTTCGACAGGTGCCGAAGTGTGAGCGTGCAGAAATATATTGTATTATAATTATTATCATCGCCACGGACGATTTTACTACTGGACTATAACGGCGTGCATAATCATATTAGGCATCGATTTGATGGCACTACAGGTTGCAAGAAGTTGTGAACGCTGTATACCTACTTAACATCCCAAAGTCCGGCGGCCTATTTGTCGTCGCTGGGCCTGTGCACCGCGAGTGTACGGCTATTATATAATAATATTATACTACAATATACGATGTGCGCACATATGTACTTAGGTATATATCGTATAATATAATATATAATACTTATATATATATAATATGATACGTCACGCGGCTCAATAGTTGACTTTCAAAGACTTTTTTTTCGTTTTTTTTTTCACGTGCCATATCTATATACAGATATATTATGAGCACACACTATACAACCATATAATATTACGATACAGTAATAATAATATTATCATGACCACTCGCGTGTTGTAAAACCGCGTTGACATTATACATTCACATAGACAGAAGAATAGAAATTTAACCTCATTTTTTTTTTTTATTTAACCGCTTTATCAATCATGAAATCGGAATAATATTTGCGTTTTTCTGTGCAAAGAGGGGAAAAAAATTAAGAGAACGACGACAAAATGAAATAAATCATTGCTTTCGCGTAGTAAACTCGGATGAACCGACGACGACGTGGTACACAATATTATGTATGTGCGTAAAAAAAAAACAATGTAACGCGTGCACGCGCAGCGCAAGTCGCGTTCCAACCTTATAATAAATCGTTGTCGAAGTAAACGTCGCGGCGAAAGGCCGGCTGTTTATATACGTCGGTCGCCGATGACGATTCTATTCCCATAGATACGAACACCTAGGTATATATTACATTGTAAATAATTGTAATATTGTATATTTTGTTTATATATTATGACGAAAACGTCGTTAGTATTATATTATTATATTTGGACAAGTGTATAATATTATGACGAACTACGATGAAAAACACTATTCTCGATAATACAAAATAATATTATAAATTTAATAAATAAATAAATGCAATCAGACTTTGTAATAATACAATATAGTATTGTAGTTATTATACTCTAAGAGTACTATATATGTATAATCTATTGACTTAGCTCGTGTCCACAGCTCCGTGACGCTACTACTATACTTATAATAATAATAATAATAATAATATAACTTTTCGACGTGGTATACGCGGAATTCGGGAGGTTATAATCGCTTATTCGTATGCACAATGTGAGTAAACGATGTGTATTATAATATCTTAATGAAATACATAAACATAATGGTAAACCTCTACGTATGCGTCAACACTTCGGCGTGTTGTACGCGTTCGAAGCAAATAAGCAATATATATTAAATGGGGTTATATGACTTAAATTATTGCATGTAAGATAGTTTTCCGCCTCAGCTTATATGCCTATATCTAAAATTATAGTTTAAGAGAAAAGCTCGTCATTATCACAGAATAATCAAACCGTATGCACACATTTATTTTGATTCGCAGTGAACATATTATTAGGTATTGAGTAAAATAATATTTATAATTTATATAATTTAAATAACACTTTATTTCGTGTAAAATGTCGTTTCTAGATTATATAAAATAATTAAATATACCTACTCTATTAAATCGTTCCTTGATTTTCAACGCTATAACCATGAATAATATTTAAAAATAATTTATCGTTAAATTGGTCTATTTTAAATCATTTATAATAGTACCTACATTAAATATTAAGTATTGTTTTGGTTATGTAACACAGAATTCCTTTTGTTAGTTTTTAAATAAAATTGTATGTTATTACTTATTCTCGGTAACGACATAACGACAAAAAAATGTAATATCGTAATTGCGGACTTGTTAACATAATGACATGAAATCAATTTAATACTGCGTTGGCTTTCTCGTATTTTTTAATGATTGACTAGACTTAAATCAATAACGAATATATTTTTTAATGTAATAGAAAATGAAGTCACTATATAAAATCCATTCTAGATTATTGCATTTAAAATATAAGCAATATTTTTGAAAATTTATTTAAGATTGAAAAAAAATATGGCAATATTAGGAGTTATGTAAATAGTAGCGATCTAGCTATTTTATCAAAAAGAAAAAATACATAACGATTTACAATACTAAAGATAATTTTGATAAATTATGGCGAAATTGAACCTTGTGATTTTCTATAGTTTCGCAAATTTATGCCTACTTTTTCTTAAGGACACCCGGAATAAAAATTAGTTAATTTTGTATTAGAAGAAAAAACGGTTATTCTTCATTTTCTTTGCTTCGCCATAAAGACTATTATAGCTGATAATTGTACTCGGAAGTCGGGAGCTGTTTATTTCTGAATTAAACTATAAACTATATAATAATATATTGGTAGGTATCTATATAATATTATATGCTATGATTATATTATTTTGTCACATAAAAATATATATTTTGAACAACTTACCTAATAAATGATATATTTCCATCTATCGATGACTACTAACTTGTTATAAATTATTACACGTAATTCGATACTTGTACCTAGCAATAATGATAATATTTTCATTAGAAAGTTTAAAGCAAACAAATTCCAGCCGTATTGAAAATAAAAAATAGAAAATGTAGAGTTTAAGGTTCTTTAAGCTAGAAATGATTTAACGAATACTATAGACTGTTATTTGTCCAAGTGATTTTATATACCTAGTAAACTATTTTGTCAAGTTATAATATTATTTGTTTAACTGGATTTAGTCTAGACGTATAGCATGAGATATATTGATATCATCCTTACCTGTATTATCGACAATATAGATTTTTAACATGTCATCATACTAAATGTATACGGGTACCTATATAAATATTCTAAATTTTCTCAGTTTTACTAATTTAAATACGTTTTCCTAGACCCGGCAAGTTTGTGTTTCGGATGATAATACAATTTAGGAACAGGCACTAATTCACGAAGGTCGATGCAATTATTTTACCAAACAGATAAATATAAAAATCATTTATTAAAGATTGTTTGTATTTTTTTTATTCAGAAGTCCTTGCGGAATAATACGTGCGTGCGAGGATATTTTCGATAACAATCCATTTTACATTTTAAACCATTAAAAGACGGTCTAACCTATACTATTACTCAGTAAATTGTATATGATATTATTGTCATTAAAATAATTTATTTTACAATATTTAGGTATTAATAAGTATATTATCGTAGGTTAAATTAATTTTTGCCAAAAAATTTTATATGAAAATGTTTTTGTATGTATAATGTAGGTATACTGTATAGTGTATACAATATAATAATATACTCTATGATTCTCGAGTACTTACGAATAATACCGTCATTCTAGGTTTCAATATGTAGTTTCATCCAAATTTTAACTAAAAATGCGAAAAAATTATGAAATTTTTAATTCACATCTATATAAATTGAACATTTCATAATTTTTTAATTATAAAATAGTTTGAGATTTTGATAAATTTTGTCAACTTACCTATATATTTTAGTGCTAACTTTATTTATATGAATAATATCTTATTATACATTGACATTCCACTTGTTATCGAACGATCACCTACTACAGAAAGTCCAGACTACTTAGTTGGCAGGTGGGGACATTTAGTAGGTACAATATTATGTGGTTTTAACACCGCTCTGTGCTATTTATCTTTAATTTCTGGCACCTAAATACATAATATAGGTATAATACCTATCGAGGTTTTGTTTTATTCAAACGGAACGCACATAAAAACACATTCGCTTTTATAATACAACGTATTTAGTTATACATATATATATATAATATATATTTACTTGGTCCCACCCTCGTTTTGGTGTTAATATACATTATATTATTATTACAATTATTATTATAATAATGCTCGAGTAATACCTGCATGTATACATCACCCACCATCAGACACTGCAGAACCCTGTGACATCCGACGTGGCAGCAGTGGGAACGTCACAGACAATTAACGTCTATTGTGACTGCAACGTGTCTGCGTGCTGTTAGGGGTGGGCGAGGGTTTCCGTGGAGTTTGGTAGCAACGGAAGAAATAACCCTTGGCGTACTTCAGCACCTCTCGCTTCAATATAATATCACTCTAGTACCTATAGGTACGTACCTATACTTTAAATGCGGCCAATAATAAGGAATTTTTGGACGACGGATCATACTTTCTGTACCAACCCAATAATATAGGTATGACGCGTAATATATATATTATTATATAGAGTAATAGCCATAGAGTAAAATCGATATGGGGAAGTTTAAATCCTACTTAAAAATTATTCATACCAATCAAATATAGTATACATAACTATGTGTAGCTATTATTGTTACAATATAATTTTATTATATCATATTATAACAACCTGGCCCTAGTCTGACCCGTCAGTATTATTACGGCAATGAAGTAATACGACTAAAATATTTATTATTAATATATTTTAGATATCGTTATAAATTATATTATTTCACGTGACGATTTCCGCGATTCAAATAAAACGGTACAAGCTGCGTCGAGTAATAATGTAAATCGATAAATATATATATATAAAAAAATGTATCTCTGCAGTTACGAATGACCGGAAAAAGAACGGATGGTTACGCAATTAATTGGATTTTCCATCTGGGACGGGTTTCCACTGTTGGAAAATTTAATCTGGCACTTTCTCTTGAGGTTTTTTCTCGTTCATTTCCTTCTTATGTATAGGTTAGGTGTAGGTATCTGGTATATATATTATATATACACTTTTATTGTCCACCTTTTTTTTCCAATCAACCAATTGGTTTTTTTGTGGTTTTGTATGAGTTATTTTCTTCTTCCCCTTTATAAAACACACGCACGCACACATTGCACATCACCCATTTACCGGAACGGCTATTTACGTTCTTAATTAACTCAATAAATACCTGATATAATTTCGAAGCTTATTAATATTTTACAAACGAAAACATTTTTAAAAAATGTTTAAACTAACATTATAATATATCTATGATACCTATGATAAGTGAGAAAATACCGATTTTCTTATTTATTTTTATTTTTCGTATACAAAAGTATAATAATATAACATATAATTCATATCTCAAATAAAAAAGCGAGTAAGTGGAAGTTGCTCTGCTGTTTTTTCGTTATTTTTACGTATTTTGTCAATATTTGAACTTTAAATGCTTATTTAATTATTTAAAATTAGAGCCTTCTATTAAATTTTCAATCTTTTTGACCCAACACATAAAATTGTACTGACATTCGTAGAAAATAAAACTAAAAATATTGGAGACTGAATATGTCCGTAAAGAGTTCAAAACAAGTCAAAATATTTCGAAAATCTTAAATTGTATAGAAAATGGCAACATAAATTTCATGTATCTATGTTAATTTGTTTTAGAATAACACCAAAAACCAAAATCGATTTTGTTAAAAACCTTTTTGCATTAAAATTCCCGTTTTTCCTTAATTTTTCTTTTGTTTTTCCATGTGCTTTTGAATACTATTGGGAATTTTAAAAAAATTATCGCCCGAATGCACTAAGTAGATTCACTTTCCCATCAAAAAAGATACTGTTGAAGAAAATTGTAGCATTATTTCGACTACTTATCTACACGATACACTGCAGACACAAAAATAAAAAATACACACATCATTGTAAAATCAATACATTCATCGCTCCGCTCAGAATCTAAAATCCACAGTCTTAATAATATTAGTTGTGCTTTTTAAACTCATTTAGGTAGGTACATCTAATTAGATATATACTTGTATACCTATATATTTTATAATAATTATAGAATATTAAAAAGTGTTTTATTTTGTACAATAAATGCAACAATATGCTTATTAAGTATAATTCAAAACTTTCGTCTTGTTATTAGTTATTACTTATTACTATAGTCTTATGTTTCAAAATCGTATCTGAAAAATCAAATTTTAATGATAAAATATAAAGGTATATAAATTACTTTTGTGAAATTTTATTTATTTATTTAGGTTATTTTTTTTACAAAAGAATACTGTATTTATAATGAGTATCATCCAATATTAAAGATTCGAAAATTGTTTGTTATTTGTATCTCTATCGATAACTTACCTACAAATTCTATTAGTATTGAAAAAAGTATTCGAAAAACGTTTTTGTTCTTCAAAAATGATCAATGAACATCAAAATAATCTTTAATAATAAAATATAAATTAAAAATATAGGTACACGTCTTTTGTATTTATATAATGTTAAAAACTATTAAATTATTATTTATTACAACACAAATTCATGCAACATAAAAGATGTTATTATTATTTTATTGATACCTATAAGTCTCAAAATTATAAGAATAATTGAAAACAAAAATATATAGGAACTAAGTATTTTGTGCTAAATTTTACTAAATATTTTGAAGTTCGCTAAATAAATGCTCAAATATTTAATATAAACTGTTTCCTGTCAACTCACTTGTTTTAAACAAATCATCAACATTTTTTACACTTTGACCTATAAAACTGCTCGTGCCCTGCAGTAATGATATATAATAGTAATTAATAACATAAAAATCCGATCCCAAATAATGAGTAATGACTATAATTTACAATAAATTTTAATATTAATCGTAAAGAAGTCATATTTTGATAGTTATTATTTTTAACTGTATATGCAATCAAATTTATAAAATTGAGTTAAATCAAGTTCATTGAAATCAATGAATTTTCGTAGTTTTATGTATTTCATTTTGACAACCGATCAATAGGCTCAGTATTATTCCTATTAAATTAAGATTAAATTAATTTTTAAATTATAATCCTATAATAATAATTTATGATATTAGAAAATATAATCACTTGTAAAAAATATAAAGTTATTATAAAACTCATAGTTTTTTATAGATAGTAGCTAATGAAGAAGTACAAAATACCCCTAGAACAATAAAGCTTTATAACAAAAATATTTATGTTTTAAACACCAGCAATTATATTTCATTTAAAAGTTTAACAATTTTAAAAACGCATGAAGGGACCTACATAATGTTCAAATGTTTGCGATTTAATAATATTTTGAATTTACTCGTTCAATAATAAGTCACATGGTCTTGCTACCTAGTCATTTAGACTTGTGACTATAGTTTGCTCCCAAAAACATATTATATCTAAATCTAATCCCGTGGAACGACTGCACTGTATAGCGGACGCCAGCCGTCTGGGTGTTGTGCTCAACGATTCATGGTAGCGCGCAATAATTATAGTGTTTATACTATATTGCTATATACAATACCTATGCCCATAGTGTTCATAATATAATATCATTATAATATATTGTACAGACGTTGGGCGCGGGTGCGGCGCATAGACGTTTGACGGCGACGACTATGACTACGACTAGGGGACCCGTCATCAGCAATATAACCCGTAATTATTATCGTTTTGTGTTGTCCTTGATGTCTGTGTGAGGCGCAATGTCAGCAGCTGTTCGACTCTGATAACGACACAAAACTGAATACGCATGCACGAGGTATATATATATATAATTTAATTTGTGAGCCCGGGACAAAAAGGGTTGTGACGTGTTCGCTGAAATGTCAATGACTTCGTTGGAGGCCGATAGAAGGAATTTGTGCGAAATAAACGATTATACGAATTTGCTCAAGTTGAGAGCTTATGCATTATGCGGCGTACGCAAAAAAATGCGTTTACCACGATGTTTAGATAATCATTAATCATATTATAATTGTGGTGCCTACTTGCCTAGTGAAAAGTTTTATCGGAATAACGAAAGTGTATATATATTGTGTGTGTTATGTGTATATATGTAAGTACCTCTTTAATTCTGTGTATATTTTATGTAATTTACGTATATCTATAATTTATACATAGATTCTTATAGGTAATGTACCAATATGACAATTTAATATATTATTTGCACCTATAGGATATAGCTAGTGGATGATATAATAATAATAATAATATAATATACATAAATTATACATTATATGTGTACATAAAAGTACACGTGATAGAAGAATGGTAATCGGCGGAAACGACAACAATAAACGTACGGCCCGGCAAAGCTGGGCACCGACCTGTGGATTCACCCGCACGTCGTTTGTTTGTGTCTGTTGGTGTTTTTTTTTTATTTTGCTTATCAAGAGCGTACGAGGACAATGATTTTGACAAAACATAATTATGCATCACGGGCACAACACACGAAACTATAAAACATAGTCTGATATTGGAATTTAAAATAAAAGATTTAAAAAAATATATGATTGTATCGATATTATATACTATATTATACTGCTATTATATACCATGCTTTTTCATTTTATAATACTACAAAACCAACCCTAACAGAAACCTTTAAATAGCGAACGTATTTGGGAACAAACATCAACCTTTTTACAAACAGAACCCGCTGAAGTCTTATTAGCGGCCCAAAATTTCAGCACCAGAGTATCCGATAGTTATAAAGCTTTCACAATATATTCAAAACTTAGTCTTGGAAAATCTTTTTGTGTGCCAAATCTAACTATACTTCAGTTTTTGATCAGTAATATTAATTTTGATAGTTTTTTTCTCCATCAAAACTTCATTCACTTTTTAACTCCTTTTCATGGTATAAATCAATAAATCTACCCTTAATCAGAATACTGATATAAATAAAATTATTTAGTTTTTCATAAACTCAAACTTGATTATTTATTTTTTTTAAATTGTTGGTAATTTTATAATATTGTCATGTAACTAATTCATTTTGTTAATATGGTTCTTGCAAATGCATAGCATAAATATTATGTTATATTATAATAAGCCTAACCGGAATTTCAATAAAAAAGAAAACATCTATTTACTGTATTTAAGTTAAAGTTATAATTTTATAATAACTATAAACCTATTTTGGTTCAATAATAACTCAAATAAGATGAAAAATTAGTCAAAATAAAATTTATAAATATTAGCTATTGCCTATAATCGTAAAATAAGGAATTTTAATTCCAAATATTGTCATATAAGGAGGAAAGTAAATCATTTTTTCAGCCAATTGGTATTGAGTTAATTAAATAATATTTGTATTGCAGAAATTATAATTAAAATATATAGCACTATTAACTGTATGGGAAAATATTAATTCAGTTTTAGGTTTGTTTATGTATTTGTTTTTTTTTTAATATGAAAACAGCTCAGTGTCACGATGAACTTAGTGGGGTGACTATATATATATATAATATTTATGCATTATACACGAATGACCGTGGGATATTATTGAAACGAGAGGAAAGGAAGTGTGTTTACGGCCCAACCACGCCGTCGGAAAATATTGAAAACATGTGTATGCATGTGTGGTCAAGGAGATTTTTTTTTTAAATTACACTTGCACGTTGTATGTAATTTCAAGAAAAATATATTATTATATTATGCAGAGCTTAAGTAAATTATTAAAATATATATACCTATATTATAGACTATACAACTTAAGTTGGACATTTTAATAAATATTATCGATATCGAATGTTATAGTAGTTTAGTAAAAATAAAATTATTATTCATCGAAGAAAATAATATGAAAATGTTTGTTATATAATATATAGTTTGAAAAATTCGTTTCTGGCGTTCCCTTGCGTTAAAGTCACTTGTTTGGCATGGTAGGTCATAATGACATTGTGTCTTAAATATAATAATATTTTATTGGTTGTTAACATTATAATAATATCACATAGGTACCATGGGCCACGAGTAAGTGCATTATAATATAATATAATATAAACAATATACAGTTACTTACCAAAAGCAGAGTGTCGAAGTGCGTTCCGGGGTAGGTCCTGTGTCCCGAAGCTGGAGTTATAGCTGATGCTTACGCAAACGCACACTCTCGACGGATGCGCCCACGAAATCGGTCGACGACGTCGAGGGTGATAATATTATATTATTGTATACAACTGTTGAACACCACACGTCTATATAAACGGTTAATGATACATGTTATATACCATGATATTATTATTATCTATATCGTATTGACGGCGCGACACGGCGAAATCGACGATTTACGAATGATAATAAGAACGACGATTATTGCGTTGACGATAAATTATAATATATTAAATAATTATATTATGATATTATAGTTTAATTCGTACGGAATTAATATTCGAAATCCGGTCGAGTGGTTGCCGAAGGGCTGGAGGAGTCGATGCGCACGGGTGCGGAGAAGCAAACCGGGTGAGAAAAAAAAAAAATTACGATAAGTCAATCGAAGCACAAACACCGCACACGCACACGCACACTTACACACACCGGCGCGATCGCAAGCTCTCTATATGGTCTACCGATGGTGCGTCACGACCGTCGTCCGCCGTGCTCGCTGGTTAGGCACTGCTACTATGCGCGCGGAGGTACCGGTCTGTACTATGGTCCACTGGCAAACCAAACGCTCGGAACACCGTCTCCCCCGCCGCCGTCTCGCGGGCCGCACGCCATTGGCCCGGAGCCGGGGCCGCCCGCAACAGGTGCCACACGCGCTCACACACACAAAACACACACACAACACACATACACAAACACGCACACACACACACACACACACACACACACACACACACACGCTCTGGCGCGCGCATTTACCTGTCGGGTATACGTACACACACAAGCGCGCGCGACTACACGTTGCCCTTTCCCCCCTCAAACCATCACTAATTCTCCGCTTCTGAGGGGAGGGGGATTCGGTATCAGACGGGGGACGACGACGACGACGACTTTATTGCCGCCCGCGTCTTTTTAGTCATTTCCCGCCACAGTGTAAGTTTCACTATAATAATAATAATAATAATATATTATTTTATACGTCCTATACCAGCCATACTACGCACGCTACACTGTTATATTATTATTATTATTATTATCGTACTTGCATACGAGCACTGCAGAGCACACATACATACCTCATGCCCGGTGTACTCATATACGCCGTTTTCATCGTGCTGCAAGTAATTCGCGCGACAACTATAATATGACTAAGGCGCCGACATGATAACCGCTATAATATTATAATATTATATAATACGTATGCTGCAGTGCAAGTATTGTAATACAGCCTTTTTGTCTCTGTATATATAGGTATGTCAAATAATTATATAATTACATAATACTATACACGCTATATTTTAAAATATTGTACTTCTCTCTACACACTAGTATGATTTTTATTAGTTTAATTTTTATTTTTTAATAAACAATATTTACCACAATTATATTTTGGTTTTTCGAAAAATATACCTACGATTATTTTTTTTATTAAAATTAGATATTATAGGTAGCTTATTACGTAGGCCATCTTCTTTTGATTCTCCAAAAATATATAAAATATTGTTACATTGTGCGAGTAGAATAGCTATTGTTTTTCATAAATATTAAACAATAGCTCAACATACACACTCAGTATATTTAATTAACTTTGACTATTAGGTATACATATATATATTATATTCCTGTTAGAAGCTTGCATATATTATTATATATTATGTTGTTTTAATTTGAGTTTTGAATGTTTGGATATACAACGTTGTGTGAATTACTCACTAATGGAATTAAATATAATTTACCTACCTATATGTATATGAATATTAATTTATTTTTAAAGGATATAGTAATTTACAATTAAAAGTTCTTGAAAAATTCGATTACTAAATCATTTTAATCATTTTTAATCATATGGTCGGATAACATTATTTTTTCACACAGTTTATATAATATAAAATATAAATTAAATCTCAATTAAACCTTCGAATTGTATAGGTGTTTTTATCGATTGCAACAAAGTTTAATTTTAGTATCTACTGTTTTGCATGTACTACCTATTCAACAAAGCAAATTAATCAAATCTCTAGTTAGAACATTTTTGAGATGCATAAATTTAAGTTACTATCTTCCATATTAGAGTATGAATAGGAGCAGGTATTTGAAATTTGATTTGTCAAAACGTTATACTTATTATTTATGGATAGTAGCCAGCGGGTATACAATAATATAATATTTGTATTTATTTATTTATTTAGATAATATTCTTTGGCTTCTCATTGTATATACTGTATACGTGTTCGTATAGACATATTTAATAGAGGTAGGTATAGTCACATAATAAATAAATATATTATTATAATGCACTGCAGATAGAAATGGAAAATAAAAATATACAAAAAACAAAAAAAACAACAACACGTCCTGTGTCCGAGTCTTGAGCGTTTTCCACTCGACTGCACTGCGAGTGCTCAGTATATACTATATAGACTACAGTATACCTGTTAAATACTTTACTATTACTTGTTATTATATTGTAGGTATATATATAGTTGACTGAGACATATCTTATGCAATTACTATATTACTGCAGCGGGGTGTAAATACTCATGCAGGCCTATACATGAGATTATTGTGATATGTTTGCCGTAATATTATTATTGTTATTTTCATTCTCACGCGAACAAGACGGACCTCGAGTATATAAACCTATGCAGTATGTAGAAAATTGTGCCGTACATTTATATATTATAATATGTTATATGTATACTATATTATTTAGTTATGTAGAGCCCGGTAGTACAGAATGTTTATCTCGTTCAGGAATGAAATTAAAACAAAAACTAAAAATATATTTTAAGTTGTCATGAAGTGCTATTAATGAATAGCTTCTTCATCAAGCCAACTATGACCAATGATCTATAATATTGTATTATCCCTCCATTGTACTTATTGTAATTATATTTTATACAGATTGTACAAATAAAAAACTAATATGACAAAAAAAAAAAAAAAAATATTTTAAGTTGTAAATTATACCTTTGAGACATTGAGTATAGATCATAGTACACATATACTTATAGAAGTACTCAATGATGATGACACTCGGATACTCCACAGTACACAATTATAATAATATACCTAATACCTAGGTGTGTATTTCTTAGAGTTCTGACCTCATACATCTATATAGGTACCTATAGTATTCCTACAGCACAATAATTTAGTTTTAAATCATATCTAAATATATTATAGGTAAGCACAATGGGACGTTATTTTATATAATATAGGTTGTATTATCAAAACATTCAAAACAATATAATTTGTTCATAGTTTTCTTTTTAAATACTCTATATATAAGACTCTTATACTATATAGTTATCTCTGAATTTTAAATTGGTGAACATAATAATATGTATACCTATACCTAATATATTATTGTTATATACACAATTTCACCCGTATACCACCATCATACCCAAATAATAATATTAAATAAATTGCATAATATTACATTTTAACTGCCAGTAGAGACGTTATATAGGTACCTACCTGCTACTACATAATGAACAATGATATAGTATAATAATATTACATAATATTGTGTCTCGGTAGTAACTCAAAATAACAAATTATTGTATACGCGGATACACCACAATTTTACGATTTAAATTTCCGACGTTCTAGTATTTTCTGATTTTGAATTCTATGAAATCACAAGATAATAATTTATTTAATTGACCGTTATGTTTATGACACACGCACCTATACGTATTATGTATAATTAACTCTTATACGATGAGGTCTTCAATGTAAGGTAGTGCAATTCGTATTATAGAAATATTACTGTGTATAATAATGAACATTACACGATATAACGCGTATCACAAAATTATCTGTAGGTACGCATATTTAATTCTATATTTCTTACAGTTATTTATGGTTGGATGCTATAAAATATAATTTTCTATTTATTAGTAATTTTACTAATTTTACTGGTAACGTCGAAGAAAAAAAATAAAAATCTTACACTATACATTAATTTATTATAAAACTAAAAAAAAATTCTCGAAGGGGGAATGCCCCTGTTGCATCTCCACTCCCCCCACACACAGGTACATACGTCACTAAAATACCTAAAAAAAATGTCCATAATTACCGATCCCTGCTACATCTAATATTACCTATACTCAGAATAAAATACTTTAACTGGTATATTATATTACATAATATGAATACCCTGTTTTTCTCAACCTATAATAGATTATAGTATTATACCTAGGTATTATGGAGCAAACCTATAATGGGTTAATCTAACCCTACAGCGAATAATTCGGGATTGGAATTTGAAACCAGCGGCTAATGGTATATCGGTATTCAGTATCTCGCCCTTGAATATAGGTAGGTTCCCACTGTGCTGCAGTAATTTCGAGTGCAAAAGTCATAAATAAGTTGATAAAAAGTTTTTTAATTTTATTTTAAACATTATTTTATGACTTGATGTTACTCTACAATAAAGGAATACGAGTACCTATTGTTTATAATCTTAACAATAACAATGACAAATAAACATAAAACCATATTCTTAAAAAAGAGTATAATATTATCTATTATAAGTAGGTATGTTAAAGCTCTAGAAGTGAAAATCACATCAAAGAGATGGAAGATTACATCAAGAAGATGTAATTCAAAATATGTAGATTAAACAAAAACAATAATAAATACAAATAAGAAACCATCCGACAGCCGCATAGGACTGTTGTTTTTATTTTGTTTGTGCCTTATTAGTGAGCCATTATTCATTAATCAGTTTATCAGTAGGTAGATATATTATATTATTATTATACTGTACTGGTGCCTCCAAGTTAATGCATGTAAATATCTAATTTATATGACCACGTATATGCAAGTGATGCGGGTGTTTTTAAATTGAATATAGCAATACCATTGCATGTTTTTGAAAGATCTTTTCAGTATTAGGTTATGCTAAAACCATTGTGCAAAACAGCGTGCTTATATATTTTCTTGGCTTTATTAATGAGAAATTCGAATGATGCATATTTTATTTTATGTAAATCCTGTAAAAGGTATCTACGTACAATTTCTAAGCCATAGAATTGCTGTACATGGATTCTTTCTACTATCTGTCAAGTATTATTTTTTTTAAATAAACCACACATTATTTTAAAAATACCTATTTTAAGTGTTTTGGAAATGAGTTCAACTCAGTCTAAGTTTGTACCTACCTACTTTTTTAGCTAGAATATTAGCTTAGAATATTGGCTGTACAAATGTATTATTATGATTTTGTGTACCAACATTTTATAATGTAATATAAATTATATAGTATTCACAGGCACGTTCTTTTGAACTTAGGTCTTCGATTTCCGACTGAACCGTGCATGTATACGCGAACACCCTAGATTGCGCAGATTGTCAGAGTAGACACTTAATTATATATTATTTTTTATCTGATCAATTCATGTGTCCTTTCAAACGAATATTATTTGTTTTTTTATGAGAGATTATGTTCTGGCGGTGGGAATTTATTAATACAAATAAATGTGAGAGGGACATATATTATATAGGTGTACATTTTTATAAGATAGCAGACAAGTGAAAAGCTTCAAGTCCCCATATTGTTTGAATTACAACAGAATAACTATAAAATTGTTAGAGGAAATATTCGTAATTTATCGTTTAAGTACATAAATTGTCAAAAATAATAATTTAACTTCAAACGCTGATACAAAGTAAATGAGACTTTACCTAAACTTTTTTTTTGATTCCAGTAAGAAAATTATAAGGAATTTTGTACCAATTTACTAAGGTTTTGACTTAGAACTTGAATTTTAGTATTTTACCAACATTAAACAAAAAAAAAAAAAAAAATCAAAAAAAGTTTTAATTCATCACAATTTCAAATGTCATAAATAATTAAAAAAAAGAGGAAAATTTTTTTTTCAAATGATACATCTATAAATTGTAACTAGAAAATTGTATATAAATGTTCGGTGAAAATGTCAAGTGTCAATGATGATTATTTTTTTAATTATTACAATTTTCAGTTAGTTTTAATAGAGCTTGGCGTTTATTTCTTCTGGCCAATCCACACCCAAATTACCAACTTGAAAATCATAATCGATACTAATACATTAATAACAATTTACATGTACCCATGTCTAATTTACACGCATAAAGGTTTAGGTATTATGACGTGAATTATTATTCTAAATCTTCCGGGAATGCCAAAACGTGTACGAGGTCTATCTGAATCTGTTGAGTGGGATTGAGTGGTTGAAAATTATTAATTATTCATTATATTGATTTTTATTACAAACTGTTCAGAATTTACTGTTGTTATAGGTATTTACTTGGATGAGAATGAGATGTCCTAATACCGAATTTGTTTTCTATTATACTATTATAATGATAACATTGTAGGTATTATACTTACAACTCAGTAATATTATAGTGGATTTTCATCTGATTTCCATGACCCATTAAATGTTTAGCTTTAACGTCTATTCTATTCATCACGGGCGATCGGGTGAAATGTTATGTCAAAATAAATCGTTGTCAATTCTGAAAATGAAGTCACTGAGTATACTGCAACGCGATCTACTGGTGCGTAACGACTAGAGTGATTTGTACGTCAAGAGAATGCGTTGTGAACGTGATTGTGCAACCAGCATAATATTATTATTCCCTGAAACTTGAAAACATAATATTATTGTATTATTGTTATTTTTATTATTACTATATTATTGTAGTTGTAATATATTACAATATTAGTAATATGCGTAATCATTTTATATTATATAATATTTTAAAATATATTTTGTTCTAAATGAGCATAATATATTATAAACATTATAATATTTTCTATTATTTTAGATTCTGAGCAGAGTGATGAATATATTGATTTTACAATGATGTGTGTTTTTTAATTTTTTAATTTTTTGTGTGTGTTCACGACAAATAGTTGAAATGATGCTTAGTAGTAATGTGTAGTACTAATATCAGACAAAATATTATTACATTTTTTTTATCTTGCATGTAAAACAATTATATTAAGGACTATTCTAAAATATCCTTAGAACAATTCAACACTCAGAAATGAATCGATCTACTTTGGATTTAGATGCATCAATCTTTTTCCAAAAAATGTATCACCCTTAAAATAATAGTTAGGAAGTGCTGATTCTCATTTGAACAAGTAATTTATTGGTGAAATATTACACAGAAAAATCCTAAATGTTAAAAAAAATTCCATTTTAAATTATGATATTTCAGTAAATTTACCTATACTTTAGAATTTCAAAAATTATAACACTAAAATTTTGATTGTTAAAATACAAAGAAGGTGAGAATGCTTTATGAAGGTGGACATATTGTTTATTATATATAGGATGATTCAACAACTATTGTCACCCCTTTTTTCTTCAACAATTCAGTTATTCAAATCTGATTTTTGGAATCTTTAAATATACTTAAAGACACTGTTGTCATATCCTTGGGATTGTTTGTTTTTTAAATGAGAACCTCCCTTTCCAACCTTAAATTTTCCAGTGAAAAACCAAACCTGGACGGCTGGACATATCAGAATCAAAATTCGTACGATTAGTAGTTGTTTAACTTTGTGTTCTAAAGATAAATTGTCTATGGTAAAGGGTTCAAAAGATATGGAGGCTATGGTGATTTGAAAATTGTATTCATTAATATTAAATATTAATCGTTCAACATTAATAATTTGTAAAAATGACCCAAGTACCAATATTACGTCTATTTCATATTTTTGTACAATTTTAAAAGGCTTTTATCCTTAGTATCTACAAACATTTTAATAACTAAGAAACTACTCATTCAAATTTTGAATTAAGTAGGTACATAAAAATGTAAAAAAAAAGATCTACTAAATAATTTACATTAAAAAAGGGTGGGTTCTTATTTGAAAAACAGAATATTGTATCGTTATAAGACACCCCTTAAGTAATACATAAAAATTCAATAATATTTGAAAAATTGTCTTTGAGTATATTATTTAAAAATTCCAAAATCCCAAAAAATCAAAATTTGAATAAATTTATTATTTAAGGGGAAAATGGGTATGAGCATAATTGGTAAATCGCCCTGTATCTATATATAAATATTAACAGTGGTGATCGAATATAATAAATACAGTAAAACTTCCGTTAACGGTCACCTCTATAGGACGGTCACCTCTATGTAACGGTCAATTTTTTTGGTCCCGTCGTGTGTTATCCTAGTGTTAACCTACCTCTGTAGGACGGGCACCTCTAAAAAGCGGTCATTATTTACAGTCCCTTCGGTGACCGTTATATGGAAGTTCTACTGTATACCTATTATGAATGTGTTACGATAATATTATATAGGTTGAAAGAATTGATGTATAGAGTAGAGGGAACTTGAAAACATTGTATACCTATTGTCCTATTATAATAGATGTAAAAAGGTGAACGGCACGAAGGCGCGCATAGTTTCGAACTCAACGTGATATCCAAACACTGATAAGTCATAATATAACTCAGTGTAGTTAAATTTCAAAAAGCAATTCTGCAGTATATTGCTATAAATATACTTTATACACTTAAGTAATACAGTAGAACTTCCATATAACGGTCACCGAAGGGACTGTAAATAATGACCGCTTTTTAGAGGTGCCCGTCCTACAGAGGTAGGTTAACACTAGGATAACACACGACGGGACCAAAAAAATTGACCGTTACATAGAGGTGACCGTCCTATAGAGGTGACCGTTAACGGAAGTTTTACTGTAGCAGTATTTTGATAATATATAGACGTTATAAGTAGAAAAAATAAGTAAGCTTGTGATAATTACGCAAAAATACATAGGTATAATATAGGTATATAATTATATAAATATATAAAAAAGCGTGTGTGAGTATAAGCACGCGTGGATGAAGTGAAACTTCTTTCGGAGTTTTTAGTGATGGGATATTCTGCGAATAAATAATCTTGCAGCAATAAGGATTTGCATAAACTTAAACGGTCTGCATAGGTTTTGGTCAAAGACGCATCAGGATGAACTGAACCACTCAATTGTTCGGTATCACGAATAATAAAATTGACGCTGGTGAACTCACTTAGTGGTATTCAGCCACATCAGTAATAACGTTACTCTGATTTTAGCAAAGTTATTCATGAGAACTGTCAAAAACAGTTGATTCCGGGATGAAAACTGCTTGATTATGATAATCAACGGAAGATTTTGATTTTTTTGCTTGGGATTCAAGTTCGTCGTTTAAGTTCAGTCCTTTTCATAATTCCCTAGTTTTTTTTTCCTGCACAGCATTTTTTTGAGTGTTAAACGATCCTGAAAAATCGATTTCATTATAGTCAATTTATAGATTTATTTTAAACAATTATTTTTCTAAAGTTTTGAGTTAAAATCAAATTACTATCGGAACTATTTGATGTCGTAGGAGTATTATTGGCTATATAAACATCATCGTTCTTCAGTTGAGCACTTGTTGAACTTTGTTGTTCTTTCTCTGCAGCTTTTTTTGCCTTCCTTTGCTCCCTGTACTCGAGACATAAGTTTTAAACATGATGGAACCTAGTAACCTACAATTATTGTTTCCATGTAATAATAATAATAATAATATCAATAATAGCAATAATATACATATCTATATTCTATATTTTATAATTATATGTATGTTATCGTACTTATATATGTATAAAAATTGAATTCAGGTAATATTACGAATAATAATAATGACTGTTACACTTACAGTAGTGAATGTATTTTCAAAGTCTAATTTCACTTTTATAAATAATAATTCTCATCCACAACGGTCACTTCAAGAGTATATATTTAGTTTTTTTTATATCGTTTTATAAATAAATTTGTATGGTTATTAATAAATAATCATAGGCTGAAAACAGTGTAATGACGGTAAAATGTCGCATGAGTGCATGACACGATTTCGTCCCACAAGTTTACGAGGTTATACCCTCCGTCCCTCCGTTAAGAAGTTTCACTTCAATATGATGAATAACGTGTCTTATGAATAACATATTTCAACTAATGATGCTGCTTAAAATTACAATACAAATTAATAAATTATGTATAGTAGTTTTGCATTTTTTATAATATGATAGTTGTAACAGTTACTTACAATGCACTTTATGTTGAATTGCGTCAATTTACAATTTAAAATGATTTAATTTATAATATGCAGGTATAGGTTGGACAGTATCTAAAGCGCAGTAAATTTATTTTTAATTTCTCAAACTCATATTATAATATACACTATAATAATTATAATAATATCCGTTTCTACAACGTCCACGAATACGAACGTCTACAACATTCAGATTATTATGGAATATTATCTTATTTTAATACACAATCGTCAAATACAAGCAGAAGTAGGTTCATTATTCATTTTTATTAAAACTATTAAATAATTCTATAGGTTAACCTTATTTACTGGACCGATTACATTTCCGAATTAACACCAAATCTACCAGAAATCAAGAAAGTTTTTCAACCAATAATGTTTCTAAAATAAACTTAAAATTATCACCTACGAATATACTGATGACTATAGGAAACGCTATGGATATTAATTTTAGTTAATAATTAATTGTGGCTGTACAATTATATATTTCATAATAATATGTTCTTTGTTATAAAACTGAATATGAATTTTACATTATTCGTTTGTATCTGTGTCACTCCATAATTATATATATATATTGTTTTGTAAATGGAGCTTTTTTCCGTCAATAAAGATTATAATAATAATAATTAATAGTAAATAATGGTTATAGAGACGTCCTAATATGTTATGAAAAATCTACGAATAATAATTAATACTATAATATTATAGCCTATTTAATAGGTAATAGATGACTATAATTGGCTGATATACGTCTTACCTTGATGCATAGTTACCGGCACTGCCTTCAGCAAATCCTCGAGAAATGGGCAACACAGACCGGAACTGACGAACTGTATACATAATAAGTGTATACGGAAAGTCTTTACGTATAGAAACTATACACATTAGGAACAGCCGGATCAATCCGACAACAAAATAAATATCAAAATCATATTAAATAATCTTTAATATTATATAAAAATTTATTCAATTTTAAAACGTTAAACACAATTTTTATTTAATTTATTACTGGAAAATGATATCATAAATAATTGTATTAATATACTTACGTTGATGTTTAATATATTTTAATTATTTTAAGGTATATGTAATAATTATTCTAAAAATTATTCTAAAATATCTGCTTTTCTTACAATTAATATTTTAGTGATACGCTAGCTGAAAAAACTCAATCAAAATTTTTCATAATTAACACGCATACCTATACAAAATGGAAAATTGGATATTTTGCCATCCTGGTACCAGGGTTTAATCAGATTTTTTGAAAACCAGTTAAAAATTAGGTTTTACATTTTTTAACACCATAATCTCAACGAAAACCAAGATCCTAAAACCTTATTGGTTAAAAAACCAATATTTCAACCTAGAAATTCAGTTCACAAAACTTAATAAATAAAAGAACCAATCGCAACAACGAAATTGTTAAAAGCTAAAACGCTTAGCATACGCAGAGAATATTCAATATTACCTATCTATATTTGAATTAATGAATAAAATCCTGAAGATATTACGAATAATAATTGATCTATTTCTTTTATTATATCACAAATATCACGGGGTTATTTACGCCGCACCTATATGCATTGAACTGTGGTTATTTTAGTTATTGGTCAACATTATTCAGATTAGCAGGCTGCATCCTAATAACCACTAAATAATTTGTCACTCTCATCAGTCATCAGTCGGTATACAATCATTTATTACTGCAATATGTATGCTGTTTTGATAATATTTACTTTGTATTTATATACTATTATATTATGCCGGGTTGTATGAAATATTAATAAAAATAATGATTTAATCAAATTGAATGGACCAATCATGGGTTTATATATTTTTCTTATTGATGTAGGGCCCAGCAAGGTTATAATAGTATAAGGTCATTAGTTATTGTAGGGGTTACAGTTGTAACGGATAGTAGGGTTGGAATGGTTGATATGGTTGATACTTATTGGTAAGCAAACACGTATATGCGTTGCAAGGTTTTACTACTACAAACCTGGGTGGTCACCCATTTGGAAACTATTGGCAGTAGGTGTTACTTACTCTCAGTCACATTGTACGACTGCAGGTAGCAGCCAACGTGCCGCGCCTATTTATTGGACCATTAAACCATGTTTAAGGGATCATTAGCTCCCTATTGATTCAATAATTGTTTAATGATTGTTCACGTAACAATAAGGAAATAATAATTCAATTTAAATTATTTCATAGATATTAAAAACTATTCTGAGAATAGTGACCGATAACCAAGAACTAGATTTTAAAAAAATCTGATCAAGAAACACAAAAATTTCAAAAACCATTCTTGACGCAGGCACAAAAACCGGAAAAATAAAATAAACCGTTCCCAAAACTGAAACCAAAACCGATAAAATTTGAAACTGTTTCAAGCCTTACCTGGTATAGATCCATACCAAATCTGAAAATGTATAAACTAATTTGTTTCGTCATGATATCGTCGTACTGCACAAACCTTAATGTACTCGTGAACAGTGTCGTGAAAACGGTTTGATCAAGAATCAATGGAAACTGCCAACGGGAAGAAAAAGGTCTACGACGACAGAATTTTACTCAAACTTACTCTAACCGATGGCGGGCCAACTATCACGGTTATCAGCTTTCAAGTGTACCTACCATATACAATATCATATTTTTAACAGATCAGTCTCAAAGGAAGTATTTAGGTGGACGTGGAGAAAAACGGTCAGCGGCACTACCGTTTTCCACGCCTATACCGTACGTATATAATAACCAACGGAAATAAGGTAAACATAGTGGTATAGGCGATTACCAGCTCATAAGTTACGTAAACCATAATTGGGCGATGGTTACGTCGACCGTGGTCAACACTGTATATGTGGTAAACTTACTATATTATAAAACAGAGACCGGGTAACCACGTTAATTTTCTACTCGTCAGTCAGTCTGAGACCCGAGTAAAATTTGCTGGTCACTGGCCTTTTGTCTACTTCTATCGTGCCGTTCGATTCGCTCGATCAAACTGTTTATCGTCATCCACGGGTGAGGATTGTTATAGGTATGTAAGCGCCAGTAAGTTGCCAGTTATTAGTATAAAGGTGGTTTGTCACAACTCTTGTGCATGACGAATACTCGCAATTCGATGATATTTGTCAAGTAATAGTAGAGTAGGTATTTGTAATGAATATTCAGAGTTTGGTAAAATTTCCAATCATTTGGTAATCGCCGCAATTACATGATGCACGGGTACCCCACTTGATTTAATGGAAATACTGCATGGCATATATAGGTACTTCAGTAAGTACACCGAACATTTGATCTGGTATACAACTGTGAACATCGATTTCAAAAGATTCTATATACGACATTGCTAAAACCTCATTACATCGTACATTAGTGGTATCTTCTGGAATTGTACTTCGTGCATATATTTTTTTTATTTCATACGAGCTATTTAGGATCGTCGTTTAGCGACAACAGTAATAAGAATAGTAATAATAATAATAATAATAATAATAATAAAAATAAGTATATCATGAAATATTATAGTTATACATGACATAATGAATATTATAACTGCTATAGGATGGAAATAAAAACGTTATCAGCTAATATTTGGGAAGCCAATTTTGATTAATAAAAGGTCTAATATATAGGTCATATAGGCACACTATACCTATATTTTCTGCGACATGTTTACGGTGTGGTTTCTAACATTTTTGAAAATGCCGCAGCATTATTGGTTGGTATAGTAAAGTGTTTAAATATTTAGAATAAACATAATTATAAATTTGACGAATACTAATTAAAATAATAATTAGTAATAATTTAATTTGGTAGTAAGTAATATAAAATATAAATTGTATATTTAGTGTATTTTGCAATATATGTGTTTGAGTTTAATTGTACCTTTTTTTTTTATCTTTTTTTATCTTTATTTATTGATATTTAGCTTCGGTGACAAGGGGCCATTACCTTTATACATTATATTTTACTTATTATTGGTAACAATTCGATAACAGTAGTATAGCCCCCCCTCTTTTGTACTTATATAACTATTTGTTTGTGTTTCTCTTAAATTTATTTCTCCATTTCGATACTCCTGAGGAATGACATGACGTTTTTTCGCTGACAGTCGGGTCCGATTATTTCATATACCTAGGTTCATCTAATTGTATCATTTTGTAGAAAACTAAAACTACTGCAATAACATAGTATTATAAAACATAAGTACTATATACCTACTGGCTACTATATTTATTAGCTGGTATTGAGTAATATATACCTATAAATTGTTCACACACGAAGAAATCGAACAAAATTTAATTAAAATACTTGAATATTGTATAGGAGGTATACCTTTGTATAAAAATTCGGAAAACGAAATAGAAAAATAAAAGATAATGGTAGTAAATTGTCAGTGGTATACTGCAGGTACCTATCTATATAAAGAAGAAACATTGTTTGTTTCTTCGGGGTAATGTCTGGAACTACTTAACTGTTTCAAAAAATGTTTTCGACATCAGAAGGCTATACTACACCAAGGATCTATAGGCTATATTTTATCTCAATAAAAGATAATAAATAATAGATTGGCATTTTTATTGCAAATTCGGTAGTTTTTTTAAAGGAATAATATAAATAATAGGTAATATAATAATAAATACCTATAATAATAGAACAAATTTGTTTATTATATGCGGTTATATAGGTTGGCTATTGGTTACAAAAAATTAAATAGGTATAGCTATTATGACTGAATATATAATTTTAAACCTGTATTTTAAATTAGGTCAAAACCATCAAAATTACTGTGATAAAATCTTTAATGGAGATTAAGATGGGATAAATCGACAGTATAGGTATATAATATAAACAATAAATTAATAATATTGTTTTATACACAACTTGATATAACTTGAAACTTTAGAGTTAGGAATTATACGCATATACGCACGCACCTTACGGGGTCTGTAAAATATAATAATAGTCTAATCTGACAATCACAAGCTGCAGGGCTGGATTTAGACTTTCAAATGCCCGGGGCAAACAACGGGGCTCACGGTCAACGCCGGACGGGTTGGCTATATAAAGCCTATATTAACTATAGTATACCTATATAATGTAATCGAACGTGTCCTGACTGACTCACAGACTGATCAACGTAGAGCCTATATAAAATGATAGCTTGATGCCTGCAATTTTCACGGTATCTTTATACACTATATGTCTATATGTGAGTGATGTGCACTAAGAAAGTATTTTTTTAAATTTGCATTTTAAAGTAGTGATTACACAAGTATTTTGAGTTTTAAAAATGATCGATGAAAATGTTTAAGTTTTAAACACCATATAACATCGAGTATTAAATAACAAACTTAACAAAGTTTGAATTATATTATATAGAGTACCTATATTAAGGGAATTTTTTTTTTGGGGGGGGAAGGGGGTAAATCCCAAAACCCCCTCTGTGTTCTCCCCTGAGTATATCATTTTATACTTAACGTGGAACAAAGTACACGGGGTCAGCTTATATATTGTATATAGGTATATATTATAAATATATTATAGTATAGGTTATAGGTACCTTATATATTATAGATTATACCTATGTCCTACATATTATATACATTGTATGTACAATACCTAGGTGGCTAGGTATCATGTTTATATATCGTGTTCTGTAATTCAAAGTTGTTTGAAATATCTATACTATTATAATACAAAATATTAAAGAATGAAAAAATTGCATAGCTTCCTAAAACACCTATTTGTTGATTTATCCCTTTGAATGAGATAACTACGTGCTTTATACCCGAAATCGTTTTGTAATTCGTTAAGCACATATTTAGGTATCGTTACCTATGTATATTATTTATTATAGTACAGATTACTCCTCAGTCCTCACAGTCTCATCTCTTATGTACACAGAGTTTCAAGTGAATACACTATAAGAACTC
Source organism: Nasonovia ribisnigri (assembly GCA_027563435.1). NCBI lineage: Eukaryota > Metazoa > Arthropoda > Insecta > Hemiptera > Aphididae > Nasonovia > Nasonovia ribisnigri. Next base: position 148,280 of record JANEHU010000501.1, read on the forward strand.
AAAAGATTTTCAATGTATAACTGTTTGGCAACCAATCATGCAATTTTTTTGTGATGTTTGTTAAAACAAATATATTATATATATTAAAAATACATTATATTATTATGTAGCTACATACAGATTTTCACAAGCAGCATTGAATTAAGTACTGCACAATATAATCACTAATACGTCTGTTTATAATTTTGATGTACCAGCTATATATATAAAAAAAAAATAACAATATTCATAATAACTATTACAATTGAAAAAAAACAGTTCTACTAATACTATTCAATTATACCTATAACGTATATTTTACAATTTTACATAATATATTATACTATTTTCAAACATTATCACATAAAGATAACAATTTCTGATCAAAAAATATAATATAAGATTATGTTATACATATTATGTATTTAGGTATATAATATTATTACTATTAAAATAATATAATACATTTTCGTGAATCAGGTACGTATATAAATATATTATATGCCTATATATACGACATGGGTACACGATGAGTCGTTGAGATTTCCCTATCCGGCGGCGGACAACGCGTTTGCCGGTTCAATTGGTGTAATGATTTATTTGGAAGTGGTAACAGCGCGGGCGAGCGAGAGCACTGGTCCACCTAGGAGGGGGTCTCGGGGGCCGGGTTATATCCCCCCCCACGGACCTGGCGACCGTCCAATAAGGTTCGCTCTGTGAAAGGCGTTACATCGATTATTATTTTTAATTTCCAGTTTATGCCTGTATAATATACCTAGCCACCTAGGTATCCACCTCCATATACGCACAATACAGCTATATACGCGTAAACGTACTTGAAAAGACAGTGCGTATACCTACTACCTATATATATATATAAGTAGGTATATATAATATAATAATTATTATTATCTCCACCTCTTATCGTAAAGGGTATTCAACCACTGTGTATATGTTTAGAGTATGCTTTATTATAGTATATAGGTACATGTACGCGACGAAGGTGGAGGCCATTGCGCGGACACTATATTATACAGGAGCAGGCGGCGGAGAATTGGTCGTTGAACTCTATTGTCGGTGAAGGGGGTGGGGGAACAGGATGCGTTGAACTTCTCAACGCGCGCGAGGGCACACGCCGTGGAATTGTGGAAATACACGAAATAATAATAAAAACGAGAGATAAAAAAAGAAAATGGATTTGTCCGTGAAAATTAACCGCCGAGACGACAATATGGCCGCGAAACGAAAAAAATACGATATGGTCTTGCTGTAGGTATATGCAGAGAAACCGAGTATTTTTTTTTTGTCATTTGGGGTTTTTCACGACTTATCGGTAAATATTATTGAGTATTGACGAATGATAAAAACCTAAAATTTTTTTCACACTTCGCGCAGTTCAATGCACCCTCGTTCGCTGATTACTATGAACATTGACTCATCGTGAAGAATTTGTCAAATCGTCACAAAAAAAAACTTACACGTTGTAGGCTGTAGCGTAGATACATGTATTACTATCATATTTTATATTATAAAAAAAATAGGTAGATATACATGTGTATATAGGTACTATTATGGTTTTAGAATATTTTTTTTTTTAGATACCGAATCCTCGCAACATTGGACACTGGAATGGATTTACATATTATGTGTACAATTATATGTTTGTATGAATAATAGACAAGGTATATGAAAAAGACATAAATGATAAAAAAAAATATTACAGCAGTATAGGTATAAATGGTGATCATAGAAAATATATTAGGTATATTGTCGACAGCGATGAATTTCGGCTGAGATAGGGTCCGCTTAAGTGATTCCTGCAGGGTATGAGTGTGGCATTCGGCAAAAATATGCTTAATATTGATATTAACCTCGCAGGAAGACGGACGAGCATATAATGGTGTAAGGGCGTCCTATAATTGATAATTCATTGTTGAATATAATTGCGAACAATATAATATTATGTGATGAGGTCTTATTTAGTTTTTGGATGTATTAAATTAATAATGTATTAATATGTTAAGTTTCAACGGCATATGTATACTATTTTTATAACGCTTACTTGCTCAATTAGAATGTAATGTAGGTATAGGTTATTATATTGATTTACGTTATTATATTACGAATTTAATTTACAAGATTTCACCGAAACAAAAAAGTAAAAATAAATGTTATAATATATATAATCATCCATACAACTATTAAAATTTCCCACTATAGTGTTTTTATCAAAATTTGTTTGATATAATCCAAAGTGCCACACTAGGTAGATTGAAAGAACAACAAAATGTGACCCCTGAGGAATATTCAAATCTTTTATTTTTGAAAATAATATCGTTGTAGCATTTCAGAAACTTTACTCGTGGACGAAAAAAGTTTTTCCAGTCCATTCAAACAGAGGCAAACAAAAATTTAAATTGGAATGTTTCTCAAAGCGAGTACAATAAATAAACTACCTACTTGAGTTACGCAATGAATAAACTTTTGAGAAATCCTTAATTTGTAATTAAGAGTCAAAGTTACGGGTTATAAATTAGAAGTTAAAAATTAAGGAAGTTACATATAATATAGTTTTAAAATCTTTGCGAGTGTTAATTATTTCCTATGTAGAAGCAAATTTATAATTTTATACTTACCTACTTTAATCAAATTATTATCATTATGTATGTACATATTAGTGATTACACAAATAATCCACTACATCAATATATGTATGAAAGATGTAGGAGGTACCTATACTATATTTGTTCATAAATTAATTTTATAATTTAAATTTAAATGTGTCTTTATTCAATTTAAAAACCAGTTTATTATTTTGAGAAAATATTATATTTTAATTTCCAACAGTGTTTTCCATAACTTTCTTTTTATTAATTTTATTTAATGTTGGATGATATTATGTTATATTTATTATTATAGAAATATAGATATACCTATGGTATAAACTATAAATGTGTATTACTGCAGTTTTAAATATTATTTTTATTTATAATGATTTTTATTCTGATATTGCTTTCATATGGTTTATGACTTCATATTGTAATGTTAATATACAAAGGATAATAAAATGTTATTAGTCATTATTCATTTTACTTGGACAATACTTTTCTGTTATCAGTTTTCAATTTTAATTTAATGATGTCTTGTATGAAATATATTCCAATCATGTAGGTAATCATATTAACGTTTAATTTTTTTTATTTATGTTTGAATAAGATTTTTCCATCAGCTATGCAAGATATTATAAATTTAATACAAATTATGAAAGTATAAGTATAGAGCGTATATATACATTAATGGAGGAAGAAAAAAAACTAATGGAATCACTACCTATGCTTTTGATATAATTATTTAGTATTACCTATTTATTAGTCATAATAGACCGTAGGTATATCAGCTTACGTAGAATTTAAATACATCTCTATTCATCAATAATATAATTGACTACACATAATATATTCTCTTTCTATTGACGTTCAGTGAGTCCATCAAAAACTTAAAGTAGATATAAGTATATATAACTAAGTATACGGGTTCTTCCACGTTACCTACTATTAAATACATAATTCTTTAAAAGAATAAGTAATTTTTATTAAAATGTTTTTGTTCTTATAAGGGTAATATTAATTTTATAACATATATTATACAAATATTACTATGCCCAAGTACATTATTTTGATGTACACATACGACCTACCACGCATGCCCATAAAATGAATTACTTATAATCTTTTATATTGGTACTATTATATACATATTATATTATATATTTGTATATAATAAATTATAAACACCAATCGACAATATTAGACATTTAAAAATAAAATAAACAGTAAAATATTTGTCAGCATTTTATCCAGCGGGCATTTAGCTACAAAATTTGGGGAAGGAGTATGGGAGACATGAACTTACCCACAAAATGTATCCCTAAAGTCTAGATCCACTCTTGGTATTAGCCAATACGTTAAGTGTTTCCAATCACAATATTCTGTAGTTCAAAGTTCTTGAAAGCCACGGATGTGCGATGTTCTAATAGCCAGCATGACCTACAATAAGGTTTTTAAATTATAATCAAATAACACAACCATGAATGTCCGATTTTCAAACCATATTTTGACACTGTAAAATAAATTTTTTTTAAATGATATACAGTCCAAAACATTAACATAACCTAACCGTTCCACAATTATTACAATATCGCCAACGTAGACGAGTTGTTGAGATAAAACCACGTATCTATCATTATAGTCTAAATAGTAAATTGATTATATTTTAAAGCAATATTTAATTTTGTTACAAGCATTTTATTTTATTTTCGGCACCCTATCAACATACGTTACTGCTTAAGAGGATATCAGCGCACTGTTTGTTTTCTCCTCCTGGCCCACACGTAATATAGATAAAACACATTTATGCAGAATTATTTATTTTTTATTTTTGAGGATATGTCAGATATGTCAGATTGATTTGTTTAAATATTGTCTCAAAACAATTTAAATATTATTGAAATGTACAAATTAATTGTTTTATTTTAAAAGTCAAAAAATGCAAAGTCTAATATAATAATACAATTCAAAACCGATTTGTCAAACACTAAAAACTTTTCTATAATTTATGTAATAGGTGATTTTACTCTAAGATTACTCAAAAGTCATAAACAATAATTTTAGGTGTATACGTTTTATTTATGTTGTGCGTGGGTTGAAAGAGAAAACAAATATTGCGCAGACATCATCTGCTTAAGCAAAACAAAAATAAGTACGACACATATTATTATAATATATTAAAGTGAAGTATGCGAGCTTTGTTTTAATATTTACAATTTTAATGCTATTTTATTTTATAAAAAGTGAAAAAGTTTTGTGCTAAGTAATATTCAAAAATACATAAAAATGAACCTTTACATAAAAATCATACCATTATTTATTATTGATTTAATTGTATGTGTTTATTTCCTTATAGAAAACCATTTTTAATTTTTGGTACTTTATCTTATATATAATTGTATATGTTAGAGCATATATTTTAGTAAATGAGTGAATTTTTTAGTTTTACGATTTCATAGCTCCACTTGGGATTTTTACAGTTTATTTACAAGTTACATTATATAATATATGTTACGGATAGAGTGAGCTACATGCGATTAATTTACTGCAACAACGACTTCGACGATGTGCTCATTCTACGCCAATTAAACGCGTTGACGTTGGTTTTTTTATAATATTATATGACTACCTCTATCACAATGATTAATTTCTTCTACCCATCTGCCTATATGCAGTATACTCACATATAATTTCGTTCAAAATATCATATAATTCTTCTATTTTATTGCATTTGTGTCCACGAACTGTATTCAATATCTAATAATTGAACAATAGTAAATTATTACTATGCATGGTAAGCATAAACTGCACGAGCTTTCAGTTGATATTCAAAAATTAAGTACGATATTTATGGTAAAATTAATTTAATATAATATGTTCTATGTTATATTATAACATTTATAATACATTTAAAGGTATACCTACTCATTTTAACAAATGCTTTTCTGATTAATTCCCGAGATGCTGGTGATGTATAATTCAACAATTTTGTTTGCTTTACAACCACAATAAAATTATACACTCTTTTGTCATACGGATGTTATGTAATCGTCGAACCTAAATTACAACGTTATACATAATATTATCATATGACTTATTCTATTCGATGCGTGGAAACAAAATGTTGTTGAGTAGGTACTTGAGTCTTGAGTGCAGTATATCAATTGTCAGTACATACATATACAGTGTATTTATGTGCCTTATTTCTTGATATAATATATAATAGTATACATATATCTATATCCAAACAACTTTGTCCATACTCTATTTACAGTAGGTATATAATATTATGTATGCCCATGGGAATTGAGAGTGTATGAGAATTGAGAATATAGTATCATACCATTGACGTTGTCGTCGAATAGGTATACCGCGACGTATAAGTTGTCGTAATATACGCTCTACGTTTATATAACTAAACCAAAAATTAGGCACTTACTCAAATTATTGTTAGTGACATAATACTTTTTTTTTTTATTACAATTAGAAAATCCAAATGTAATATAGTTTTCATTTTTTTTTAAATTATGAATATAATATTAGGGACGTAAAGAATAATATTGCATCGGAAAATTAAAATACTTATTATAATATGAAACAAATCAAAATGCCTATGTAAATGTATAGAAGGTGTAGTATGTACTATGTTCCCCTACTTATGCAAGTAGCATGTATTGACATTTGACACAACCATTTTCGTGCCTTGGGTCAATGAAACGTATACATAATGCGTATGGTGTATAGTATATTATGTTATGGCATGCCGTACATAATAATATTGTTATAAGACTTGAAGTTTTCGTTACTAAAGGTGGATATAAAAAAAAAGTAGGTACGTTGTCATACATTATATTATATTTCCCTTTATATCCAAGAATAAATAGCACAACTGGGAGTATTTAAGAAGATTCGATACCAACCATTTAAAAATTTTTTTTTTTACGTAAACGAACCTCTTTAATTTTGTTTATTTATCATTATTATAAATACAACTATAGTTAGTTGATAGGAAATCTGAAAACATAAAGGTTCTGAATTCACAATACATTTTATTTGAGACATATAAAATATGCGTAATGCTCATATAATGTTTATTTATATTTTATTATAATTTTAGATTCTGAGCGGAGCGATGAATGTATTGATTTTACAATGATGTGTGTTTTTTATTTTTTTTTATTTTTTTTTTTTATTTTTTTTTAATTTTTGTGTCTGTCATCACGTTTTAGGGACAGTAAAAGTGCTTAGATTTTCTTCAATAGTACCTTTTCTGATAGGAAAGTGAATCTAGTTGGTACTTTGGGGGGTCAAAAGTAAACATTTTCCAGTAGTTTTCAAAAGTACCGTGAAAAACAAATGGAAAATTAAGGAAAAAACGGGAATTTTTACGCAACATTGATTTTCGATAAAATCGATTTTGGTTTTTGGTGTAAGTCTAAAAAAAATGACGGTAAATACATGAAATTTTTACTGAATGTTTATATAAGCAGTTTCTATATACCATACCGTTTTCAAAATATTTTGACTTATTTTGAGCTGTTTACAGACATTTTAAATTTCCAATCTTTTTGGTTTTTTTTTTTTTAAAAATCAATAACATTTTATTTATTCGTTAAAAATTCTTGAAAATGTAATAGAATGCTCCTAATATATTGTTTCAAAGGCACATGAAAAATATTAAAAATCTGTAGTCACAATTTTTTTTTCTAAGCATTTAAAGTTGAAATTTTGACAAAATACGTAAAAATGACGAAAATTTGCAAATTATTTAGAGTTAGAAATTCATAAAAATTTTTCTTTTTAAATCTAAGGTTTTAAATTTTAACACAAGATTTAACGTAAGTTTTTCTACTTTTATCAAAAATAAAATATCTAAAAGCAATTAAAAATAAATTTTTATGAGTGTTTTAAGTTCATAATTTTACAACATAGGATATTCACTCGATTTCTCATGTAGCGTTTTTCTTATTTGGTTGTAATTCAAAAACGAATAATTGTAGATGCATGAAAATTTCACTAAATGTTTATATTCTCATTTTCTATACACCATTCAATTTTGAAAATATGTTGATTTGTTTTGAGCTGTTTACAGACATTTTTAGTTTTCAATTTTTTTAGTTTTTTTTTTTATAATTGTCAATAAAATTTTATTTGGTGGGCCAAAAAGTCTGAAAATTTAATACAAGCTTTCTTATATATTGTTACAACATCAGTTGAAAAATTTTAAAAATACATAGGCACGATTTTTTTTTATAAGCATTTAAAGTTCGAATTTTGACAAAATTTGTCAAAATCTCGAAAATTATAAATCATTGTAATTAAAAAATTATAAAATGTTCAGTTTTTATAACTAAGTGTTGAAAATTTAAAACAAAAATTCTCATAAATAAATCATACTGTAACCAAAAAATCTAAAAAATATATCAACACATTTATTTTTTACAGACATTTTAATTTCAAATTTAGACAAAATTTCATATTTAAACCAAGAATAATGATTTTAGTTATTTTGATATAATTTAAAAATATTATTTGTTGGTATATGAAACTTTTAGAATATATTGTTATATTTTATATACACGCAATGGCATTTTAAAATATAATTTTTTTGAGAAAAATGATAAATACTAATGCCTATAATACTAAAATTAATTACTTTATTCACAATAATATCATCAAATACATTTAGACTTAGTAAGATATTATAGACTGACTGACCGTCTTCGCTCAGAATCGTTTTTCTTATTCAATGATATTATATCATTGGATTAAAATCTAACACAATCCATTACAGTGACTCACTTGTAACCTACTGTACAGCAGAGCGACATACACTTACCCGCCCTTTTTTTGATTTACAGTTCGAATAAAATAATGGGTTTGTTGAATAATATCTATTCATTTTTATTATTATTATTATTATTATTGATATACTGCAGTGGAACAGAAGTCAGATGCCGACTTTATTTATAGGTACATTCCGTTACACTGGTTTCAAATTGAATTGCCTCGTAATCGGTGGCAATAGGTTTTGTAATTACACAGAAAAAAAAACCACTAGTAGGTAATCCAAAGTGGGTGAATGTGGTTTCATGGAAGTTTCAACAATAAACACCATGCGATGATGACTGTTTGATTTGAATCACAAGGGTGAAACAATCCGACATGGATACCGACCGAAACCAATCGGCGCTTCCTTCGTGCACGTGAAATAAACGCGTAGGTAGATATATAAAGTGGGATAAACAAAAAAAAAAAAATAAAAAAAATAAAACAAAATACACGTAGGGCTAGAGATTTATTACGATTTACGTTTCATTTTAGAGCCGACGAAATGAAATCAAACGAAATCGATATTGTTTGGGAAAACAAGTGAACAAAATTCACCGCTTGAAATGCAAATTTCATAATTTGTTAAAATTTATACAATTTGATATACTCAATACTTAAGAAACACAATATATTGTATACAATTCAATTACAGGCTAATAACCTACACTGTTGAAGCCTTAATCTTTAAACAATAATAGTAATAAAAAAAATTCATCACGTGTGCACATATCAATATAGGTGATTGATATTATATATTTGAGGTGTATATATGACCGACTACGACTACAAGTATATAATATGCATACTAAATAGATAGATGAGTACTCTGCACTTATGAACAACAGAACCATCGATAGTTTCATCCCCCCTCCTTACCCATGCAATATTAATTAGTGTTTATATTTTTTTCTGTACCTGCGTATAACAATATAATAATAGAGTATAATATAGAACCCGTACTTTTAATTTATCTTATCGTTACAATATGAATTTTTTTCCTTTTTTTATGCAATGGCACCGCTGAAATAATACAGTCAAACGGAAATCATTCGTAATCATTGTGAAAGCGTCGGCGGCGACGGTGGTTAATTAAACTGCGGCGTGTAGCTATAAGAACCTATGTCTAGCTATACTGCTACTGCTGCAGTTTCACGGTAAAAGCAAATCAAATTTTATTTGTTTTATCGTAGTGCCACGTTATAATTGCCACGGGTAATTCAGCTAGTATATATGTATATATATTTAATATAAAGTATATTATTAAAAAATTGTTTTCACGGTGAAATGTTCGGTTCCGCTTCACCGGACTCCGTATAGAAATGATTATAAATTAGTTTATTTAAGCGCGAGTGCAGTACATTATCGGCGTTTTGTCGGTGAGCGACAAACTGTCGGGTGACAGATATTATTAAGTAACCGCGTGGTTTAGGCGTTATACCACATACCTTATCTACCGTCTATTACGCGAGAACAGTTGCGTATTTAGAAAATATTATTATGTCATATTATATCAACAAATTGTATTATAATAGTAGGAGGTACCTATAATGTAGGAATAGGCTTCGTAATTTGATAAATATTTCAAAATTTTAAATTTAAATTTTCATGAAACGTTTCGATGAAATCACGACAAATATCATATATTGATGGTTAAAACACTTATAACTTATATCAGTTATTATTTCTTGTTATCACAAGCAATTGTGTCTCTATTATTATCTTAGTTATGCTTTTTGGAGGTAAATGATAGCGTAATTGTTAATAATTTATATAAATACTAAATATATATAACTTATATGTATTAATACCTACTTTAGATATGTAAAAATAATTCCATACTTTGATAGTTTAAGAGAGTTGATGGGTGTTCACATATAAATTGATAATACAATTGATATACTCAATAGGCACCTATCAAAAGTAATTGGCATACGCCAAGCGAAATATGTATGTAAAAATAAAATCGCAAGTATAGTTAACAAAATATTTTTATTAATTTTTTGATATTAAAAATGTAGTAAAAACTTAGGGAACTTGTTTTTGCTGCATAGTTGGTTCGAGTATTTGTCAGTAATCGTCACTTATGTATTTTTCATTAATGTATTTAATTTTATAATTAAATCAAACGCTAAATACGTACAAAATGATTAAGCGAAGGAGACATACAATTTGAACATCAAACGCTATTAATATTGTCGAAGTTACCCCAATGATTTACTCGGTGATTCACATATTTTTCTTTACCTTGGTCATCACATTCGCTTATTGTTCTTTATTACATGAACATATTGTGTAATATCAACATATTAAAAAAAAAAAATTAAGAACACTGACCAAGAGGGATTGTGAAAAATGTATTTTTAATTTGTTGGAAATTCTATTTTTAAAGAACGTTTATGACATTCTTAAGGTAGTAAAATTGAAACTTTAATCAATTTTTAATTACGTATATTAATTAATTATATAATATATAAATATGTTAATTTTTGTCATTTCAAAGAAATATTTAAAATGTGAATTGTCATAACTCCCTATTATGACAACAAATTACATTATACACAAATAAATAACATTTTTCCATTTTCACATTTCTGTGTTTTTAAATTATTGTTGATAGTTTGGCTTTTGGTTTATATACATATTTATATATTATTACATTGATGCGCACCTATTTTGGTATTATGACATTCAGCTATTATTATGGGAAATACATCATTACACTATGTTCTTAGATATTTTTCAAGAAGTAATTTTGTTGATCATTATTATTTTTATACTTTTTTACGCAACATTAAAATTACTACGATCGTTTCAAAATTGTGGCTATACAAATAAAATATCGCATTGAAAGTTCCACGAGTGCATATGCCATTATATTTGCATATGTTATATTTTACGACTTATATAATGTATTATAATATAATGCGTGCGTGTTTCTTCTACATAAAAATATTTATATTTTATTTCCGTTATAGTTTATGTGGTCGTTTGATATGTTTATAATACTTATAATTTATATATTTATACAAAAATAATAATTATTATATAACTATAGTGTGGATTTCCATACTCAACAAAATCATTTTTTAGGTATTTAAGTTTTCATTGAAATAATTGTCTAATGTGTGCTGTAGACAATAGGTAATTAATTAATTTTAATGAAGAAAATATTTGATAAAATATATTTAATATAATATAATATTTTATTGGTACCTACTACAATTAATTTTTTGAATTTATAATAATTTACCTATAAAGTATATATTTATAATATTATTTACAGACATACATATAGGTATCTACCTATATTATATATAAATAAATTGTTAGTATACCTACTTTATAAATCAATTAGATAACATTTATTATTTATAATTATTATTCAATCTAATTATGTAATTTGACTTGTAAAATATATTCTCAATTACAATAAAATTGATAATCACTGTCAGAGGTTGCAGTCACTTTAGCATAATTAAATGATATTTTTTTTTAATAAATATTTTATTAATATCTTACTAGATTTAATAATTAAATTAATTTAACAATCACTCAATTATTAATTTATAAATGTAACAGATGACTTAGTAATTATCATTCGTTCGTATATTTTGAAGATATTATTATAATTTAATCTTATGTTACAACATAAAATCTTCCACATAGGTATTATCGGACATAAAACAAAATATTTTATTTATCAACTAATATCTTATAGTTCTAAATTATAATGCATAACGTATATTATATGGGTGCCTAATATAACTCTGAACATATCTATTATTTTAAATAATTAATTTTTTTCCTCTTAGTTGTTTGTATGTTTTATATATTATTTAACATTCTATTATATTATGTTAAATACTTAAATATAGTAGGTATAGTATAATATAACACCTATATGACTATAAAGTATAAATTATTATATAACGTTATATTGGTTTATTTAATTATTAGCTTAACTTAAAATAAACAAAGCAATTCTTCGAATCGATCTTAGGTACTTACATAGTATATACTCGTACTTGTTAGGTACAATCAGTGGCGTACTCAGGATTTTTTAAGGGGGGGCTGAATAAATAATTAATAATTAATACTAAGCAAAATGTATCAAAACCATATTTAGAAATATCATGGTTCGTACTTTACTTTTTATGTTATAAAAGATGTATACAGGCTGAAGCCCTCTTAGCCCCCCTCCCCCTGCGTACGCTATTATAATATGCTAAATAAGTTTAGAAATTTTTAAACCTTTTAATTAAATTTTAGATTAAGATACTTTATATTGTAACAAGAATTAACAAAATTACGCATTAATCCTTACTTAAAATAAAAGCTGTTTATAAGTAAATTTAAAAGTAATGAATAATACTTTTAATACTACTAATGAACCAAAGAAAACAAAGTTAACCTGACCTGGAGCAACACATGCATAACAATAGAGGTCTTATACATCTATATACTATATTTGTGCATAAGTACTGATTAGCTTATATGATAAGTGTATCAAAGAATATAAGTATCAAACATTCAAAAACAAAGCTTTTAAAATTTGTTTATTGACTACTCGGTATTTTCTATTCGTCGTCCGATAATTTCCAATAGTTTGATGCCATCTTACATACTATAGTTCCAAATTATACGTTTTGATTTTCTCAAGTCAAATTTGAGAATTTTACCAAATTGCAACATATTTATTTTTTAATATAACCTGTGTATAACACCACTTAAGTAAGATCTTTCTTTAACGTGGTATCGAGGACCGGAGCGAGAACCCCGTTAGTATCATTTTCACTCCGGAAGTAAGAACTTTAAAGACTATACAGTTTCTTGAAAAAATTGTATTTGGGTACCTATTGCTATTTTTGAACCCAGAGAGGTTGATAAAATATCTTATTACACCCTAAGGACTTTATAGTATATACTTAATTGCTTATGCTAAATTTATAGGCACAGTAAATACTTAATACTAAATGAACTAAATTGACTGATTAGATATTTGAAAAAGATATTGTGAACAAATGACTAAAACGCATTATAAATTGAAGATAATGCGCAAACGATAAACTTAAGCGCACCTTGTATAATTGTATTTTCATATAATTTATAACTTTATGATTTCAGGTAATAATGATAAAAATAATAATAATAAAAAAGTTATGTTGGTAGGTACATTTATATAGAAAGATATCTAATACAATATATATATTCTAAAAGTTATAAAAGTATGAAATATAGATGTAGAAAAAACAAAATTGTGTAACAATAATATATAGTACCATGGTCTTAGAAAATAAAATAGAGATCTTCAAAGACCGTGTAGATATACTGTATGATATAATCAGTTATTAACCTAGTCTATATTGTATTAAATGTTTTTATTAATTAATTATAATAATCAGTAATCACTGTTATTTATAATTGTTTTAAACATTTTATTTCATATTATCATAGATGTTACATCTTACATCCAATAATGGTTATGATATATGTAAGAAAAACTTTAACTATATATGATAATTATGTGTTAAAAATTTATATTTTAAGTAAACAAGTATAAAAGTAATAAATTAAACAATATCAATAGTTTTTTTATGCTATAACTATCAAAATTATACATCATGCGTAATACTCTTCTTATTTAAATACACATTTATGTATTTATTTATACATAATATTATATAAAGTAAATTACAACCCAAAATATTTACTTAGGTATTTACAATAATATTTTTTTGCATTATTTTAAAACAATTTTAAACAACTATAATATTATTTTAGGTTATGGTTGTCGAACCATTTGTACTTTAAATGCGATGATTTGTAGATTATGAAATTGTATGCACAAATAAAATATACAATACCATTAATTATTTAAAAAAAAATCGGAAGCCTTTACATCCTTCATAGAAGATAATAATTATTAAATCGAAAATAAAATATTATTAAAATATTTCAAGTATTCATCCTGTGTATGTGAGCCACTACACTAATCTAGTAAATACCTAATTGTAGGTAATATATTCGCTATAGTTAAACTACTTTTTACAATCTGTTTCAGTTGCCTTAGAAAAATAATAATCTGAAATCATATCATATACAATTTATAAAAAATGAAAAAAAGCAGTTTGTTAAAAACCAATAGAACGTACAATATATAATAGGTAGCTTATGTAGTGAATTATGTGAAATACTCTAATAATATGTATAAAAATTAAATTTTTTTTGGAGAATGCATTTATTTTTATTTTTTATAATGTCTTGAACTTTTTTTTATGTATAATATATTGGTAGGTATATCTTCCATTCACTGTACGGTTTTAAAAATAATCATTATTAAACATTTCTCCATGTTTTGATTTATGTAATTTATGTTCATTAAGAATAAGAGAAAATGAGAAAATGAACAGACTATAAAGGAGAAAAAGATTAAATCTTGCTCCGCTCCGATTAGAATTTTAAAAGTGGGACAAATATCCTCACAAAAAAAAAATAAACATAATAATAATAATAAACACAACCATCTATGTGCACTTAAAACTATTGTTATTTTATAATGATGAATAATAAACTACGATTATTATTTCGAGTGTACATATTTTAATAATATTTGTGTGGAAATCTTCCAAAGTCTGCGAGTGGATCCGATTCGCCTGCAGACCGTGTTCACGATACGCGACGTAGGTATATCTACCCCGCGAGAAAATTATGATTTTATTAACATTATAATATTTACCATTCGACGATCGGACGGCGGCGCATATATACCGACTATATAATATTATGATATATTATATTATAGGTATTATACCGAGGTGTAGGTTATGTGGGCACGTCGTCACGCGGTATATAAAGCTGATTTCGACAGGGTGGAATGTAATTTATCATATTATTATTATACATTTTCTGTGTACCTATTATATACATATAATATGACGTAGTCTGTATGTGTGTGTGTGTGTGAAATAATAGTTTGTACGACTACGGGTAAACCAAACACGCTGCCGCCGCCGCCACCGTGAATTCTACCCGTCTAAACAAAACGAGCACGTAGCACGGAGAACCACCGCCGCCGCCGGTCGGTAGAGTAAAATAATTACGTTTCATTTTTTTTTTTTCATTCGGTTTCTTTTGAGAAAAAGGATTTTTTCGGATCGTTTTTTTGTGTTGTCCGACAAATGTGAAAAATAACACACACACACACACACACGTTTATAATATAAAAGATTCGTATATTACATATATGAGTTGTACCTATACTAACCTCTACGCTAACTATACAAAAAAAATAAGACTATGGGTATTCGTTGGTACGAGGTTCCGGATGATTATGTTATAATGAGGGCGCTAAATGATGTAGCTACCGCGTTTAACTCGGCCCGGTTCCCATAGAGCTTAATAACCCTTCGCCGACACCCTTAATCGCGGGTATAAAACTATAAACATGCGTAATATTACGGTGTGTATTAAAAGAAGCGCGCATTGAATGAACGTCGAAAAAATGTACGTGTTGAAACGTTACGTATATCGACCACATCCATTCTCAGACATGTGTGTGTGTCTCTGCTTCGGATAAATTATATAAAAATATTCTTATAATAATTACAGTGATTTTTCTTTTCGATCAATGGTTTTTATAACCATTATTAATATTTTTTCATTGACCATGTATCATATTAATATTGTATATGTAACTAATCGACTAGTATAGAAAATAGAAAATGTAAGCAAATAAACGCAATGAAAAATAAATTAACCTAAAGCAATACCTAGTTGTAATTTAACTCCGAGTTATTTCGTCTGTACCTACTTAAAAGGTTTACCACGTGGTCCACGTTGATTAGTAGGTACATATGTCAGTACTATACTATAGGTACCTATTTATTTACTGTTTCCATCCATAACACCAATGATTTTAAAATGTAACGTTTTTAAGGACCGAACCAGCATCACATTGTCGAATCTTTCGATAACGCTGTTACGGTGCATACTGCAATCTACGACAATGGTCACGTTGAAAAGAGCCATAATATATCAATCTACATTCTGCAAGTACAGTTTTTGAGAGTTTCATCAGTACTTTGATGTCCCACCAGGTCGTAATAATAATGTATTTTTCCACCGTCTGCAGTAAGTCAATGCAACATCTGATAACGTTTCCGGTTTGAGGACCATCTATTAACCATCGACGGGGTTCTCGTCTGCAAAACGAAAAATTACAGAGATAGAAGGCGTTTAATATTTTCGTAGATATCACGTTAATGTATTCATATGTAATGATTATAAATATCGATTACTATATGTATAGTGAATGTAAGTATGAGAAATCCTTTGCATATCCATGAAAATACCATTTATGTATATAATATATAGTACCTGTTTATGCTATACATACCATATAGTACCTAAAATATTCTGATTATTACTTCATTTTGTGATACAAATAAACCATAATTTGTATAGTAAGTTTACAAAGACCAAATCAAATGAAAAAAAAGATTTATTAAATTAATCTGAGAATATACATTAGTTATGGTATATTTATGAAATATTGGAAATATCTAATAATGAAAATATAAAATAGTGTAATCCTTTGATTTTCAATATAAGTAGTAAGTTATTATTGATTAGTGTACTTCAACAAGGTATCTACTCGTTTTGTAAAAATATCAGAGTATCTAGCTAGGTATAGGTAGTACATTCATTGTTGAAATCGAGTATGTGTAGTGACTGCACACAGAACATCGTTTTAAACTTAGAATATAATTTTACGTCTCCGTGTTTTTCGTATCAAAGTCATTTTTTGAAGAAAGTTAGTAGCGCGTGTTAATTTGAATGACAACAGTACAAAATTTGTATTGTTGTCATATATTATACATTTATATTTAATATAAATGTATACAATATAACAATATTAAATATAATGTTCGGTTACGAATTGTTATTATTTTTTAAACAACGAGAGTTTTCTATGGGTTTTTTTTATATTATATATTCTCCAATTATAATACAAGACACGAATGAAAAAATATTTGATTAACATTTTTTTTTATGATTATTATTAAAGCCCCAGCGTTTAAGGCCATTGGCTGTATTACAATTTGTTTTTATGCAAGTGTTCATTAATATGTAAAATTTAACATTAGCAAATCAACATTTAAGTATAAAGTATAGTAGGTACTAGGTAAATACTAGGTATATATATACGTAGATAGTTGCAGTATAACATGTCCCTGTGTACATGATCATTTGATCCATTTTATTTATTATTTTTTCAATTAAATAACGGTAAAAGCGCTATATAGCTTGTTGGTTAGGTATCTACATAAATAGGCTAAACAGACTTTAGTGAGTAGACTAACTTTGAAGTGTTACATGTTATGTCGATAGACGATTGTATCAAACACTTTGCTATTGGTAAATAAATACTATTATTATAAGGTCGCAAAGAAAAAATCGGATTAAGGTGTCATATACACAATGATCGAGAAACTAGTGAAATTCAGTAATACCTATACTTAGTGGTGTATTTAATGGGGATGTGGGCGATAACGGGATCACCTCAACCTGAGTTGATACCTTCACATCAATATTTAAAATATTACAGTCGTATAATATACGACGCCACGGCACACTAATATCATTGTTAATGCAGTAACATGTTATTATAGTATACAAGGTAATTCATCAAGTATATTACCCCCCCCCCCCCCATTTTTTTTCAATAATGCAGTTATTCGGCATCTGAATTTTGGAACTTTCGAAGTATAAAGACTATAACTTTAAATGTTTAAGATATTTTGTACATCTTAAAAAGTGTCCTTTGTATCTAAAAATATCTGTATTTCAAATGAGAACACCCCTTTTCTTCTGTAAATTATTTAGAAGATAATTTTTTTATTTTAAACATTTCTCGAAATAAAAATTCAGTTTAGTAGTTTTTAGGTTATTTAATTTTGTAAACTAAGGATAATAGGTCCATTATGATAATGGGTTAGAGTGATATGAGCACTATGGTGTTTTGAAAATATTAGTCAACTATTAATTAATCTATCAACTATCAACTAGATCAAAATATAACCTATATTTTATAAATTTGTAAAACCATTATTTAGGGCTATTATTTTTTACATAAACAATTAAAATCTCAAAAACTATACTCGTTTGAATTTTGAATTAGGTAAGTGCATCAAAATATTTAAAAAAAAAATGATCTACTACATAATTTACAGTAAAAAAGGGGGATTCTCATTTAAAAACCAAAAGTTTGTATTGCCACAGGTCCTAACGCCACACCTCCTTAAGTAATACAACAGTTCTCAAGAATTTGAAAATATAGTCTTTAAATAAATTTAAAAATTCCAAAAATCAGAATTTGATTAATTAAATAAAAAATGGGGGTGACCATGCTGGGTAGTGAATCACTCTGTATAATACGAGGTATATATCAAAACGTTATTATTATGTCTATATACTACACGCGTCCGGACACGAAATCCTCGTCCACTTCCGGCAGTTCCGTTCTCACCTCCAGCATCGGGATATAGGCGTACACCCCAAACACGGGTTTAGTGGTGGTGGTGGCGGCGGCGGCGGTGACGCGGCAGCCCGGTTAAACTGTTCCGATGTTTGCTCGCTGGCGGAGAGAAATGTTTTTCAATATCCGGTCGTGGTGGCGGTGCGGTTAGCGATTCGAGTCGGCGCCCGTGGGAAACTCACGGTTCCGCGTGCGTGCCGCATTTTCTGGGTGTTTTGGTGAGAGAGAGTGGGTGGTGGAGACGAGCCGCCGCCTCAGAAATATCTACTTATATATAAAGTATATAGTATGTATGATATAAATATATAATATTTTATTTACGCATAAGACGCGCGCGCCCGTTGTCTCTCCCATCATATATACCGTCCGGCCGCGGCTGTCATCCTTGATCGATCCCCAGTACTATATTATACGTGTATTACACGAGGTATGGTATCGTTTGGTCGTAGCGCCGCTTCCGGTGTCTGTATACGCGCTCTTAGACGATATTATATCATTGCGTACCTGCCTATACATTTAAGGTCGTGTGGCTTGGGAACTTTACACACCGTCACCCGCAACCGGCGAAACGTCACACTGGCGGCGGAGAAACGGTAAGTCATCCCGTCTAATTGCTACAGCCACAGCCGCACTGTTCGAGCTCGTCGTCCTCCTACTACCCATGTCCGTTACACACCGTCGCCGGTGGTGGCGGTGGTGGTAATGGTGGTGGTGGCGGCGGTGGTGACGGTAGTCTGTAGACTGTAATACTCGTTTTACTGGGTTGTTATTAGTGTTATATATATATATATTATAAATTTAGGCTCAAAGGATCGTATAGTTGATTAAAGTTAGTGGTCGGGTGGGAGATGATGAAAGGGAATATGTGTAGTGGTACCTGTATTGGATGGGTTTGGTTCATAAATTAGTTTTCACTTAACTTGATATGTGGGGATAAGATTACACCCACTCATCCCTTTATTAGCACCACTTGAACACTTGTTATAATAAAGCGTAAATCTGCACAGTTAGATTTTTGAAATGCCTTGGATGAAAAACAAGAACGTATATAAGTATCTATAAATATTATTTTCTTGTTTTTATATCCGTTAGGTTATTTGCTTTTATATTATATATTAGTAAAAAAGTTGAATGCAAAAATATCTGATCATACAGTTAATAATGTAGATGAAGCTTTTTTCACCCAATGAGATATAATAAATATTAAGAAGTAAATTATACACTGCTTTTAGGGCGTCCGGTCGTCCCCGGATTCTATGATTTAGTACCTATATTTTAAGGATTAAGATATACATATTATCAAGAACATACAGCATGATAATAAAATGAAGTATTTTATAATAATAATAGCTACTAATGAAAAAGTATCTAACAAATATTAAAAAAAATAAAGAAGATAAGTGATCTCAGTCAATAATGGTAAATGGTCCATGCGCATATAAAAGCGGTCCTGTGTACAACAGGTCTTTAATATACAACAGGTATATGGACTTGTATAGTTCTGGTGTACAGGTGGGACAAGTAGTTACAGTTAATTCTAGTGATCCGTGTACGCATTCAAGCACTCACGCGCGCGCACACACACACACAACCGGTGAACTATCCGTCTCAGATGGCCGAACCACGCAAATAATATGATATTTTTAAGTTATACCACACCATTATTATTAAATTTGTTATTGTTTTTGTTATTGTTGCACATATCGAATATCGATGCTATATTTTGTACATTAACCCACAGTTTAATAATATAGTCCATATACTGCAGGCTATTATAATATAGTGTCCACCAACAAGACCAAGTGCATAACTGTAAATAATACGGTAGGTATTCCGTTAAAATGATGCTATATTTTTGCTTAATTTTAAGTCACGCTCCGAAGTATTATTATAAATTATAAACGTATATGGTTTGGCACAGCCAGTTTAAGTGCGATGGCCGATCGGCTTAAACACATAGGTACCTACCTAATTAAATAGTATGTAGCAGTACGGTACACCGCGTATAATGCTACATTTTTACCGACTACTTAAAGCCAGGACATACCAAAAGTTGTTTGTGTCCATGACTGTTTACTTGATTTTACTCTTTTACGTCGGTACAATTTTACCCTGCTCTGTTTGAAAAAAAAAATAGTATAAAATGTTTTTCCAACAATTCCATATAAAGAAGTGTAATTTTGTGCATTAGACTATAAGTCTATTATATTAAATTAATGGTTATTATACAGTTACATTTTGTTTTCATGATGATATTACTAAAAGTGTATTAAGAGAAAATATTTAACAATGGTTTGTCGCAATTGCATTTTAATAAAGCGCGGATAACCGTAACATATTTATTGTTATTATGTATAATATTATTACTCCAGTACTCTACATACTTGATTTGCGTAAAATTATAATTTTATTTTTGTGACTCAAATGCTTCAGAGACAAACGTACTCAAAAATAATAATGGATAAAATTGATAAAAAAGTTAATCAATTAAATTCAAATTGTTTGGCTATTTTAAGTGTTTTTCTATACAAATTAATGTAATACATATTATATAACATTGTCCGTATACTAGGATGATAGATGCCAATATTTTGAACAAAAAACTAATGATCACCTGCAATACCAGCTGGTGTTCAACATCTAACGTCGACTAAAAAGAAATATTATAATACACATTGCGCGTCTGCTTTAAACGCAAGATCCCAAATTTGACAAAAACAATTTAACGAACGGACGACAGAAGTTTGATATATGTAAAAAATAATAAAATGGATATTGTACTTTTACTAACTAGATTTTATAACGCATTAGTTTATAAATTAATTATTTTAGGGAACAAAAAATGTTTAGTTATTATTCATAATACAAATTATGGTATAAGTACTTATATAAAAATTGTAATTACGTTTATACTAAAAATTGCAATGCCTGCAGTTCCTTCTCTTAATTTTGTACGTGCAGATAATATAATCTACACAGTAAATATGGGATGTCGCTATTTAGTATTTAGTATAAATAGGAGCTGCGCTCCTTTTATACGACTATATATTACTAGAATATATTTTATATATATAGATAACTTAATAAAATACGGGACGCGATCATGGTAGGTTTATATACATAATACATATAACATATTAATGACGTTAAAAAAAGAGTGCACGCAAAAAATAAAGAGACATGTGCGTGCGCGGTGAGGACGAAAACGAATAATATTGCGTAATACGTAGGTACCAGACTATAATATAGGTATAACTAATATAAACTTCCGCCCGGACACGAGTAAAAAGCGTCCGGCTAAAAAGTAAAAACTACAATACGATATTATAAAAATGCGATGCGATACAATTTAAAATGTACCCATAAAATATAATACAATATTACAATATTCACGTGTAGTAGGCGTAGGAATTATACAGTCGGAAGACGCAGCCGTCGTCATCGTCAATGCAACGCGTATATAGAGCTTTTGCCGGGTGTTTTCGGCACGGCCACTCACCGTAGTTCCTTCCAGAAGTCAACTGTGCGGAACTCTTGTGCCGTCGGCGGACCGCACGTATATATATACATACCGTGGTAGCAGTACCTACCTACCTACCTATATACCTACCGCTAATAGTATAATATACGCGACGAGCATATATATGCACGGCAGAAGTAGAAGACCCTTTGGCACCTGCCGGCGAATCATTGGCCCGGCAAATTCCGGTATCGTGAGTATGTTGGTGTGTGTGTGTGTGCTCTCTACTTTTTCATTTTTTGGTCATTACCGGCCGTGTATAAGACACATGGCGCGACGACGACGACGACTAAAGGTTGCAATGTTATTATATCGGTTGTGTGTGTGTGATGGGCGCGAACGCGTGTGTGTGTGTGTGATACGGTTTTCTTCTATGGGAAAAAGCACAAGGTGCTAATACCCCTTCTGCGGGACGCATATGGCGCCTTTATTGTCGTGGGGGTGTGTTATCCACACATAATTCGTCCGCACAAGAAAACAATATTATAATATTATATTATTGTATTGTTGCACACACGCTGTCACGGGCCGACGACCACGGTCCGGCCGACGGCAACATGATAGGTATTATGTAATAATATTATGTCGTATAGTATATATTATGATTGTGCATACTCGGTTCGTGTCTTTGTCGCGCGTTTCATATTTTGGCGGGCGATCCGGCAAGCGACGAAGAGTATGGACACACTCAAGCGTCCACAAAATAATACGGATTTTTAAAATGTCTACCACGCAGGATCGATGTACAATTTACCTAATATATAGGTACATGCCAAAATCACCCGTAATAGCCGTGGCTGGTATTTTATTCGTCGCTGGTACGCTAGGGTCCGTGGACAAATAGATTTCACTTTGAGATGTATACCAACCCGTATATATTGTGTCAAATGAGTCAAAATATGGGTACTGGGTAGTAATCTCTATTCCTCCATTAAATATGTTGTATTGCAGTATAATATGATGTGTAAATAAAATCCAATACGATTATCGGCTTAAATCGAATATCTTGAAATAAAATCTCTAACCGAGTGAATGATAATAACGTCAATTACAAACAATCATGTGTAAAACTATATTATAAATTATAATGGGTTATGCATATTATATTATATGCAGAACGACCACGGTGCGCCACGCTGGAGAATTCATTTTGATGATCACCGATTTAGACCATAATATTGTATATTTATATTTAGTATGGATTCGATATAATATATCATATTATTTATTTTTCACAATACTATAAGAATAAGACAGTTATAGACTCTAAATTATAAAAACTTTATTTATTTTTACCATAATCCTTTTTTAAATATTTAATATAATCAAATTGTATTTGATTTTTTGAAATGGGTTTGCACATAACGTATTGACGTTCAAAATCTAAGACCAGTATTTATATTTGTTAGTATAATTATTCTTTTAGAGACATAAGTTACCAAATGAGTTCATGTAAAACGAAAAGTTTAAAGTTAGTAAATATGTGTATATATATTAAGTTAAATACTTCTAAGTGTTTGTATTTTTTTCACTGATTTTGATCAGAGAAAAATAATTCACAATATCTGAATTCACATATTAAACTATTTGCATTGCTGGAGATTCGACATTTTTAACTACAGACTTGAAGAGTTAAAAAAATATTTAACTTATCCAGATTTAAGGAATGTCAATTGAGTAGGTATATTGACACTATCTATTTTTTCGTTTTTGTATAATCATAATATGTATTTGAACATTAGTAAGATGTCGGCTGTTTATGGTTTTTATTTCTTGTTTATTAAAATCTCGGCACACCATAATTTTTCTATTATCATATTTTAAAATATTATCACGGCGAAGGACCGGTTAGCTCGGCAGTCTCCTCAATCGCACGGCTGACCACGGGGACACGACGACGACTGCTTGTTGGGGTTGGCTGCGGCGGCCGTGTTGACCGCGTCGTTCTTTCCGCCAATCGTGCACACCTTTTTGCAGATCATCTCGCCGGTGTCGATCGTCTGACCCTGCACGTGCGTGAGCATCACGTACGTGCGGCGCGCAGTGACCGTCGGCTCGACGCCGTGGCCCAGCCTCGGCGGCCGGCTCGTGATCCACACGCGTTCTACTACGCCCTGCCCGGTGGCCGTCGTGTCCCTGTCGTCCCGCGAACCCTGCACCACGCACGAGTCCAGGTTGTACGAGAAGTCGGTGTTGAGCTGCGGGTCCTCCAACGGCGCTCCTCGTTTCGCTTTGCCGTCGGCCATCGCGATGATCTCCCACTCGGCGTCAACGGACTTGGGCAGAAGTCGATATCGCTGTTAAAAACGATGGCCGTACGATACCGCGTGGTGACTGCAGGCGAGTTATTGAATGTTTTTCCGTTCAATGTCCGTCAGTCGTAGCTGTGCGTAGATGTAAACGGCGACGTACGATGTCTGTACGATAGTATAATATTGTAATGTGACGTTGTGATGCGCGTTCAGCAGTAAACAAACCGAAGCGCGTCGTGTGATGGGTCGTCACGGGCGACGTGCGACTGTTTGCGGCCAGAAAAACAATTTAATAAGCCGCGGCCGCAGACTGAATAATGATAATGTTGTTATGTATTGTCATTGAGTAAAATATGTTGTATCACTCAATAGCATTATTTTCGCAATTGATCGATATTAACTGACCGTCTTCAGTCGTCACCAAAAGCAATACGAAATTATATATTGTAGTCGGACGACGAGTTAGGCGAAGTTCCGATGATCACATCATAATATATTAGAAAAATGTAATATGACACTATTGCTTATATTTACGTGCGTAATGTCCTGCTACAGTGGCTTTGTGTCAGTGTTTTTTATTTTACCTTAACTACAACAGTTGAGTGAAATAATGCCAACGTTTCAATAATGATCAAATAAGATAACATTATTAACATCAGATTCTCAAATTCTTGAGATATTTTTGTACTAGGTACTTGAGGAATGTCTTGTGGATATACAAACTGCTGTTATTCAAATGAGAACCCCCCTTTTTTCCTGTAAATTATTGAGTGGTACCCAATTCAAAATTTGAATGAGTAGGTTGATAAAAGTTAATAAAATGTAACCAGTAATAAATATAGTCAAGTGTCAAACTGAACAAGCCAGGAAGTCTTATAATTTAGTCAAGCAAATGGTCACGTCTTGAAAACCAAACAAACGATATTGATAATATGAGTAATATAACATCTTCTTCCTTGCTTAAAAGTTAAAACCATAGCACAAGTTGAAAAATGTACCTCTTTTTTCATAATATACATTTGACTCTCATACTTCAACCAATCCCAGTAGCTCCGATGTCGCAGACTATCTCAACTGATGGGAAACGGTCCGGTCAATAAACGAACGTACGGACGAACTTAGTGTAAACGTACGTAGTTGAAACCTACAATTACGCGACGCAATTACGAAAATAGACGTTATCAAAACTACCGCCAATGTCTCATAATTTATAATAATGATAATAATATATCGGCGTCGGGCGCGCGAGCTATGTCTTGACAACAAAAACGCACTTTTTAATTTTGGTATCGATGAATTTCGGGCTAAGGGTTAAGAAAGGACCGTTTTCGCGTATGCACATGACACTTAATTATACAATATTATATTATATAAGTATGTGTATAGTATACAAGCCACTTCCGTCAGAAAGACCCGGAGCGGAACAACCAGCTATAGTCTTCGTCTATGGACTGTCGTCCAATAATCTATTGTATATAATCTATTATTATTATATTATATTTTACATTATTATACGCAGACGTAGGCGAGCGGTGCACGCGTGGGCAGCGAACGTCTCGGCGGCACGTAAAGGTCGGCGGAAGAGCGAGTATAGTTGTTATAGTCGTCGTCGTCGTCGCCGCGGTCCGGTGGCCACGAAAGGTTTCCGGTCGAGTCGCGTGGCCGGCGGACGGCGGCGACAGCTGCAGCTGCTAGCGCGGCCCGGAGCGCAAACGACAAAATTATTGCCTTTACAGCCCGCGCACTGCAGCGTATAGAATAATATACGCTGTTCCGACGGACGAAACAAAAAACATTTTTCAACACGTCACGTACACAATATTGTACTATTACAATATATCAGACACGTTATTATCGTCGTCATCGGTAAGTACGCGTTTTTGTTTTTGAACTGTTCGTATGTATAGGTACTATAATTTCTTGAGGACGACGCGCATTACGCTGCACGGCAAACGCGTAATATTGTTATTATTATTGTATCCATCACAATGGATCATCACGTTATTATACATACCCGCCTATCGCATAAAATTGTTACGGATGGACGTGGGCATATTCGGTGTGCGTAGTGTTTGTTGTTGTTCACCTGTGCGGGGTAGCGCGGTCGGTTTGTGTCAATAGCCGTATAATTAACGCCGTTTTTTTACCCCCAAAACGACACGGAACTCAGATCGCCCCGGTGGTCGTGTTTTGGACTCGTGATCCCCCCCCGTCAGCACGTGGCGTTTTGCGTCTTGCGACCCGTCCGCACGGAGAGTGATTCACATACATATTTTATTATGTTCAACGGCGTTTAAGATATTAAAATATAGGTAGTGCGTATTTACGCATAGAAAAAGATTTTCCGAAAAAATCATTGCAACGATCTATCTAATTCGGTTTGATCTACGTATAGAATATGAAAGCCAAATAAATATCGCTAATTCTTAAAAAATACAAGACGTATGAACTTTAAATTTGGAACAATGCTTAAAAATATTGAGAAGGTGTTCAAAAAAATGTATATTTAAAGATGAGCTCACACAGGAATTTCGTTTCGGTAAACTGAAATCTAATTTCGTTTCGGTAAACTGAAATCTAATTTTTTTTTGTTTGCATAATATTACTTATAAGTTATATGGCTGCCATTATTTACAGAAAATAAAAAAGTTATTATGATAAGATATTATTTTTAAACTGTTATAGAAACTTGATATAAATTTATGATGGCGGGGCTTTATTTGGAAAAACAATGATTTTCTAACAGGTAATTATAACTTGTCGCCTGTTCTGGTACAGCACAGCTTTGGAAAATTGATTCTTTTAAAATGTAATAACTATCATATTTTTATTACTTTTTTTCCTTTTACTTATTTTTTGTATCACGAATTAAAAATGTATTCAAATTTTATCTACGCTTTGATTCATAAATGCACACAATTAAATATATGATATTGCAAGAAACACACACAGACACATTTGGCTGTCTGTCTGTTAGTCTGGGAATAGCTTCGAAACGGATGAACCCATTTTGAAGGGGCTTTCACTGGTGATATATTACCAGGTAAATAAAAAAGTGATCATGATTGGTCATATTTTTACACCAGTATATTATATTTGATCAAAACTACCCAATGACCGTGTTGAAAACTTGCAGAGTTTAAGAAGGAGTAAATCCACGGGCATTTAATTTGTCACGGGCAACGCCATGGAGGATCAGCTAGTACTAAATATTATTTCTATGAACATAGGCATGACATTATAAAACACGGAAAATATAATCATATTAGGTACATATTATATTGTATACATTTTCTGAATGTATACAACAGTGACCAGAACTCGTTTCAACGTATATAGATATATAATAATATTAATATGATGAATGATGATATAATAGGTAGGACTAATACTACCTACAATACTGGGCATAATATAATACTGAAAGTTAATATATTTCATATTTCTTTTTTCCAAAATCGACGAATATTTTCAAGACAGACAAATATTTTTAATAACGTTCATAAGAATATCTATTATGGTAAAATAACATTTTTAGGTATGCACTATACACCATAGTTTTAAAGCATAATGCATCACATATATACTGTGTAACTTAATGTACGTACTTATTGTTTATATTTATGGAGTTTTATTTTTTTTGAAAAATGTAAAGTGTATAATTTTTTGTATAATGTACAAATTATAATTACCTGCTGATCATTTTTCATTATGGAACCATGAAATGTTATGTCGACCAGGAACTTAATTAACAAGATTGGATCGTAGTTTAAAGTGTTTCATGTCTTACTTGTGTAAGTATCTTTTTCTTATATAATAGCTTATATAATGTATATTGTATATAATATTATACTAAGTGTTAAAATAAAGCAATTACAATATCATACAATATAAATAGCAACAGGAAATTAAGCCAATTATTTAGCTAATATAATAAAATCTAAAATTTGTTTTTAAATTTACATAAATAAAATTCTCTCAATTGCTGTAATTAACTTTTTTCTTTTCATCATTATTACGAAAAGTTGAATTTATTTTTACCAAATAAAATATAGCATACCTATATGTTGTATAATTATATTGTAGGGCATATTATTATTTCATATACCTACTATTACTAGGTAGCTGTTATCGACTTGAGTCAATATAAATGTACCCTAGAACAGTTTAAATAGGATCAGGGTATAAATAAATCTAATTATTTTGAAAATTCCATTGTGTATAGAATAAAAAATAATTTACTTTTAGATACGCAGTGTGCTAGTGTAAAACAATTTTAAGTCTCCACGAGGATTTTTAAATTACAACAAAATAACTGTAGTAAAATAAAATGATTAGGTACCTACATTAATATAAAATTATTATTTTTAGTTTAATTATTTAATTTTGTCAAATTTAAACTGAAAAAGGTGGGCTAGTAAGTCGGTGTAGGTTACAAGTGAGTTACTGTAATAGATGGTGTTAAATTTGAATTCAATGATTTGATATTTACTTGATAATATTGTAATTGTTGAAGTTATCTTAGTTCTATACTTGTGGTTTTTAAAATAATAATAATATTTTATCTCTAATAAATAAAATTTTTGAAAATGTATACTTCATATGAATATTTTTTTCATTTTATACCTGCCGGCTGATTCCCACCTAACCTATTCTTGAAATTATTCATGAAAAAAAACTCATAATTATTTATTGTGTAAACTAAAATCTACTTGTTTCATTGAGATCAGAAAATAATTTAAAAACAAATAATTCACTAACTTTAATATCAACATTCATTTTTATCTCTTTAATTAAAAATATTTGCAAAAGCAAAAAATTCAATATACCTATACGTAAATAAAATGTATAAAAATCAGTTTTTTTTCTATTTATTAAGAAAATTTACAATCTGTAATTAATTATTTGCAATAAGTAAAAGCGATGGCTGCGCATAAACATATACATAGCATACATTAACACAAGGAGCACATGATGAGAGATTCATCCAGTTATGTAACCCTCCAGAGTTATTTATTTATTTAACATTTTAATTTAATAGGTCTCAGCACCAACGCCTCTTGAGACGGCGCGGTGGGTTGTCAGGAAGAGCATGAGATGATAGGTGGAAGGCTAAAAGATAGTGTAGGATGGTGTTGTAGATTGGAGTGAAACCTGTTATAATATAATTATTTGCCTAGTTGGTCAAGAATTAGTTGCACTAAAAATTATCGGAAAATATATGAAAATTATGTGTATGAAAATATAATTGTCAATAACAAAGTTGATAATTTATTTTTATTACTTGTAAAATCTTACTTACCTACCTACTCAAAGATCACTTATTTTATGAAATATTTCTCAATGTTATTCAAATACGATTTTTTCAAGTATTTTTGGTTTACAAAAATATAAATAATGAGAAATATACAGAATTAATATGCTAAAAATAAACACATAATGCACTTTTCCTAAAATATGACAAAATATTCAAATTCAAACTTTGTATTTAATTTCACCATTTCATGAAACAAATTTATAGCTTTAGAATAATCTACGAACACTACAAAAAATAACCAAATGCAAGAAGTTCTGAACTCTATAGTTATATTACTTACGCTTGAAAAACATTTTAAATGAGGGGTCACTCGATTTTAACAACGGTAAAAAAAAATTGACCCGGTATGAATGTTTTTATTAGCACTTATTACTCTATAGATGATGGAAAATCCATGACACGCGAAAAATTAAAATATTTTTGCTTTACATATTATACAATATATATATAATATTTTTCATGGGACGCTCGAAAAAAAAAAAAGAGTGTTCAAATGGTTTGCCGCCCCTGCTATAGGATCATATTTCGTGCAGCCATTAAGTGTATGAAACACTCTTTTCTTTTTCAACGTATGTTTGATTGTTTTTGAGAGCTAATAGCATTCGGCTCGGATCGTACTCAACCTTTTATAAAATATACTATAACATTCGTAAGTACCTAACAACCGATTCGCACATTGGCGCGGCGTGGCTCGTGTCGTCAGAGCTGCGCACTGCAGCGGTGTTGTTTTGCGTGGGCATATTATGTAGCAGAGCAAACCCACCGGATTTGTTAATATAATTAGCAAGGTACGACGTCGGGAGTCGGTTGTGTCTTTTTCGTATAATTAACACAGACACTACGCGTATATACCTAGACAATATAATATATTATAATGTCGTACTCTCTCACACACACACACACAAGCGTTGATTTTCTCCGGGTGGATAATATATTATTATTATTATATTGTACGAACGGCGCACGCGCTTCTCGCCCGTCGTCCGAGACGATCTCCGCGCGGAAGGCGGCGGGACACGCGCCGCGGCGTACCGTTCCGGTGCGTTGGCCGAAAAAACTTTCTTTATATTATTGTTATTACCGTCGTGTAGGTATATGGTACGCATGTCGTGTGCCGCGATGACTATATAATCACCGGCCGCCGGTAAGCCGTTTCTCTCGTGTTATTATCGTTATTATTATTATTATATGTATTATTATCATTTATACATATATATATGTTATGTACGAGCGAGGAGGCACACAACTGTATATTATACAGACTCGTGTTTTTACAATTAAGTAAAATAAAAAAAGAGTAGGGGGGGGGGAAATGAACATAATAGAAGTAGAAGAAGAAGAAGAAGAAAAAAACAATTGGTTTCGGTCTGTAGACGCGTAAGTTTATTGGAGCGGCATATGTGTGCGTGTGCGCGCGCGCGCACGCGCGTGTGTGTGTGTGTGTCGAGGGGCACGCGTCCGTTATCTGCTATAATACGTACCAGTGTGTGTTAGGTACTTATTCCGATGCCGTGCAAGACGCGGAGGAACATATTATACTTCGGCGGAGGAAGCGAAGAACACGAGGAGGTGGTGTATCGCGTTGCAGGTACTGCTGCGCACTAATTAGTGGAGGCGCGCGACCGAGGAAAAACCCGTGCTCCGCGGACCGGCACTATAGCCGCCGCCGCCACTGCCGCCGCTTGTTGCCCTCTGCTTTTCCACACACACACACACACACATCTTCGTTGCCGATAACAATCTTTCTGGTCAGCCTCTGTGACGCCGGTACCACCACGCCGCCGCCCGTCTCGTCGTCAACGTCTTGACAGTGCCCTCGTGCCGGCCTAAGTACCACCGACCACACAATATAATATATATACAATAATATGATATAAGCACACACACATATATATATATAATTATATATACATCATAACATTACCTACTGTATATAATAATGGCCGTGTAAGTATAGCTCTCCGCCTCCAACTCTGTAACGAATCCCCCGGCTCGCAAACGACGTCTGTCCGAAATGTGTCCACCTTTTCGCAGCGGTACCGTCTGAAAATCGTATATTATCCATATTATATGCGGTTGAGTTTTGGATGGTGTACAATATTATGGTACCCATTTACCATTTGAACCATGTAACAAATAATTTGGTTTGGTTGTTATTTCTTATATATGGTTATTACCACGTACTTACTATTTAAGTACCTATGTAACGTATTTGGTAGTATATTTAACCATCATTCGTGACGGTCATTGTTATTAAATATTGTTTTTTGATAAAATTTTTGAGTTGCCGCCACGCAGAGTATGTATTAATAAGAATTTTCAAGAGAATTATCAAGTTAATAAATGTTATAAAATGTTAACTGACATGTGAAATACTTTCTAGTATTTATGTACCTTATATAACTTAGGTAAAAAAAAAATGCATTTTTATAAAATATGTGTACGAATTTTTGAATGTACGGCGCAAGGGCCAAATGGTATAATTTTTTTGATCGAAGCGAATGGTGTTTTGAACGGTTAAATACTTAAATGTGATTAGTTTTGCGCTTATATTTATTGCATATTTGCATCATTATCTCAATTTCATAAATGCGAGCGTATATCCTTTTTTTTTTTTTTACAAAACACCTCTGTCTATAGTTTGATACATTCAATACACATGAGTACATTACACACTAATCTATTAACATACTAAATATAAGATATTTGAATCATACACCACCCGTTAAACTCGTTTTATAAATTATCATGCACTTGTAGCAGACTATTATCATCGCAGTTAATATTATCAATCGTTTATTCAATATTGTTATCGAAAAGTGTAAGTACCTATGGGCTGTATTCGTTTAGTGTTAAAAATCGGTTTATGTTATCCGTTTGTCCAGTACCAAAGTGATTACATTAAGCGGTGACCCTTGTATTTTATAAATTATAATATAGGCAGGTAGGTACCTATACCAGCCACAGTCACTTACAGATAAATATTTGTAAACGCTTCAAGTACAATATTAAGTCCTACGTCGTCCGAACCGCGATTGGGTTTGGACGATTCCCAAAAATCTTTTTGGGTGGATCATTATGCGGTCGCAATATTTTTTAATACAAGTATTAACATAAAATATTCCATAGGCGGTACATTTACATAAAAAATAGTACGATCGATGTTTGTCATATACATATTAAATGTATCAAATTTAAACTGAAAATTGGAAAACTAAAGTAACTTATCAAGAACACATATTATAATACATATTTAAAACATATTTTTAAACTGTTTTATACGGACTTAATTTTAGTATAGCCTATAGGTAATAGATATACATTAATTATATGGTCATTACAAAGTTTTCTTTACAGTAAACACTTTCAAATCATAACAATTTAATGTAAACAAAATTTTACAATTTTAGATAGTACGCATTGTTTTTTAGTGGTGGGAGTTAGGTATAACGTAAACAAAATGTTTGGTAAATTCTACTTACATTTTTGTATCATACACTTTTTTTATAAGTATCCGTGTCGTCTCCTCCTCATTTAGTTTATATAGACCTATAAGGTGCCTACCAACATTCTCCAGAATCCTGGAAAAAATAATCTTAAAAAGAATTTACCCGATATAAAATGAGAAAAAAAATTACCAAACCCACAATTTGGCTTTAGGAACAAGTAATCTTCTCTTCATCAACTACACAGACAATATTGCCTCATATCTAGAGCGAAAAAAATTTGTTCTAGTGTTTTTCTTGACATTGCACATGCGTTTGATCGGGTCTGGCATGGAGGGCTAATGTTCTGTTCAAACATTTATTCTAACTCACTCCGTTATTTCTCACCCTCAAATCTTTCCTGTCAAACCAAACATTCTCAGAAAAGATGTGAAGATGAAATCTCCAACTCACATCCTATATAAACAGGCGTCCCTCAAGGCAGTATCCTTTCCCCGACTCTTTACAATATATATACAGTCCAATAACACCACACTATCTGCCTTCGCCAACGATACTGCCATAACTCCGATATAATCACTGCCGCAAACAACCTTCAAGACCACCTAACAACTCAATAAGATTTTTCTTATTAATATTATGTCAGTTATTACTTATACCAGTGGATATAAAAATCATATTGCTATTATAAATATAATATTATTATAGTATTATCTTAATTTAACATTATAATAATATTATAGAACATTCCACCTGTACACTTGAACCAAATATTATAAAAATAATATATTACTGTGCACATGAAAACAAGTGAACTCGGTTTAATATTATGATAAACGGTAAAAATAAAATATCGATAAAATTATCGAGCTCTCTTCTCTAATATTGTATTATACGACATTTTAATGACTTTTCCTAAGTGTGTTTTACCTGATTGTATGTCATAGTCAAACTGACAATAGAGTGGTTATTGGGATCTTTTAGTAAGTTTTTAATTTAATATTTTAAGCTCTTTATATATTTTTGCTTACGCACCACAGCTACAAGACAAGAAAACGATTTAAAATCGATTAAGTGATCCAAATCGTAGTTATGCGTTATACAACTTTTATTTACAATGGTCTTTTTTATTTTTTACATATTATTTACACACCATTAATATAGTGTTCCACGTGAATAAATCCTTGTGTACAGCGTCACCAAATAACTGTTTTCGCAAAACAAATTGTTTCGCACCATTCATGGTTTTTTTTCTGATCGTTTCAACATGTTAGTTGTTAAACTGAATTTTGCAATGTATGACTTTTGGTGAGCACTGTAAAAAAAGTAAATAATAAAATATAATTACAGTTGATTACTTATTTACTAAATAGGTAACACATATATAATAATCATAATACAATTACAATATAGGTATTAGGTCATTATTTTTTTTTATTATTTATACAGATAAGTAACAGCCTAATGCATATTGCCTATGCTGTGGTTTTGATTAAAATTATTGTTTTAAGAATATATTTTTATATATTCTATATATTATTCTGAGTGTTAAATTATTAGAAAATATATCAAAATATTTATTGTATATTATGTCAGACAATGTATAATATCATATCGTAGTATTTTTCTCAGTATTATATTGTTGGATTGCCGTAAAAACGAAAATATGCGCATAACTTTACTGCGTCGTATTAAGGTTTATTATATGATTTTATAAAGTGCGCAGTGACATGACAGATATTCGATTGCTTGAGTCATAGTACTTAACAATTAATCATTTAAATAATATAATAGCAAATTACATAAATAAATTAACATAATATATTAATAATATAGATGTTACGGGCAATGTGGAATACCGGGCAATGTACACATTGCCCGGTCAATGTAGTCCTGCCCGGGCAATGTGAACCACGATGTTTTTTTTTAATAGTTTATTCATGTTTCATATAAATAAAGGTTATGATCGGTGTTCTTGTACACAGGGTTGCAAAACAAATAAATGCAAGTGTAAAAAAGCAGAAAGATTATGCAATTCCAAGTGCCATGCTTCTAAATCTTGTGCAAATAAATAGGTAATATAATAAAATAATTTATAATAAAAATAAAATGATAATATTTAATATTTTTTTTTGTTATTTCATCAAAATATTTGTAATAGTTTTTATTATAATATGATAAGATTTAATAAAATTAATAATAGTATTAAACTTTTAAATAGTAATAGTAATGGTAATATTAATTATATGAAACATGAATAAACTATTAAAAAAAAACATCGTGGTTCACATTGCCCGGGCAGGACTACATTGACCGGGCAATGTACACATTGCCCGGTATTCCACATTGCCCGTAACATAGACATATAGTAGGCACTGACAGCTGATAAGAAATTAACACTTTGGTTGGATTTTGTTTGAAACATTTGATTCCCGATTATTGGAATGACGATGCTTTAACATTATTGTATAAATAATATATTTAGTAATTACTTATTACGATTTACGGATATAGCCACATTTACAATATTATTTAATAGTAGTAACAAATGACGATATTAAATACAAGTTATCATTTTATAAGTTAGTAATAATTTTAACAATGAAATTAAAATTATTATAAAAGATTGATAACTTAAAACGAAATGAAAAATCTAGTAATATAGGTAGTATGTACAATAAACTATAGTTCACCAAATTATTGCTAGAAGATAGAATAATATTAATAGAGTGATTTAAAAATGCGATGAATATATAAAATAAATGATTATTGTGAATTTTGTGGAAATTTACTTTAAAGTTTATCTGGATTGGCAGAAATGAGTTATCGATTTAATTTAGTAATTTACAATGGATTTACTTTCTATGCACTTTTTAAGATTCTAAATATTTTCGTAACCATAGTCCATAACATATTCTTGTTTTGTTTTAAAATTTTTCAAGTTGATTACTATAATGTCTATAAATTAAATAATTTTAATATGGAACTTTATTTTTCAATTCAAAAATACATTTTCATACAAAAAAAAAAAAAATAGATATTATTGTATTTTACAAACCTATTATTATTGTATTACAATTTGTAATATACTTTCAAATAAATGAGGAGTATTATAAAATATATAAATTAGATGGGAAGACAGTGTCATCCACTGTGGAAATTAGATCAAGAAAAGTCTTACTTATATATTATCATTCTAATCATTAATTAACATTGTTGCTTTAAATTTTGAGCGGAGAGATGAATGTATTGATTTAACAATAATGTGCGTTTTTTTTCTTTGTGTCTGTCATTACAATCTTTTGGGACAGTAATAATGCTTCAACTTTGTTCAACAGCATCTTTTCTGATAGCAAAGTAAAATTAATTTGGGAATTTAGGGGGTCAAAGGTAAAATAATTTACCAAAAATGTTCAAAGGCGTCAAGAAAAACATACAAAAAATTCAGGAAAAACAGAGAATTTTACACAAAACTAGTTTTTGAAAATTTTTTAGTGTTTAGTTTTTTAAAAATTATTTTCGATATTTTTTGATCAGTCAAAAAACTTTAAAGTGAAATACAACGTTCCTTATAAGTTTTTGTTATTGGAAATTTGTGGACACCACAATATATTCCATCCAAAAGCCACCAAATATACTTCAATCATAGGTACAATCATAGGTAGCTTTCTTTTAGAATGCTATAATATATTATGAGAGTCAAACGGTATTTTGGATTCCAAAAATATATCTAAGTCTTTAATAAAAGAGGATCTTAGTTGACCATTGTATATTTGTATGATTTACTGTAATTTACATTTATTGGTTTATGTTTTTTTGGAGTAGGAGACAACTTAATGTACTTTTTTTCGTAAAATAAGATAATTTAAAGGGCACGGTTCGTTAAAACAACATTAGGTAGGTTGCCGTTTTTTCTTGATTCTATTACTATTAATAATTATTAGTTATTAGATAGTTTATCAAATGCAAATCTCTTAGGTAGCTTTATTGAAATGCTTAAAATTACTTCATTTACTTCAATCTACTGATTTTTAATTTGTATGCGTAAATGTCTCGTTTAGAATGATGATTCGAGTTTAATCATCCTTTGGGCGTCGATGAGACCGAACGATTTATTTTTGTTGGCACTTGGCATTGTTTCAATAATAGTGTTAATACTCATTTAGTTGTTTTTTGTACAATTGACGTTAGGTATATGAAAAAAAGAGCCGATCGACTGGGAAACACTGAAGGGCATGAAAAAAAATTCAACAGATTACCGATAAACTCCTGGTGTTCGTGTGTTACCAGCTACCTACTTAAACCAGACGCGCACACACACTTAACATCATAAACAATCCATGACAGCAGCACAATATAACACTGGGGTTGTAACATACTATATTATCCAAATACTGATCGGTATATGTATATATATATGTATATATTTTTAGTCATCAAAAACAATACGAAACCTGTTGCATTAAATCGGTTATTGTTATTACGACGTTTCGTCCGATGACTGTACCCCCGAAAACCAATCAACAGTCGACCGATAGTTTACTGACGGGTGGACCTAAATATGACAATCCTGACAGCGCTCTCCCTCTCTCTCTCTCCCTCACCTCTCACCTCTTACGAAAATAGTATTTTGATTCAGGTTATTTTTTATTTTAACTCTTATCGTTTCTATCGCTAGACCAGCGCCATTATATAAAAATAAAAATAATAAACAATAATAAATTAAGACATTATGTGGCTACCGTGTTACGCGCATCCACGTCGGATATGTCAACTGATATTACTACACATGTACAGTTGTCCTCTAATGGAGCGTTGTCTGGGCGTGATAATTGGACTGTGTAGAATATTATTATAATATTCTACACTTAAGACGTGTGGATTCCTTATTTTTAGAGTCAGTAGCAATGCAACGAATTCGTTTGAGGTTTGTCAACATTTTCCATGTAGAAGATTCTGACTAATGTCTAATACGTCAATAAAATGCAGTACAACACCTGCTATATACTTTATTAAGAACACAAAGTCTGAAAAACATTCGACACTCATATAATGATTAGGGATATTAATATAGTATAAATACAATGTAATTTACTAAAAATAATTACCTAATTTACCCAGATTATAAAATTATTACATTTTATGAACTAAAAATGAAATGTTAATAATAATATGCTATATGAAGTGAAGGCCAAAATTACTTTTTAATCCGGTTTAGTTCATATAATATGTAGTTGGTATACAATTATGAGACCATCTGTTGTTTTGTCATTACAATATTTAATTGGCATGGAATACTAGAAAGAAATTAAAAGATTAATATAGTATTTGAGTTAGACTGTTAGAGACGTTAGAGTATTTATACTAAATTAGGTAGTCAATCTAAATAAGATACGTACCTACCTACTGTTACAGATCATGTATACAAATACATTGTATAATACATTTATTAGTTTCCATCGAAAGTAAAAAAAACTATGAATACAGTTTTATATTTTGTATATTATTACCATTAAATTTAATCTTAAAGGTATTGCTTAGTACTGGCAACTATATAATTTTCTATATATTGTGATTATATGGTAAATAGTTCCATATCGAACAAATTTTAAAAATATCAGAGACGCTTACAAGTTTGTACATTAGAACAATACCTAAGTATTTATTTTATATACCTAGTACAATACCTTAGTACATACCTAACCTATCTGGGTTACCTATAGTCTATACAAACTATTTATTTGAAAGAATTAAACAAACAATAGCTACACTATAAAAATAATAATAATAATTTATAATATACAATATGTATAATATGTATACAAATTAAGTGAACTGTCCATCTATCTATCGTATATTTGTTGTAAATGAGCTTCTATAACCATTCCGAATTTGTCATGGAAAATCTTTATTTTCCAGGTGACCAAGTTGAACCAATGGACATTTTCAACCTCAAATTACTACCTATTTACCTCTATCCAAATTTTTAAATCCTGCATTTTTGACAAATATATTAATTGGTATTGCTCAGGTAATTTGATGATTTATCTAGGTACCTATGTGTTTTAGTATTATACTGTTGGTATTTTTTGTTAAGAAATGCAATTATTATTAATACAATAATACATAATTAAAGGGTTTTAAAATCTTTATAATATTTCAATGCACTTTCTTATGACATTATAGAGACAGTGTAATATTAATTGATAAGCAATAAGTATAATATAATGAAAATATAGACGTATCAATATGAATAAATGTTACATATGACAAGCCTACAGAATATTATAAGAATATTATATGAATATATTATAAAATTGTATGTTGTACCAAAATCTAGTTACAAGTATGTAAAATATTACAGTTTAAAAATGTTCATAAAGTACAGACAATTTAAATAGAAATCGTAAAACAGCTACCGAGGAAAGCTTGATTAGTCGCTACTAATACTATATCGATTGTCAAGAAAGACAATTATTACCAATTGATTAATAGGTATTATCTAATATTTATTATCTACAAAAACAAAACTGCAGTATTTATTTTTTATTTACTTCAGATTTTAAATTTTTCTTTTTAATTCAACTGTATAATAATACAATTTGTCCTGAGCAAAGCCGGAAAAATCGGCTAATAAACACTAAATATAACGAGTAAAAATAACACAAACCTTATAGTTTTAAGAAAAAAATAGGCTCGTGCTAGCTATTAAATACATCCTGCTAATACATGAAATTAATTAATTTGTATACATACATATTATTATGTAGTAGTATAATAATTAGTAATTTATACAATATTCAACAAAAAAGAAATTTAGATCTGCTTTCTAAAAACACACAATTAAATTTTTATTATTTTAATGAACAATATACTTGAAGACGGTAATGTATATAGTACCGCTATAAAAAAGTGTATAGTATATAATTATTACAGTAGGTATACGCTGTATTTCAATCTCGTTTCCGTCGTACATCATATTATGCATTTATAATGTTAACTTATTATTATATTCTAAATTTTGCAATTTGCTATTAAAGATCTTACAGTAGATTTCTTGAACCAAGGTGTTCGTTTATATTTAGGTAATTATTATTTATAATGAAAAAACCTCTAATGAATACCCATATGGCCAAATATTATTATCCTTACTAATTTTTTCCTTAATTATTATTTTGCCCTTAATATTAATTAATTAACATTTTGATATACTAATAAGGTTTAAAATATATTCCTACGAAAAAACTGAATCGTTGATAGTAAGTATTGCTGAGATGGTATTTATTTATACATTTGGGTTTATAGATTTAATACAATACGTACAATTCTCAATAAAGTAATGAATTAAATAAACAAATATTTAAAACATATGTTTTAGTAATGTGTTTTAAATTTTCATAATAATTTAAAAGTACACTAGTTACCTACTTTATTACCTACATCAGGCTACATGGCTATATATAATAGTATAATTCATAAATGTATTACATAAAATAGTTTTATTGAAGCATAATAAGAAAATATATTGTGTTAATAGATTGAATTGGGGGAGGCTTATGGTGGATCTGAATTTTTTATTCATTGTTTCACAAATGTAAAAGTTAGTTTGATATTATGAGCATTAATAACTATCGTTTGTCAACATATAAAAACTTAGAAACTTTAAAAAGCGCAATCACACAATTATTAATCGATGTCTTTGAGACACGTAAGCGTCAATAAGAAACCCTAAGTGTATTCAATGATAAAGCTACAAAAATCCAAAAATTTTAGAATCATTTTTACGATTTGCGTACCTACATATTATCTATCTTAGTATAATTATGTCTAAATAAATGGATAGCTGAATTATTCAGGTGAATAATCGACAGGCCATTGCGTATGAAATGAAACCTATTTTAAAAAGGTAAACACATTACACTAGAAGTTTGACATGTGTTTATTTATTATTTAAGCTGTAGACAGTGAGAGATTAACCGAATGGTTTAACCTGATCTTTCCATCCGATCCATCAACACAGCTGAACCAGTTTCTTATCGTTAAAATTCTGACAAAAAAAAACTTAGTGTAGTGCTTGTATAATATTATTATATTATTAATGTTATATATGCCAATTGGACGTCGGAAATCGGAATTATCAACGAATGCCTTAACGTAATAAACGATAAATCTTAAATTCAATCCGATTATTTCTTAATTACTCGGATATTACTAGGTTAGGTTTCTAATTATTAGAATAATTTTTAATATGAAGTATTATTGTATTATATGCCCATTCGTATAATATGTTATAACTTGTATATACCTAGTATATATTAATAACTATTATAAAGATATCTATTTGTTTCATGTTCGATAATATTTTTAAAAATATATAGGTATTGTTTTCAATATTTGGTTTGGTTTAAGTATATTAAATTAAATTAAAAGCATACTAATAAGTATTTTTATCAGTTTCGTTAGCTGTATAAACTCGTGTTATTACTTTAAAAAATCATTGTGACTTTTTATTTAGTATAATATTATTAATTAAGTATGGAAAATTCGTAAGTACCTATAGATCATACAACTAATTAAAATAAAAATGAAACAATTTTAGTTATTACAGCAATATAGCATCTACTACTACAAGTATATTAAAATATGTAAGTAAACTACACGTGAACTAATAGTAGCATAATTTAGAAAAATAGATGTTGGGTAATAAAGTGGTAGGTATAATATTTTTAAATTATTTTATCATAGTATGTAATTATTATGATTTAAATTATTGCATACATATTATATAATACGAAATTTAACTATGGTATAACTTATGAGAATCCTACAAAGTTACTCTGAACTGTAATAAAATATTTTCATTTTGATCTTAGGTACTTAAACGTCAAAATAAAATCATTATGTTTATGTCTGTTCAGATGTCCTATATTGTATACTAGAAAGAAACATTTAGTTCTGTTTGTTTATTGATATACAGGAGTTTGATAAAATATATTACTTTATTAGATTATCTAAATTCGGTAAATTTAGTACACTAAACATTAAATGAAATGCAAATTGTTAAATTTTCTAGTTTTCATTCGCATAATATAATATGTGTCAGAAGTGTACAAAAACGTCCAAAAATTAGAAAAAATAAATTCTTTATAGATATTCTGTATGCACCTACGTAGGACGTATATTTGTATATATTACTTATATTATATATGTTCCTATTTAGTATAATATATTTTATACTAGATACAAAATACGACTGAAGTTAAATAAATCATAGTTGTTTCTAGGTCTGACATTTATTTTTATGAATATTTTGAATCATTGTTTTATTTATTTTAATTTATTTGTATATTTTAATAGATATTAATATAATATTATGTTATCTTAAGTTATTTTAATAATATGAAATAGTACCCCTCATACAATTACTATAAGTACCTAGGTGTACGGATATTAATAGTGTCTGTGATTATTAATTATAATATCAAACATTATTGATATTATCTTCAATCAATATATTATTTGAAACATGTGATTACTTTGATATAAAATAATATTTTTACTTTTATTTTGGAATA
Organism: Nasonovia ribisnigri; assembly: GCA_027563435.1. NCBI lineage: Eukaryota > Metazoa > Arthropoda > Insecta > Hemiptera > Aphididae > Nasonovia > Nasonovia ribisnigri. The sequence continues at coordinate 191,344 of JANEHU010000501.1, forward strand.
AGTAAAAATAAATATAAAACCGTTATTTTATATTGTTTAGGGATTTTTTTTTAAATACTTAAAAACAAGATATTTTATGTACTATGTATAGGTATAGCCATATAGGTATACTGCTTTAATGATAGTTTCTACAAATATGTAAAATGGGTTTTTTGTTAGTGCATTTTACAATCTCAATACTAACATACATTTATCTTACTACTATAAGTATTAATTCGACAATATTATTATTACGACAAAATGGTCATGCATGTACAATGTACATTGTACATGTTATATGCAAATTAGTCATCTAGTTTTTTTGGACGCCTACGATGTTGAATAAAAAAGCACATATGAACGCAATAATGTAAATAGGAAATACAATTATACGAACCGAGTTGCACTGTCAATTGATGACGGAATTTAATTCAACCAATTCGATTTAGAATTTAGTCATGTAAATTAAATTGTATAATATAGCTGACAGGCTTATAATATATTGATGGTATTCCACCAGGGAAAACCCTGTTCTCTATGTTAAATAATAGGAAATTAATTTTTTCTAGACTTTAGTTTTTATGGCTCATCCGTGTTAGGTCACGTGTTTGCTTTATGTACATGCATATAATATATACATTATACTCCTCAGAGACTCGTTTTAGGACTATTACACAAACATTAATTAGGTCTTATAGTGGTTTTTTTGTATTACTATCGATAATGGATTGTTGAGTTAGGTGGCGTAAAAACATAAGCTAATAACTACCTAATGATACATTTATATAATATTGCAATAACTATTATTTCATTTCCGATTTTGTGGTTTGTCTTATATTAAGTACCTTGTTAATAAAATAAAATGTACATACATATTCTACAGCATTGTACTTGCTATACATAGTATATTATTCATTCATATTATATATTGTAATAATAATTAGTTGTAACTTTAAAATCTCCGTCCCATCAGGCATTGCATAGTCAGTGCCTGCCTTAGTAAAATAATTAAAAATAATATTATGTATACGTATATATTTATTATATTCTCGTTCCAAATTGTATTGCAATGCTATTACTTATGTGATTACATATTATGATAAAAGTTTTGCCTAAGGTTTACGAAAAAATATAATTAAAATAAACATATAATTTTCTTAAATAAATTAAGTAGGTAACTAGCTAGAAAAAATTGCGTTAAAATATCAACCGTCGTAATTTTACTATAACTATTTATATAGATACATAAATACATAATATATTATACTAAATTCTACATTAATATAATATAATAAACCATACACTTTGGTAAATAACCATTACAAATCCACCTGATTTTTTATTTATTATATGTGGTAAGCATTATTTGGATCGAGTTAACAGTGAATTATAATAATACATATTATATATATATATATATATATATATATATTTAATTTAACCCTTGATTCAGTGACCATGGAGAAATTTGACTGCTTTGAACAGGTCCATTGTTCAACGTGTATATACGTGTACTACCTATATATATTATATAGGTACAGTTTGTACCGGGGTACACATAAAAAGGATATTACCGTCGGTTGTTTCCGGTAATTATTATGGACAAAAAAAAATAATAATAAAAATAAAAGAGTAATTCGGACTTAGTTTGGATAAATTACGTATTCACGGAAATTAGGGACTGGAATTTATTCAGACGCAGATTATGGAACGAACACCCTGCGACGGAGAGGCAATGCATTTTGAATAATTAACAATGCTAATAACAGGTGGCTGTTTCGATGAATGAAAAAAAAAGAATACAAAAACGATATAGGTACCACATACTGCAGTATCTGAGTTCATTACTATATTATGATGTTATTACATTAGTCACATACGGCCTAATCTGATATTTGATCGTTAGTTCTCAAATGAATTTCACTGTCAGTGTGACGTTTGCGTTGGTTCCGAATAAAATTAATTATTAAAAAAATAATTTATTAACACATCGTAACACGCATAGGTAACCTAAAACTTATTACCCATGCGCAATTCAAATATATCACACGGTTGTTTTAGCTGAATTGAATATTTTTTCTCACAGGTACACCAGCTATACTTTCGCTTCGCCATAGAACATGAGCGCAAAGTCGTGTATCGATACAATGTTCAACATTTTTTATCGCAGTTGACATGTCAAAAATTTAAATCTGGAAGACAATAACGAATGTATTTATCAACAAATAATGAATGTGTTTGTGTAATGCACATGTCATTATAATCATTGACAATATTTTGAATAAATATTTCATTAAAGGAAAGCGTATAATTTATCGAATAGTCTATAACCTACATACCGTTTGTACATGACGAAATCAGTAAATTTCTCTTAGGTATCTATTAAATGTGTTTCGTCACTAATGTATTATATAGGCATACTTATACATTCGATTAAAATTGGTAATCTAATGATTATAGAGCTTAGAAATTTATGAATTTTGAACACCAAATAGATTATTGGCTTTTACAACCATATTTGAGGTGGTAAAATTATACTCAGAGCCTTCAAAAGATACAATAGTTAGGATTAATAAGAAATTCCTTCTAATATTCTTGTTGTACTTTTAATTTCTAATTATTTCTGGCATAAATGATTGATTTCAAATTCGATATAATAACTCAAATTTGAATCACTACTATCGCCCATAGTTAACTCTTGAACCTCATCACCTGCTTACTTTTTATGATTTTCGTTAAAAAAAAAAATTGTTTTTGTGTTTATCTGTGCTTGGCGAACACAAATGCACAGAAATGGTAAAAATGTAAATTACTTCTACAGAGGGCAAAAACAAAGAAATTAATTGTTAAATTCTAGAGAAGATATTTTTCTACCTATGTAATTTATATAATACTTTTAATGTAACATTGTAAAAAAATTAAATACCTACGTTGACACATAAAACAAATAAAAATAAAAAAATAAATATTTAAATTTATTATATATTTCTTAACGCATTTATACTTATTTAAAAAAACAATATTTCAGTAGTTTTGAGTGCTTGATGAACTTATGGGTCCAATTGAATGTTTATTAACACTTTTCTTAAGTTTGGTTTCACGTCTGTCTGTGATCAAATCTTGCGCGCTCGATTTGAGGCACTTTTTGAAGATTAAAAATTCTGAAAATTGGTATAGACCTTGGTCTTGGATGACAATACAATAATCCGTTGTCATTTTGGGACATGGACCAAAAAAAAAAAAAAGGATTGAACATAAACACATAAACTTATTTATTTATAAATAAATCATAATCACCAGTAGTTTGATTCTTTTTGTTTCACAAACATATTTCTTAAACGTTTAATAAAAATATTTACTTTCAACTAAAAAGTAGAAAATAAAAAATAAAAAAAAAAATTTTAAAAACACACTTTTCCATAAAAACATTTAAAAAAAAATTTTAAAAATTGCACTAAAAAGACAAAAATAATTCTCTGTACTTAAAAATAATGAAAAATTTATTGATGAAAAATTTAAAAGTGTGTGGTGCATCATACAAAACATTAAAAGCCGAGCTAAGTCTCACATACACTTCTTTGTTCAATCCTGTTTATAAGATAGTGACTAGCAGTATATCGTATATGTCAAGTGTAAGAGCAAAATAATGAAAAATTTACTGATGAAAAATTTAAAAGCCAAGGAAAGTCTCACATACACTTCTTTGTTCAATCATGTTTATAAGATAGTGACTGGGAATATATGTCAAGTGTATGAGCACCACACACTTTTAAATTTTTCATCAATAAATTTTTCATTATTTTTAAGTACAGAGAATTATTTTTGTCTTTTTAGTGCAATTTTTAAAATTTTTTTTAAAATGTTTTTATGGAAAAGTGTGTTTTTAAAATTTTTTTTTTTTAATGTTAAGATCAATATGCGTCTATAATTCTTAAACATTGCCATATTATCCACTGTACCGTGAAGGAAGGAGTCCCAAGAAAAAAAAAATATATTATTTTTCGAATATACATGCGTTCTTTTACAATGATATGTTTTTTCCTTCATACCCATAAAATCCAAGCAAGTGCTAACAATAATAATATACGTCCAAATATCAAACTGTTATATATTTTTTCCGCTATCTAAAAAACTCATAACGTTATTATTGAGTGTACGATAAAATTAATGTACAGTTGGTATTGTGTGATGTTATTATTATACACATAATATATTCTCATTTCTCGGTTTTAAGTAGTTAGATAGGCGTACACAGTCTCTGTACGAGTATATTAAAATCGTATCGGTCCATCCTTTTATGTGATGGTGCGAGACAAACAATATAACGTGTATTACTATACTGTTGTTTACGTCATATACATTACCTAGGTATAATATTTAAAAGATTAAATTACAATATATGACTTTCTTCACACCGATAAAAAACGAAAACGATACAGTAAACTATTATTATTATTATTGAACGATCTACCGATTTTGCGTGGTTATTTTGTCATTTATATACGTCATATAATTGCAGTTTATATGACATATATAATAATGCAAGATACTGTTAAGGATGCAAACTGCTGAACGGTTGAATGTGCCTAAAAGTATTTAAACATTTTAATTTCGTTTAATTTCATTAGTTTAGAGTTGATTGTTAGGTACCTAATTTTATTAATCAAATTATAGAGTGCCGACCGACAGACTTCTCAGTGCAAAACTGCAAACTGGAGATTATTTTAAATTTTATACCGATACGCAATTTATATGATATATGTATAACCTATAGGTTATTATAAATTACTGTGCATTATTATATCCAACATAAATAAAAATGTGTATTTTACAAAACTATATAAATATAAAACGTACCTTTTAGCTTTGAGTTATTACTTATTGATATATCGTTGGAGTCGCAATTGGGTTAATGGAGTATACTATTACATCATAACTAATTTATTATTTGTGGGGTTAATATTCAATTCACTGGTCATTAGGTTATCTAGAAAATATTTCCTTTACCCCCGGTAAATATTAAAATTACACGAGTTATCTCATGTTCATACATTTTTAGTGGTGGTAAAATAATCCTATAATAATTGTGTCTACAATAATAATACTCTAAATTATTCATACAGGCAGTGAAGAGAGGCCAAATATACGAGATAAGTCCAAACTACAGATCCCCTGTTATTATGTGGTTTTTCATAACTATTCATATTATAAAACTAATATTGTATATTGTGGGCAAAAACAAATCTGCCAAAAATAATATTTATTATGTCATACTTAGTTCCTGCCTAACAAATGTTTCGATAATAATAATTATAAACAGTAAACAAACAACAGACTACACACGATTTATATTTATATTCCATGAAATATTTTAAATACATGGGTACTTACCTATACATATATTTCAAACCTAAGTAAGACTTGACTCACTGAATATTTGACACGCAAAGCCAGTTTAAAAAAAAGCTTGTAAAGGTCATATTATGTTCACCACATCGACATGTACGCATTTAAAAAATAATTTAAATATAGCATAACATAAAAAATGTATAACATACATAATACCCACAATGTATAATATATATTGTATATTTTAATATAAATATATACCGTTATTATGGAAAAATATAAATATTTTTTTTTTCTGTATTTATGTTACCATATAATTAAAAATAATAATTACGCAAAATTAACTATTTTTTTAAAATATTTTACTATAATATATTCTTTAAAATTTTATAGATAAGCAAATTTAGAAGCAAATTATTTGTTAGGTTTAATCAATATTGTATTATATGATATATGGGTTATAGAAAAAACCATATTAGCAACGTTTTATTTTAAGAAAATTACCATAAAAATCATGATACATAGATAAACCTAAACCAACTTATAAAGTATATTTTTTCAAATGCATTTTAAAATACACAATCTGTAAATAGTTTTTGACAGTAAGAGTGTCAAACACTTTAATGAAACTAATATACAAATGTCCTAAAATGTAATGTGATAGAGATGCCAAGGAATGGTAACATTTGATGAACTGAAGTATTTTTCAATTTTATTTTTTATGTTTATTTTATAATTTCTTGTGAATTGGTAGGATTTCTTCACCATCTGCGTTTAAGTCTCCTGGTTAGTTGTCGGTATTTGTCTAGGAAATTAATGGATTGAGATGGAATAGAAGACTTAAGCGAAACCTTTTGTAGAGGTTAGTGGCTGTTTCAGTTATTTTATTGAATTAACGCATGGGAGGCTGAAGTACAGTATTACTAAATCATACTTAATAAATCAGCATTATTATACGTACGGTAAGAAAATACATAAAATAATACAAATGAGTAAACTTAAATTAACAATCAAAAATTAGAATAGTGATGCATAAGATCTGATAGACTATTGAAAAAAAAATCAAATTTAGATAAGGTGGATTCAACGAATAGTCCGTGCCTAGCCCCGTCCGATTTAGAGGACTTTTTTGACCATAATTTATGAGCCAGGCTTCTACGTGGAATGTTGGACATTAACAGGTGTAATATTGTGTGACATGGAAGAAGATACGTACTAACTGTGGTGGACTGGACACAAGTCCATTTTACAACTTGAATAAGAAAGAGATATCGGCGACTATGCGACAAGTTGAAAGAGAATCTAGTTTTAGATTAATCTGGAGAGACTGTTAATACTAGGGTTATCGAAGGTATTAGTTATTTTCATCTTGAATCCGATGAAACATATAAATCTTTTTTGTACCCTTTGATGAGGATGATGAGGTACAGAATATTAAGGTATATATAATATATTTTAATGATAACATTTTAATATGGATTGGATAACAAATATTATTGAATAATTTATTTTTTAAACATTAATTTAACGTATGAAATAACATATTCATAACATTAACTACAGTCAATTGTAAAACAGTTAAACAATCGATGCTTATGAAGTTAAAAACATTTTTTTTTTTAATTTTTACAACGATACTTTGTGCACTTCACAAGAATTTTAATTGTATTATTACACTCATATTTAGGACTTAAGATGGTTTTAAATGTATTATAGTTAGTATTATGTTAGTAACCATTCAGTAGTGACATGGTTGATGATGTCTTGCTGCCAATAAATTACCAGTATTAATTATTCAGACGCAATTTAACCACAAGCGATCATCGATCGTCGACTGTAGAAAACAAAAACCAAATACAAACAACCTGACATAATAGTGTATAAAAATTGAAAATATGTTACGTGTGCAGGCGGCAACGGCGGGTCCGAACCGTTTTCGTGTATACCGACACACGATTCTGTCTTGTCTTGTTTTTTTTTTATTTTATAGGTTAGGTGGTCGTTTAACGGCGCTAGATTTAAGAACGTCCTCCGGCGGAGGCGTGAGCTTCGGCTCAAAAGCAAGCCGCTTTCGGCCCCGGGACCATTATAAAATCGCATTTCGTTACAACATTTTAATAGTATTGTATATCACTCGTATAAATTATAGTTTTATTTTTTAAATTTCTTTATTTGTTTACATATCATCTGGTATTATAATAATAGTTTGGTATTGCTAGATAGACGCCACCACCGACGAACAGGTAGGGACGACGATACTTGTAATTGTGCAAATAAGTTGATAGTAATTCTACACTGCAACAGTTTAATATTATTGTGAGCATATCATAGAATATTGCATTTTAATTTCTTGTAGCATGTGTACGTATATCCCGTGTGTTATTCCGTTCGGGTGAAAGCATGTTATTTAAATTTAGTGATTTATGTGATGTGGTATACGTTTGTTCGTGTTTGTGTGTGTATGAGTGTGTGTGTGATGGGGATGCTGACACGGTCTGTCAATTTTCGACCGGATATTGTACTTTGGACATTAGTATAGGATTTCCGGAGCATGCGCGCAAACCCTTCGATGGTACTTACCTAGTATTTATTATATTTTTTTATTCATTTTTATTATTATAATGCAACAAGTTGTGTATTATAATGGTTGTGCGTATTAGTGGGTAGAGTATACTACAGCTTGTATAGTGTAATACGTTAATAATAATTTCGAGCGATGACTAACTAACGGCAACGTGGTCGAATCCGGAATCTGATGTGGGTAGATGACTGTGTTATTATCAATGGCACGGTGGTTCGTTTAATTCTTTCAAAGCGACACACACACACACACACACACACACCACACACAATATAGACTTCGAGTTCACGCACTGTGACAGCTCGAGTGTAGTAGTAGGTAGGTAGTTGATTGTACAGTAAAATACTAGTAGGCACTGATTTTTCCCGAAAAAAAACCTAGACAGAGTGTTAAAACCCTCGGTAAATAGCTTTGTCCTTGGAACGTAAAACACAAATACATTTAAAATATATAATAACACATTTGTCACACGAATATATATTACGTTGTTATACTGCTATTAGTATTGTTGTGTATATGTATTTTACTAAAATCATTTATATGGAAACTAATAGATAATAGCTTTTATTTAATTTTGAAATATGACATTTAATTCAAGTTATTTTCTAATCCAAGGTTAGCAAAAGTTAGGTAGATATAAAGTATAATGATATAATATAATAATATATATATAATATACAAATATTGAGTTTGAATAACTAGTATAGATTTATAACTCTTATTAATAAATTAGAAAACTCGCATGTAATATTAAACGTCGATTTGATTTTATAAGTATATTTGGTGCCTATAAAATAACACGTCCAACTATGGAGACCAGCCAACCAATACAATATTAAAAAATGCATACGATAATCCATAAGATCACAAATATTCATAAATTCTAAAATACCCACCTTCAATTTTATTCAAACGTTTTCACCCCCATTTGAAAAATCATTCAACTGTCTTAATCTCCCAGCAAACCTTACACAATGGTATTGTGATAAAATATCCAAACTCTGAAGATAAAATATCCTGTAGGTATTCAAATATCCTGAATGGTCGAGTCAAATTATCCATCAAATATTATAGCCAGGGTGAAAATAACCAATGGATACGACAAAAATTCAAATAAAAACCCAAATAAAAAGTGAATAACATTAATATATGATATTAATATACCTATATAGTATTATAATAATTAAATATTACTAATATAATAAATGCAATGTCTACAGTAAAAATTTATTTGTCCTACCGTTTTACTAATTATAGTAAAATAAATAAACAAATATAATAGTAGTATAAATATATCATAAATATATATTCATATTTATATTGTCTGATAGACGCGTCTTCTTTTATAATCGTGTTTCGTATTCAATGATTTATCATTGAATTCTAATTAACACATACATTACAATGATTTACTCAATAACGACTAGGTTAACTTGACACCTATATATTATTTATCAGAACGATTAACCACTTCCCCATTTTTTATTATAACTATTTTTTTAGGATACTAACACATAGCTACTAAGTGTATAATTGATGTTTCTTATATTTTATAATAATCAAGACTTGGTATTTCATGTATACTATTATATTTATTTATTAATTATTATATTCTTTAAAATAAATGTGTGATAGACATAAAAACGTATATAATCGTTAAAAAACTGTTGTTTATTTTATAAAAGTATTTTAGAAGTAATTATACCAAAATTATTTAAAGATGATATTTTATAAACAAAAAAATATTCTTGAGAATACCTTGTTAATAGGTAGTAGGTAGTATTGTATATCTTAAGCCCTATACATTTGTTATAATGCTCCATACTACACGAAGTGTACAGTTCAAACATTTCAAACATTGATTATAACTTCACCCCTCCACACACTATAATAGGTTTGACTATAAAAAAATTTAAAAATTTAAAATAGTAGGTATATTACTGTTACAGAAAAATCATGCACTACCCTTTTTTTTTGTAGGGGAGTTGCTCTTTCCACAATATTTGGTTGTCTAATACTTAACTAATTCAGCAACTCACCGTGTAAAGCTACATAATTATTTATTTTACATTTTTAATTTTTATCATTGGCTATAAATAATCAATACCATTATTACTGTATGTTACGTAATTATATGAGTATGTATATATTTCATTATGTTCAACCGATAAAAATCATATTTTTTACGTAATATTAGATTATTTGCATAGATATAGTTACTTCATAATTCGATAATCATAATATGTGGTACCTATATAATTTGTACAGAAAATAGTTATTATAACTAGTTCATCCCACCGAACAATTATTGCATTTCCATGAAATTTTTGATAAATAATATGTATTTAAATCATAAATGATGGCGGTGATACAATTTCTCACAAATGCTGCAAAAAGACTTTCAGGCCTTATCATAAATGTAAAAACATTGTTTTGCGTGTGTATTTTATATGATGAATTAATAAAAATTACAACCGCAACAAAAAAATATTGTACAATAATATGGACATGTTTATGTTCAAAAAAGTTTAATTCCTTTTTTTAATACTATTATTATTATACACGTTAATTATGTAGATTAAAATGCACCTACATCAGTTTTAAAATATTTAATTACAAAAAATATAAGCATTCAAACAGTTTTTAACGCAAATAATGGTGGTCAACGACAACACTTAGTAAAAACTATTAAGGAGTGGCAATAGCAACCAAAGACAATAGCGTACAGTGTCTATTAGAACATGCTTATAAGTTATAATTATAAATAATTTTTATAAAATGTAGGTGATTGGAGATTCGTTACTTTTGGTATTTAATAAAATATTGAAAAATGTACCTAATATTATTAATATTTTAAACCGACTATATTAGGAATATTATATTCATACCCTGGTAATAATATGAGAATACGAATAGTTAATAATGTTATTTATAAAAATAAAATACAGTTATTATAAAGAAATATTTATCGATCCAAAAACTATAACCTATATTTGTTATTAATATAAAAGAAATGTAGCATTATAAAGCAGTCGATAACGTGAACTAACACGAGGACATATGACGTGGAACACTCATTATATTTAGGTTATATTGGAATCGCTTAATTTCTAATTCTGTTAAATATATAATTAAGTTTCCGTGTTAAACATTGAGGAAGATTTCTGGTAAAAATGTTGATCTAGTTGAACCTTTGAGGGGTAAATTTTTTCTTTAATAAATTTTTTTTTTCCAAAGGCCAAACAATTTTGAAGTTTTAATAATTCAATGTAGTCGACATTTATTTTTAAAAGCCTTTGAAACCTTATTGTCATGATGTGAATTGTACTTATGTAATAAGATACTATCAAAGTACAAAAAATAACAATTTTTAATTAAACGCTAATAACCTATTTTGATTCAATAAATTCAAAAACTTCAGTTTTCATAAAGACTTGAAACTTTTAGCCATTTACAATATTATTATTTAAATATAAAGTGACATTTTCAAAATATTTAGACAAATTTTAAGTTATTTATTCCAGAACTCTGTACCACCATCACACAGTATTTACCTATGTAGGTATTATCTTAGTTAATATATTAAACTATATTATTCTAATTTATAAAATATGGATGATTACGTTGAAAACTGATTCAATTTTATCAAACCGTATAAATAATAGAACAATTATTTACATAACATAATAATTATATAAATTTTTTATAAAATTCTATATACCTAAATAGATACTTGAATTAGAGTAGATAATATACAATATAAGTTGCCACTTATGATAGTTATTATTAGTGTACACGCAATTATTTATTATTGAGGTCTAATGTAATTCATAACTATATTTAATTTATGGAAATTTATATCTATATATTATATAAAAATGAATGTTTGTCTGTACGTCCTTCATGCATTCCTAAACACCTGGACCAATTTTTATGAAACTGTTTGTTTGTGTTAAAGTGGTTCCCTGGATGATTTAGATTTACAATTTACAATTGGGCCCAATAGGTCCAACCCAGGGAGGTGCTCAAACAGAAATGTTGAGATTTACGATGAAAATTCTTGTTTAGACATGGTTGCTTTTGATTTTAGGAGAATTAATTGGTAGACAATAGAATTTTTTGTACATTGGTTGCCATTGGTTAACCGATAAACATGCATCAAATAGAATTTTAGCATATTGACTACCCTATAAGGGTAGCTGAGTTGCACTTATCGTAGCGAGTCACTCGCAAGAAGAGTTTAACCATCACAATTTTTTTAAGGGTTGTAATTTTTAAAAATTTTAGCTAGTTAATATATATATATATATTTTATTTGTGATTTTATAACACATTTATTACAACATGATCAAAACCAGCTGAATTTATAACACACGTCAGTAGATAATAGTATAATGTTAGATAATATATTTTTGTTGTAACTGTAAATTATAATTTTACCAACTAAAAAAATAATTATTAAGAATCTCAACTGGCCACGTTAATTAATATACTATATAACTACGTATTACAAAGCAAAACAGCACTTATCTGAATATTATTATATGATTATTATTCAGCACATTGCATACAATTATTTATCATCGAAATAGAATTGAACATATCCATTGTAAAATTATATTATTATAAATAACGTAGTAGACCCGAAATATAGAACACAGCAAAGTATAAGTTCCTCGGTTTTTTTCTTTGGTTGTGTATTGACTAAAATTTTTACTGTTGATATTTTTATGTATACGTACTTGGAGGCCATAGTTTATAAGGTTACTGGTATTTTTCTCGAATCGAAATTCCCGAATGAACTTTTTTCCGAAAGTTCGTAAACTCGAAAGCTTTTTTTCCCAAACATCTTTTATCCGAATCGATATTAAAATCGAAAAATTATAATACATAAAAGCGTCCAATTACCTATGTTGTCGAAGACTTTATTTATCATAATAATAAAAAAAAATACAAATAATAATTTTATTATTGTTGGATTATAATGTATAGCAGCTGTAAATAGTATGTATAGAAAATACGCCAATGTAGCTCCTCATAACAACATTTGTAAATTTTTTAAATTATTTATTTTGGGAACAATTGTCGTCGGGAGAAATGCGTTCGGAAAAATAGGTTTCGGCTTTTCTTATTTTCGGGAAAAAATTCATTCGGGAATTTCGATTCGGGAAAAACAGCGGGTAACAGTTTATAGCAATGTCTGATTATCTTAAGTTCTTTATTTAAAATTAGAACGACTTTTTTGATTGTAATTAGTCCAACAGATGACATTTTTTTCGAATGTTAATGTAGGTATATGAATAGAAATTCGAAAGAGTATAGGTATTTACTGAGTTATTGAACTTTATGTTGAATATGTTCTAAGTATAGTATTAGGTTTATAAGATAGGGGGGCTTTGATGAATTGAAAAGTTATTTAAATTAACGTTTCATAATTAGTAAAAATTTAAATTCAAATTATCTATTATAACATAAAAGGATAGTGAGAAATGGCAAAATGGCAAATGATCACAATGAGCATGATCAGTAAATAACCTTGTGTATTACCGATACATAGTTAATTATTGTTCCTTCTCAGGGATGTCCACAAGAGGAATTCTAACTAGGTACGTCATAATGTCATATATTTCATACTTATGTAGTTATGTATACATTTATTTTTTCACGTCACACATCTTGCGATCAGTAAACGAGTGCTACCACGCAGCTATATTTCTAGCTACCTGCTGTACCTCCCATATTTCGATATAACAATACATAATATAATATATCATCTATAATAAAACCGGTCGACGACTGCGTAATATTAATAATGTACATTATTATAAAATAGTGTGGAGACAACCCCTCGCGTTCGGACACGGTCATGTGAACTAAACGGTCGATTAGATCTGTTTCCAATTCGCCGCCGTCAACACCTGCATATTATTTTTATTATTATTATTATTATTATCGGGAGCGAAAGGGTAACCAATACGATATTGTAAAGGGTTAATGAGAATAAAATTATATCATGTGGTACGGCACACAGTGGGCGTGCCATATGCGTGTGCGCGTGCGGTTTACAAATATTAGCCCGTCTCCGAGCACGTTCTGGCCGGTTTTTATTATTACCCTATGCGTATAAAAATATTATTCTTATTATTTTTTTATCCTACCGCCGTGGTCATCTGACGTGTGTGTATGTGGCGCCGACAGGTGAATTACACGGTGCGCGTCTCAGCAGACGGACCTGTTGCGCGCATTACATAAAATTATTGTGCGGAGTACCCACACAGTGTAATATTGTTGTCTGTGAGTAGGTACTGGGTACCATAATATAATATTATAACATTTACGCTGCATATATAGGATGAGACTGAAAAGTCGATGTGGCGGGTATAATAGCTCAGACCGTCCGTGATTTCAACCTTACGGCGTGTATAATATAATAATATATCGTGTAAGTAGTAATATAAGTACTACCTGATCGTAGGCCAAGTACTGAGTAAGGTGTGTGTGTGTGTGTGTGTGTGTACAGATGGACCACGTGAAACGCCAGTTAATCGAATTCGTCCACATTGTTGATTTCCTCCCGCTAGTCGCTATTGCATCGACCTGGAGTGCGCGCGCGCGTATTCAGGATGACGACAACCGATGGACCGGAAAATAAAATCCATGGCTCACGATTGGAGTGTCGTTGATATATAACAGACAACAATGATAACGAAACAAATAAAAAAAAAAACAGATTGTCGGCTGATTAAAGAGAAAAAAAAATCTCCAAAAGAAAATGGCGTTTTACTACACGCGCGCCCGGTAGCGGCAGGTGGCGCGCAGTCTCCCAAGCGTATTATAGACTGCACCATATTAGGTATATATATATATACGCCTACTAGGTTATTGAATCGTCGCCGATGAATAGATCAAAAAGAAGACGCTCGTATAAAAAAAACAATAAATCTCGTCCGTATTACGACTTTGGGCATACATATACCTTTACATGACTATAATAATTATGTTACACATTACAATCGGTCGACGAGTATTGCTTTTAAAGCAGTTGCAGCGCGTGGAAATAACGTGTACAACAGTCGTTCAATAATTCGTTTATCTTGTCAATACGTGATTAAGTATGATAGTTTTATAAGCAATTCCCCGTATTAAATAGGACACACATATTTCGGATTTCCACACTCCAAGATATTGCTACACATTGGTGATTCACCCAGGATTATGGTCATCCTATCTAATACTAGGTACCTATATGTCCTTTAATAACGCATTTATTAAAATTTGATCTCAGGAATTTTTCAAATATTATCAAGAATAACTAGATTTTTATATCGTTCAAAATGAGTCTGCGGTGATGCAAACATATTTTTAAAATGTCATCTTAAGTTAAACAGGTGGTTGTTTTGAAAAAAGTTGATAAATCTAAATCGAAATTTAATTTAATTAACTATTTATGGGCTATTTGTGCTAATTTTTTTTTTCATACTGGTAGATAGTAATAGTGCCTACCTTCTTAGCAATTTTTTACTACATTACTGTGTCTTATGATGACATTGTTATAACTTATCATATTGTACTTCATGACAGCGCCTATACAATTATTTTGAATCTATAAAAATACAGACACATCATATCTTATAAATATAAATGTTATAACTAGGGATATTTATATGTAAACGCATATTTTAATTAAAACTATAAAAGTACTATAATATCTAAATAACCTTAAATTTAGTAATCAAAATACTCTTATGATGCTATACATGTTAAATTTTAAGTTTTTAATTAAATTTTAGGCCAGCTTTATAATATTGTTAATCTGATCCAGAGGGTGGAGGAGACAGAAATATTATTTTTAAAAACTCTTATATATAATCATTTTTAAATTATTTTAGATCTTAACTTGTCTAAGGAAGTAATAGGAACAAATAAATAACCCCAGTTTTTCTATGTTCATATTATTATATATATTTAATATTAAACATTTACTATGTTCCAATAAATGTATAATTATAAAATTATTTTAATAACTCTTATTGCTTAGGTATGCAAACCATAAATGTGTACTTCCTAATCAACTAATCAATTTCAAAAATATTTTAGAAATATAATAATATTAGTAAATGCATACACTACATTTCACATTAAATAACTTCTATGGATTATCATGTTATTAGCATACAATCATACGTAGTTAAAAATGTAAAGACAATTTTTGAAAATTGTATTAAACGAATAATAATATCGTATTTTTGAAATAATTATGCTTAATGACATACCAACAAATCTACAATATTAAAGTAAGTACCTGCACTAGTAGGCACAGTAGTACCTAATATACTACAAAATATATATTATACATATTTCATTTGAATCGATTTATAAAATTAAAATACTATGCAAGTTAACAAACTAAAATTTATTTTCAATGTAAAACAAATAACATGACAATAAATATAAACTCTGAATACTTATTTTAACAATCTGCAGTTGTTTCATTTTGAATTATTGTGATGAAAAATAAATTATTCAAACTTTAAAATTATTTTAACCTATGCACCGATACGAAATTAGGTATATGTAATGATACAATATGTATATATTTTATAGTTTAACATGCATCAGTGGCGTATGGTAGGGTGACCATATGGGCAATAGGCCACCCTGAAATGTCAGGTTCAATTAGCATAATATTATTTAACTCACTAAATCATTATTATATTTATATTAATATTTATAAATGTATTATTTTTTCAGATGTGCAGGATGATTATAAATTCTCGATAAAAAAAATAGCGAAGATAAAATCATAACGATCATAATAATATGATATTCCTACCTTATTTTTTTTTTAAATTTTTTGTCTCCCATAATATTACCCAGCCAACTATTTTGGTAACTCGTACGTAGGTAAACAATCTTTTATGTACAACCAATTAATATGATTATATTTTTTAATATATTAGTAGACGTTAATTATTTTAATACCTATTTGATTATAATGTAATATAAGAATTTGTTATGGTTAACTATGGGAGAGAAACCATTATTAAGACATGTCCGTGATCACCAACTGTATCTGAACCAAAACGACTACGTATGTCACCACGGATGCTATTATCTGGAAACACGATAGTTAGATAATTATTATAATAATCCTGCAAAAAGGTGCTATATCACGTAACTATAATAATATTGTGTATAATGCGTAGTCTTAAATAATTATATGTTTACCAGTCGCACAGACATTAATAAGATACGTTGCGATGGGCCCAACGAAAACTATACTGTGCTGCCACAAGCATATTACATCGTATAAACTTACTCTGAGAAAAAACATTTATTTAAAGTCTTCCCATTAGAGATCGAATAGTTCTCCGCGAGTCCACGAGGGCTTATACACGTGGAGTATGAACAGAAAAACATAATTTAACAACCATGTAAATAAGTAAAATTAACTTATGAGGATATATTATTATGACAGTGGTGCATTATAGTGTTTTAGGAATGCGAAATGAATGTTTTAGATTCTTTATTTTTACTAAATAAGTGTAAAATATTTTACCAGTGTAGGTATAGGTATAGTAATAGATTCTAGGATAAAAATTATAATATAATATAATAATAATATACCTAGTAGGTACCTATGGCTCATATTTTTAGTTCCACTGTACCTATCATTTTTCAATCGTAACGCGCTCCGACACTCCCTCTAATAGCTAATAGTATTATACAGCCATTGATCATAACTACCAATTAATTCGTTCTACACCGTGCTGTAATATCAAAACTTTAATCAGCAAGTTAAAAATATGATTTTTTTTTAATATCATAACTCACAAGAGTTTAACGGTAGTAGTTACAAAATATAGCGACACATGTATTCTTAAAAATAAATACATACCGACTGAAGAAGTTTATAGTCCAAATCGAAGAAATCATATACATCAAATATAACAGGATGGTTCCAACAATTTAGTATAATTATTTCCAACTACGAAATAAAGAATATTATAATTTTCTAACAGTTCAATAATTTAAATAGGTATAGGTATTCGAATTAATAATTGACTTACATGTTTCACAGTCGTAATATCTGATATTATACTCAATGCTTCGTGACCAATCAAAACAGTATTTTTTGCCTGTGCGAAATATTTTTTTTAGTATTTACACTTTTATAATACTATATTGTAAAGATGGTAGAGCATACATTTAATATATTTTTAAATTCAATAAATATTTTGTTTATTTTATTTTATAATTTAATTTATTAACTGTTATTATTTGATTTAAAATATTTTTGTAATTCAGGTAGAGGTGTTTATAGATAATTACATTTATAAAAAGTGCAAAAATACAGAATTAATTTTAATACAAATTTACCCAATTATTATTATTAACATTATTTAATTTAAGATAATTAACCGATAAATGTAAATTTAACTAGTTTTAGTATTCTATAATGATAATTTATTTTGTCTAAAATAGGTACAAATTATACTACGCTTACTTCTAGTATAGTCTTATGTGTTTCTCGAACCACAAAAAACAAAAACAAAAACCTCAAAAAACAATGCCCCATGAAATATCCGTTACGGGCAAAATCGGTATCCAACTCGTTGAGGAAGTTGACTGTCAATGTCGTCACAGTCGATACGAGTATTATAACCGATTCGATGATGATTAGTACTGCGTGATATGCGTAATAGGCTTTTACTTCCTCCGTCAGTCCACGAAGTTCAGTAAACAAACTGTTTATTTCTTTGGGATAGATGTATTTTGTATTAGGCAAAGAGTTATTCAACACACCTGTACGATCAACATCAATCAGTTTACACTAGTAGATATAACATTTACATAATCATAACAACATATAATTACAAAGCTTTATAATTTATTAATGATACAATTTATTATAATATTATGCAATTATCTATGTTGGACTATAATATCTAATAATATCAATTATTTTTTATCTAAAATTGTTTAGGTTAATTTATCGACATCGGGGAAAAAAATATTAACATAGAACGTTATACAGTGGTTTTTGAAGGGAAATATTCATGTTTAAAACATGGAACTTGGTAGGTGCAATCCAGTGAATTACACAACAATTACGTCATGCAATAAGAACACGTAGATAATATAGTAGGCACACGATGCAAGTGCAAAACATTAATGTGTACACATTTTAACATTTTGTTTTTGATTTTTGGGAACAGAGAAATACATTTGCAAAACACAGGGTGCGCCACCACGCCATACATCAAATGTATGCTCTGTGTCGGTATATGTATAAGTGGTTAAGTTACATATACTAAATATAATTTATTATATCCTGCAATTGAGGGCAAAATACTGTAAGACACCGTGCGTCCGTGCTGTATACAATATTCATTTATGCGATACCAGATACTAACTTACTATATGTACATACCATTTATGCCTGTACAGTGTACTGAAATTACCAGAACTCAATGGATAATGGTTGTATGTGTATAATTTGAATAATGTGTTTTAATTATTAATCTGGTATGAGCTTATATGTATATTATAGTATAGTTGTTGTCAAATTAACGAATACGTGCGCTCACTTTTCTTGAAAATTCTGTTGGCCAACTCGTACCTGTCCCTTAGCATCCGGACGTATGTAATGTACTGGACAATTACCAGCATCGTCGATGAACAAAACAAATTCCACGCCACCAGTATATACCCAGCGATATTTGAGTAGTAAAAACTCCCCACGAAATTATGGACGCCGATCGATAAGACGTAAATCAAATAGAACGTTTGACTGCGCACGTTCGGCTGACATGGCACCCTCGACGCAAAATCATCAAATTTGTAGAATTTTTCAAGCACCTGAGTATAGCCTTGACTCCTACGAACTGAAATCGAGATGCTGAAGATAGTCACGATGAGCTTGGTCAGCACTTCGATAAAAACCACCTGAAATTGGGTAGGGGCAGTGAGTTATGTTATCAACGAAAAGTCTTTATTATTTAACAGCATGTTTAAATCAACATTTGACTAATAATGAACAAATATAAACAAATAATAATAATTTATTCCAACTTGGGTAATAAAAATACAATCGTAGATTTTTAGTTTCTCACATGAGCTGATTACTCTTCTCTTTAAGCAAGCTCGTGGATAGAAAGGGGTATTCAATGCTAAATTAATTAATATTAATTAAAACTAAAAATAAATAATGATTGATACAACCAAAGGTACATGGTAAATTATTTAATATTAAAATAATATTTTCCGATAAAAAACTGTAGGCAATTAAAATTATAATAGTTTGGTACACAAGTCACAAATAAAAGAAAATAATAATAATAATAAACACAAATTATAACTTATAACAATATAGATATAGTCGTTTCATTTCTATTGTTAATGAGTTTTGCATCTCTCCAATATAAATATTTTTTATTTCAGTTTTGACAGTTTTCTCATTTAATAATTTTATTTCTATAGCCAATTTATTGAAAATTGATATAGCTTTATATTATTGATAATATAGTTTTTGATAAGCAGTAGTATTCAACTTAAGAATCCTGAGAGAGTTACCTCTTTTCTACCTTCTGAGATATTACATAAGTACTTATTATCTTGACTATTTTATATATATTAAAATGCAGTTGAATTACAGAAAAAATCGTTTGAACTTATTTCAAATTTCAAAAAATGTATGTTTGTAGGTAATACCTAAACCTAAACAACAGAAACTAAATTAAGAAATATGTCCGTTTTAATATATAAATATTATTAGATTTTCACTCTAGCCTAAGAAAACAGACCTTTTATAATTTACTAGTATAATAATAATTAATGATATTTAGTATTTAAGTCCCTTAGTAAGTGAATTTTTTCAGTTAAAGAATAGTTCTTCGTGAGCATAATATGTATATAACTAGGTTAGGCTATCATAATATCACCATTGACTATATAAACCAGTTTTACATAAAACAATGATATCATGTAAGGGACATGAAAAATATTTAAAATGGTTAGAAGGAGGAGATCGATTGTTGTGATTTATGACCATCGTGAATTCGCGACCGTGAAAGTGTTTTTAATTAATAAAGTATTAATATGGTGCATTTTCTATTTTGTGTTTTTGTTTTATACGTAAACGTTTGATTTGATCGACGTATATGACAGTTTAGAATTTTAGATGCATAGAAACTGTATAAGTTTCCAGAAAATATGAAACAAAATATTATAAAATATTTCCAGAGAAATCGACTCAATCGCGTCGAGAGACTCACTTTGTTTGCTACTTAGAACGACGGTGAACATACCTTCGTTAGCATACTGTACTGCGGCCCTACGTTTTGGTTTTTCTTGAAATGGTACATGTTCACGTAGACCCCGGACAAGCCCAGACATGTCCACAACAACAAAGTGTATAACGAAGCTATGTTAACCCTGTTGTTTCCGGCAAACGGTAGAAACCCGAAAACTTTGGACACGTAATACGAAACGTTGGGGTTGACAATCCACGGCGAGTCCATAATTCCCAAAAGTAGATATGATATTTGAATACAATAAAATACCGTTTCAACTGCAGTAAACAAAATGATAATGTACTAGCCTGTCGTCCTTTCCAAGAGAGAGAAAAATAATACGATTAAAAACACTCTCGGGAATTGTTACGCGAACACTCGAAAAATACTCGACTGAAGTTAACGCTGAGTATTGTCCTGTTGTGTCGGACAATAGAATGCAACTTTTGATATCGAGTAGTCTTAGACAGCTTTTTCACTTTTCGTTTTTTTTTTTTTATTACAATACACTACCTACCATTAAAACTTGACAACTCGCTTTCATCATTGTCGATCGATCTCAATTATCGATTTAATGGTATTCCGCAATAAGGGCCACACCTGTTGACGGCGGTGGCGGCATCTTTAAAACTCGTCTTTTATCTATTGTTCCGTATTGAATACTACTAAAAACCCTTTTTGTGTGTTCAGTTTATAAAACAAAATCGTTAAACTAACAACATAATAACGATAGTTGTATGTATTTTGGATAACACCTAAATAAAAAATATTGTATACCTTTCTTTATAATTGCATTAGGGTAGGTACCTATAGTAGGCGATGAACCGCGTTCTGTTTGGTCCAAAGAAAAAACAGATTTTTTATATTTCATATTTTATTGTAAAGTACCTAGTTAATGAGTTATACAAACCGCGATTGAATTCAAATAGTATCATAGAAAAAATATTTCCATATATTTTTAGTAAATTATTTTTATCATATCGGACTTCTATCATTGCTATCTATACTCGACTTAACGGGTTTTTATAGAATACGAAAAAAGTATATTTGTATACCTATTAACTAGATTTTATACTTGAAAATTGTGTTATTATAATATAATATACACTATACAGTATACAGTAACAAATATTTAATATTTAAACTTCTTTTATTTGTATCTCTCCACGAGTAGATAACAATTTACTATTATTTGCAAATTTGAAGGCTGTGTTTTAACGAGTTAAAAAGTTAAAGTCACGTTACATAGCGATTTAATTTTATTTAAAAGTATTTTACGTGTTACTATAATATACTCAAACTCAGTTCAAAATAAGAGTTTATAATTTTTTATTCTCAAGTTTTATGAAAATATATATATATAGAATCTTATACTTAATAACTAAACCATAGAGAGTAAACATAATGAGCTGTTTCTTTGTCCCCAAACATTTTAATTACCTTAGTTCTCATTGTACCACTACGACCACCGCGATTACGTTATACAATGTACATAACCACTGATCTTTGTTTTTTATTTGATCCATTTTATCGCCCTATTTTATTACAAAATAACTATCAATAACAACATATATTATAACCTTTGAAGGTGATGTTATACTCTACGTGCTTTTGAATACAAATTGATTACATTTTTACTGTTTTAAGTATTTTGCTACTTTTTAATTCTCAAAAGTCTAAATAATGTTATCCATCTTGTTTGAGTTTACGTTTAGTGATTGTACAAAATCATTATCGAATATACTTTTTTCTTCTGTTTAATGAAAGGAGTAGTTATTCAAGTAAAAAATGATTTTCAACTTCATGTCTTACAAGTTTTGTTGATAAATCAATTTTTCAGAAGTAGAACATACCTAGACAGAATAAATTGTATTTAACAGTCAAATTATTCAAAAGCTCTAAAGAAAATAAATGTAACGTAAAAAAAAAATAAACGAAAAGAATAACCCTGTCATTAAAACCATTCAGTGTAATTATTTATTAATTCGCTTTGTTCAACTCGTGATGAAATAGAGTATTGTGTGATACTACATTTTAAAAACGATTATAGAGGATAAGCAGTTAAAACCATGTTTATTTACGTTTTTCGACGATTGCAAGTATATTTTACTCCAAGAGAATTTACTGAAACCAGTTTAAGCTTCATCATATATTCACTAGGTAAATGCTATCTGAAATCTATTTTCACTCAATAAAAAGGTTAAAACTATTTGATAATCTATCTAAGCTATCTTATAATTCTACACAAAAAAGATAATGAAAACGTAGCAAGCTACTCGATAAATCTATGAATTATAAATATGTTTTTGTATCCATGACAGGGGAAACGTATAATATTTTGCAAAATCAGTTAGAAAAATAAAATATCCAGCCCAAAAACATATTTATGTTAAAAATAATCAATTAAGTAATATTTGGATGCGGAAACTGGAGAAATACAATTTAAAATCGGAAGAAGCGGTGGCATATTATGATAGTGGCAAAAACTCTTTCAGAGTATTATAAATCCAGAAAAAAAATAAGAAGCACTAATAGTCATCTATATTCAAATACTTATCTCCTTACTAATCTAATACTTGTGCTTGAATATAATAATATAATTGATTGTTAAAATGTATGTAGATATATATTAAGTAAAAGTCATATAAAAACCCAATAAAAAAATAAAAAAAGTCATACAAAATACGTACACAAAAAATTCAATATTATACGATTTATTAATTAAAATAAAATATAAAGGAAAAAGTGCAGAATTTGTATGAAAATGAATTACTACCGCCATCTGTTGTCGTTGAGCTCAAACGTTAGATCCGTTCTGACGAACTAACCGTCGAATATGTGTACAAGTCGAGTCCTGTATATAACAATAATATTATATAAAAATAATTGGACTACAAAAACAACTGGCCAACTGCTATGATAATATTTTAATATAATTATATACTATTATGTAATATTATTTTATTTTTAATGAAACTGTGTGCCTAGATAATTTTATTTTGAATCAAATTTGTATCTATTTATTCTGTGACTAAATTTGTTTTAATTTTTATAAGATCTACAGTATCTACCACTTATTTAAGGTTGTGTGGTAGGCAGGTTTGTAAAATTATATTTAGTAATTTACCAATACAGCTAATACATTAGTATTTATACTTTTGTAAATAAATATTGCACAGTATTATATTAATTCAAATTTTCAGTTTCAGCATTTAGGTAGGTAAGTATAATATTATAATACATCTGTTATTGTTATCTAATACCACAATATTAATATGTATGATGATTTAGACAGTTTTTAGTAAGTTTACTATGTTCATCCCTATTACCTACCTGTGTGTTATTGTAATCTCTATAAAATCATACATTGGTATTCCATGCATGATATTATAAGCTAATACTTGTGTACATTGTTCATACATTCCTTTATTAAAACACTAAAGGGTAAAAAAAAAGTATTTCATTAATTATTATTTCAATAAATGCAGTTTTGTAAAATGAATGACTGTGAAAATTGATTGCTAATAGTAAATAGAAAAAGAACATTTAGCTAAAAAAAAAAACAGTAATTGAAATTATTATTATACAAAACATACACAAGAATTAATCAATACCTACAGATATTAATTGATGTATGTATAAATACACTTGATGCAGATATATGGTTTTGAGGTAATTATAGGCCACAAAGGCCTCACACCCTCAACAACAGAAGAAGTAGAAGATAAAGAAAATATGCAGTAGGTGGGTAGTTATAAACTGAAACTAAAATATTTAATTAGGTAGGTACCTATAAATTTTGTATAATATACTAAAATAAATGTCACAGTAAATTGAAATAGGTAATAATAATATTACAATAAATTCTTAAAACGTATAGGTAGGTAAGTGATACTTAATATAATACGATGTAACTACCTATAGTTTAAAATTTGGGAAAAACAATTTAAAAATTATATGAATCGACAGAAACGTAACTGTGGGAGACAATACATATTGCAATTTCGTCAACATTATTTTTTTTCTGGTTGGAAAACAATCGATACAATTTTTCTACCAATAATGATATATGCTTAAATTATGAAACAAATTATGTTTATCATAAAGACTTGATGGTTAAACAGGACATTGATGGGCTCCTATAACTACCAGGTTTAGCATGTTAAATATATATTGGAAACTCATTTAAACATTTAAAACCTTTAATCCTGCAATCAGAAGAATAGCATTGTAAATACTAAATTGTAGTTATGTACAACAATATCAAAAATATTATATCTAAACTAAAATTACTTTTATTAAAATTAAAAATCAATAACTAGATAAAATATATTGTGTTGGCTGAGTGGTTGTTCGTGTAAGCACAGGGTAAAACACTGCCAGTAAGGTCTGTGCATACCAAATGATTATGGTTGGTATAACACGTCTTTATAGTTCAACGTATATTCACTGAAATAATAAATCAAACAATAAATTTCTATTTAAAATTGTATAACATTATAAAATTTAATAGTTAGGTATCTTAAATCTTAATATACCTACTCATTATACAGACTTAAAAACAATTTTTAAAAACGTGACAAAACACACATACTGCAAAATCACAAACAGAAGACTTGTCATTTTTCTGTGAAAAATTCAAAATTCCTCTTCACAAATCAAAATAATTGCTTATGTAAACTGCTTTTACTACTCAAGTCAAGAACTATATTTACGTATATGTATGTCATATATAAAGGGTAAAAATGGAGTTTGTTACCACTAGGTCAAAATGTGTGCATATCTATAGTTTTACGTTGAATTAAAATGTTAAAAAAAAGTTTTATAAAAATTTTCTACTAGGGTGATACAATAAAACATTATTTATTCCATGTAAAATTATTATTTATTTCACTTAATTATTCTCTATGTATCCATTTTTTTTCAATAATTATTGTAGTTGTTAAAAATATTTTAGTATTAATATTGTTATTATCTACCTATTACAATTAGATATTTTATAATAACTTAATCAACATTTTTACAAACACGGGTCAACGTAAACCATGCCTATTTAAAGGTAACTCGATTTCAATAAATTTAGTTCGAAAAGTTGTTTATCAAATATTCTTATAACATTTTCAATCTGTTGTTCGTATTTTTTTTTATGAAGCATGTATCCTAAGTATATTATTAAACTCTGTTTATAGTCATATACAGGTACTTAAAATAACATTTATAATTATATTATATTATTATATTTTTAAACCAAGTATATTTATTTATGTACATTATGACGCATAACGTATATATTGCTATAATGTATCGATTATTATTTTGATAACTGTGATGCCGTGAGCTACATAGGTACACGAACCATATTGGTATCATATTACGTTATCGACAAATATAATGTTCGAGATATCTATCACTATAATATTTTCCAGTTCATTTCTACACTTATTTTCCTGCGATTCTGAATGTAGAATGTCAGAAACTTTTTCTTAAAATAATTCATATAATATTACTGTTTGTTATTTTAAAATATTATTGAATATTAAAGTGTAAGTAAATAATATCCAACGTAAATAGCTTAGGATTTGTTTAAATATTCTGTAAATTTCATTGTGTATAGAATATATCAATATGCATAATAAAGAAAGTTCTTTAATGTTCATTTTCTTTTCCATGATTAGTATTTATTTAATTTAGAACAGAGAAGCAGACATTCTTATTTTTCAATCAAATATTTCACACAAATTTAAAATAATACATAAAAGATCTAATTTTGAAAATTATATTATTCCTAAAAAAATGATAATATACAATTCGGTGAAAATTTCAGTTTCTTTGAAACTCAACACAACGGTTTAGTCAAATACTTGTGTTACGTAAATGTTATATAAATATGCTACCAGCAATGTAAAGATTGATTTTTTGATTGAATAAGTGTCGAAATTGTTCGAAAATAACACGTAAGTATTTATTTTAAATCAATTTATTCATCACTTCACTCAGAGTAAAAAAAAGATCAGCTCCTTTATTTTGGACTACATTTTATTCAACTTATATAATTCTAATATTTTAAATGATTATTTTATTGTTGAACTTTATTTATATTTTTAGTAGAATGAAAAACGTCTCTATATTATAATTTAAAGATAATCATTAGGCTCAGTTTCGAAAAAATATTTGACATATGGCCAGTGGGAACTGCAAGCGAGAAACACTATCCCATGAATTAAAGCCTAGGATACTTTATTTAACCTTTTATTTAGTTCAATTTTACATTGCATAGATCTAATAAATTTTTGTTTCACAAAACTTAGTTTTAGATTTTTAAAATTGGTAAATTCGTAACGATTAATATTTTATCAATTTGCAAATGAAAAATGCTTTTTGACCAATTTAAGGTAAACTTTTTGCCTTTCTGAGTAAATTATATTTTTTCTCAAATTGTTGTTAGATGTGTGTAGCTGTTTTTTACTTGTAAGTAAATTGATATTGCATTGTAGCCCTAAGAATTAGATACATACACCTATGCGTATCTAGAATCTTTTATGAGATACATGATGCATAATAGATGAATATATGGCAATATGCCATATATGTTAACCAATCAGGATCGATCTTGCATGTAGAATGACAACTTATCAACCTGCTAGTAATCTTCTTATTCCGCAACAATATGTTTTTTCTTTATGTAGTTGATGTGGTAATCCACATCCACATATTAAGACGCACTCTAATGATAATTTATTTCTTACAATATTGTGACGAAAAGATTGACTACCTAAGTATAACCACCTTGAAAATAAGAAACTGTAAAGATTTTTATACAAACTTGAATTTATTTTAAAATAAATTGATAAAATACACTTTATATATATAGGTTCTATAATTATGTATAATTTTGATCTAAAATGTCTAAAATCAGTCGTAAATTTAACTATAACAAGAAATATGTAGTTGACACTGTAGGAGATGACTAGCCTTTTAACGGAATTATTAACAAAATACATTTAACATTGCGCACAAATATTATTAACTAAGTTTCGTTCGATAAACTTCATAAATGAGGATATTTTTCAAGAATAATATAACATTGACTTCATGTATTTTAGAACAAATATTAACTAATATATTTCTTGTACCTAAACATTAAACTTATTTATTACATAATTATTATTTATAACTGTATCACATATTAATAATTATATTATTTTTTAAATAAAAAAAGTATACAATTCTTAATAGAGTATCATTAATTGTATCCTAATTAAAAAAAAATTTAGGGGTACATTATCTGAAAACTAAGTTCAAGTCCACCTCCTAAGTCAACCATGGGGTTTACTATCAGTTTATAATATGTATACCTATTTTATATAAATTTGAAATTAGAAATGTTTTCACAAACTTTTTTAAGGGTATATTAAGCTGTCAAATGTATATGATCATGGTTATTTTATACTTGTCGAAGAGAAAAGAGACGTATTAAGGAGCCGTGAAATCGGTCAAAATGTGACCCGAAGTGTTAAAATTACTCATCACTATAATATTATTATGATAATTGATAACTGTTATTGTTGTTGATCACTTGAAAGGAAAACAATTTCGTCTAAAAATGTATCAATATAATATATCAATTAAATATGCGTTTCATTATTTTGAACACAGTATATATTCCAAAATCCAGTTTATACGAACACACATAATTTTTTTTTCAAATAGAATTCAATATTCTTTGATGACACATACGTTTTATTGTATTTTTTAGTCAAACTATAGATTATAATTTATTTTTCAATTACTATAAGAATTTTGATTTGAAGTTAATAATTATTTTTGATAAGTAAACCCTACTCTACATTATTTTATATAATAGTCATAAATAAAGATTTGAAAAAAAAGGGTTCGCTCGGCATTTTAACAGACCATTCAATTAGGTTAATATTTTTTGATCCTACTTAACCAATCACTTTTTTTTCTTCAAAATATGCCATTTTTCTTTATTTTCATTCTAGGTATCGAAAACAGTGCCAGCCACAATCCAACAAAATGGTGCTCATTACCCCTGTATTTAGGTAATACCTTTATGTAATATAGGTACAACTTCAACAGCCGGTTAAGAATTACCTGGGTCATGAATTTCCGTATAAGTGGGAATAAGTGGGAATAACATACTGTCTACCGGACCATTGTGTCTAAACTACTTGAATTATTTCATTACGGTAATTCCAAATCAAATAATTTTACAATATCCCGAACTAATTAATGTATTGATTACAATGTACCTGTATTGCCTACACATTACTCCGTTCAATATATAATATTATGATCAAAAAGCCATTCAAACATTCCCCTCGTCGCTTGATAGTGGTGTATTATTTAAATAAATATAAAGCAATGACAAATATTGAAATAATTAGATTATAGAACTATTCATTTATTATAGACGAGAGTTTTAACATAATAAAAATAAAAGGGGTAAAGTGGGTAACCTCTCTGCTGTACGGTAGGGGTTGAGTGTATGTCATTGAGTATACACTGTAATGGATGTGTTAAATTTGAATCCAATAATAAATCAATGTATACGACGATAAATGGTTCTGAAAGAAGATAGTCTAACTTTTTGGTAACGAAGATTACCGAAAAGTTATTTAATTATAATATTACTATTTTAACAATTACCTACTATATGGTATTATTTTTTTTTTCCCCCCGATTACCCTAAAAATTACTGAACATTTTAATTTTTTACTTCTTACCAACTAGTACCAAACTAAAAAGTACTAACTATATTAAATTTTCAACCAGAAACTTCCGTCGTAGTTGATGGTCAGAACATTTTGCATTAGAAACAGTGTCTTCAGTTCCCAAAATAAAAAATATACATCATTTTAAAATCAATAAATGCATCGCTTTGTTTCGAATATAAAATAGAATATATTAGGTATTATAGTTAAAGTTTTTAAAAATATTTAATTACTTGTTTCATGAATAAATAATATAGTTTATTATTTATTTTAAGTTGCTATATTTGACTAATCAATTTTGTTAAGAACAAGAATGCCGTAATTATAACTATGAATTTTATTTCATAATATTATAATATTATAATTTATATTAAATCACTATATCATATTTTTAATGTTATATCGATGTTTAATTTACTAAATATACCATACGATGTACGAAATATACACTAATAAAAATAAATAAATATATACATTAATTTAATTCATTCTTATAATGTATATTTATCCAGACTATGATCTAATATTGTGTTCAAATATTTTTATCAACATAACTAGTTGTTCACTTTACGTCTATACATACAAAAAATGTAATTTCACAAATTATTAATACTCTCGAGCTATTTTTTCAGTTAATATACAGGTAGAAAATCACTGCACTTATCATTTAGAAATAATATCGTTTCGATTTCATTGCATTCAATAAGGTAACATTTCAATGGTACCTAATGCAAACATTGCTTATATTCAATTTCATAGAATCGTGAAACTAGAAAACACTCATACACAGGTACCTACATGTAAGTTGTAAATTGATTTTAATATTTACATACATATCAATATAATTGCGTACCTATATCTAGTTCAGTTGATTGGTGGATCAAACAAGTTACCTCATATTTCGTGATTGTTGGAGTTGTAAAAAATCAAGAAAGATTACACTTATATATGTGTGTAGCATGCATTCTATTCAATTTCAGGAGACCAGAAAACCACATAGTGCCTCTGTTTAAACCGACGTTTTTATTGATTATCCATAGAAAGGTTTGTTTTTTTTATATAGTTTTTTTTTTTTATGGACGATGTTCGCAAAATATTAGTAAATAGCACGCTGGATATATTGTGATAAAAACAAACGCCGCAAATCGATATTCTACTTATCGCATACGTAACTCGCAAGCGTATCGTAACAAACGATAATTTATTTTTTTCAATAAACCAACATAACAATAAAATGTACCATTGCGCGTGTATATAATGCACGTTTTACCGCATAATATGTCCATTAAATTATACAACACCACTGTTTATTTTAATACAGCTTTTTTCGCGTTACATAATTTTGCAACTTTTAACGAGTTTTGTACTACCTACTCGATGAGATTAATTTATTTCTTTTCACCCATTTGTATGAAAAATAATAATAATAATAAGTAATAACATATTCAAAGTACCTACGGTATATACTATATAGGATGTTATAAATGTTTAATATCACGTATGCAATGCACAGGCTTTTTATTTTGTTCTTTATGTGTGCAATTTACACAATATATTAATATTTATGCATTACAATTTTTAAATATTATGATACAGAGTCGTAGTATTATAGTCATACATGGTTATGGATCATTTGCACATTGCGTTTTGTAGCAGTTTTGTAACGAATCGAAAATAAATCATTTATATTGAAAGTCTGAATAGTAAACTTAACATCTGAACAATTAAATATGGCTTATAATACTATGCTGTATTATTAACTTCCGATAGATTTATACGCAGTATGCACATTATTCTGTCATATCGATAACCACATTACTGGTTATTAAATCGCATGAAAGGGTTACCTGTCGCAGTCTGGATTATATGAAGTATTGAAATTTTTTTTTTACTTTGCTCAAAGCGTTATTACCTATACTGGCTATACTTACATTATATAGTAGGTATAATGTGAGTTTATCATGAAACGGTGGAATGCTGTTCCCATCAAACTTAAATTTTGTTCAGTATCAATATGTAATCTGAAATACATCAAAAAGCTATTAAAAATTAAATTGTTTAGTGTGTTATTATTCATGTATGCATTTTACTACTAAATTTGTGTACGTCATATTAGGATCTGGCAGCATGCGTGACAATGTATAGGTAATAACGTGTATATTTTTTTTAAATATAGGCCCTAATTCGGACGCCTATTTGGCAGAATTTCCATTGGGCACCCGTAGGTTTCTGCCATGCTCGGTAGGGGGATGGCGGCCTCACCACCTAAGCAGTTGCCTGCCCAGAGAGCGATGCCGCCTGTGCGTGTGTGTGTGGGTAAGAGGGTGTAAAAGAAAGAGTAAAAGAAAGAGAGAGAGTGTAAATCGTATTTATTTATAATATATGAAAAAAGGAAAATGCTTTGGCAAAGTAGTGAAATCGGTCACCGTGAAATCATTGGTAGGGACAGGTTTAGAGTAATATTTAGAGAAAAAGACGAAATCGTGTCGTCGTCACCAGTAATGAAATTCCTCGCTCTAGACCAACACAACTATCACTGGGCAGTGGCGATGCTGCAGGCGACGGTGTTTATAATATATATATATAATTTATATTATATACACAGTTAATCAACGAAGTCTCAGACAACACAGACACACAAATTGACAAACCTACCTACAACGATATTATTACAGAGCATAGTCTATGTTAGTATAAATATATTATATAATATACATATATTATTATAGTACTGACAACTGTGTGTTTTTCTCGGTTATAACTTCGGCCGCCAGCGACGTCGACAGTGTAAAAAATCATTTTTATATACGGTTTTTTTTGTTGTTGTTGCCCGGCCCCTTTCACATATAAAGGTCTCACGAACTCTTATGTACGCTTAACTGTCGGCTGCTTATACATATATATGTATGGCCATGACCGTATGAGGAAACTGATTATTTCCTGGCGATGCTATTTCAGAATTCGGGCTTTAGTCTACGGTTTACCCTGCCCTCTTCTGTGGGTTCGTCCGCAGGGGGATTAAAATGCCATATTTTCGTCTCCATAGATCGTGTCGGCATTATATTAACGGTGATGATAATAATATATTATATTCATCCGTCCGGATGCGCGAACGGCATCCGCCTACGAAAAATGATGAAGGCACCAAAAGACGCGCTGTTACTGGGTTTAAGTATGACTTAATATAATAACATGATCAACCTAACCACGCTTGCACTTTAAAAAATCGTATAATGGTGTAGTCGTCACCATAATCTCTTTGAAATCTCGTCTTTTTTTTCTAACCAGTCGTTATTGGGTGTTATATATTTTATCATAACCCAAAAGGTTACCGGGACAAAAGTCCAATGGACTGAGTGTAAAAGTTTACTTGACGGTCAATTAAATTACCCATTATTGAAATCAGTCAGTTACACGTTGTATGCTATAAAAAAAAAATGTACAAACCAAAATATTATATGCTTCTGATATACTTACAATATTAAAAATTAATATCATAAAGTACTTGTACGAGTATACTATAATATTATCATTGATATACCATAGATGAAATTACGTTTTATTACTGATACTATATTTTAGAATTTGTTTGATTTTCATTTCGGTTTAATCATATTTGTAACATGCAATAAGATATTATATTACCTTATAACTAAAAATTATAGTTACAATTTATTGAAGGACAAATCGTTTTTGTTCTTATTTTTTTTCTAACCATATGTCTAATGCGTGGATCTGCAAATAGTTTTCATATTTTTTATTCAAATATAAATTGCATTTTACTTGCAGTTTCTTAGAAAAATGGTAACGTAGAAAAAATTCATTGTGGTAGACCATATACGTCTTATCGCTTTATAAATAAACGAATTGTAAGTGTCTGAAAAATACTTGTAAATTGCATAAGTTTTTCCGTTTTTATTATGTCGATTGCTTGTTGTCCCATTTCCGGATTTCTGCACCGGTGCAATATTGGCACTTCGTTAAGCAATCATTTCACTCTGATACAAACAACATAAAGGAAAACTCCTGAGAGAAAATTCTTGCGGATATTCACAATATTCTTACCACTAGAGATATAAATAAAAGTAAAGAACCATAACAAAATAATGTGTTTTCTAACTATTGTATTTTAATTTTAAAAATGTAATTACATTTTTGAACAAATTATTATTTCGAATACAATTTTCAAAAATATTCTATAACTTAGATTTTTAAAATCGTTTAAACTATATGCTCTCTTAATGTAATATACATAATGTCATAATAATTGTTCATAATTTATTTTTGCATATTACTTTGGTTGGAATCTTTTTAATTTAATTATAATAATAGAAAAAAATGAGTAGGTTTTCGTAATACTATAACTTTATTTATTTTGCTGTTCATATAATTGGTATAGACCGTCCTATAAAATAACGATACGAGAGACAGATGAGATATTAAAGTGAAAAGAGACCTTCAATGTAATTTGAGAATTATCGAGCATGTTTGTGAAACTTCAAAGAAGGAGTAAGTATAGTATATCATGATCATCAACTTTTCGAATAAATAGATAAAATATCAATAGTAAATATTATAGTATAGTGTTTGTCGTCAACGTCTACGGTAGAAGTCAATATCATTATTGAGCTAATATTTTAATACGATTACGATTCATACTGTACATTAATCAGACTGATCCAACTATAGAGAGTATATTTTGTAAATTCTTTTCCAAATTAATTTATATCATTAAAATCATTATATTCAACGAAATAATGATAAAAAAAAAATTGTTAATAGACATGAAACTCTATTTTTGTGAATAATAAAATATATTAGATCCTGCTTATTATGCTTATTTTGATTTTTTTTTTTAATAATGTGTTTATAAAAATTCTAATGTTTGCTATGACTTTTTTTAAACAGTGATGTATCTAAATCTAAATTTGAACGAGCAGTTGTTGATTTATTCAACATAGATAATTTATTATGTTCATGGTAATATTTTGAAGAGACGTGGGGACCATAACAACTATATAGACCTTAAGTATACGTAAAATCTCAAAAATCAAAAGTTGAATACATTATTTATTAGACGATAAAAGATGAAGATGATTAGAGAAACACCCTGTATATTATACGTATATGACAAAAAAATAATGTTTCATAATAAGTTGTCGTAGAAGTTTCGAACTATCTATGTACACTGCTGTATATATGACTGCTTTATCCAATAAATCTTTCATAAAAAGACAATAATAATAATAATACTAATATTTTATAATATACCTTCTAAATGATCGTTTTACCCACATAATATAATAGTATACACACGAGACGTATTACACCGCGCGTGACGGCGACAATATTGTTATGATGATAATATTATACAATGATGTTTCAAAAATTGATGAACGATGGTTATTCGAGTCCGTTCAAATCCGATAAATTGTCAAGATTTTCGTCGGGAGTAGTGTAACGTGCAATAAGAAAATTGTGATCGTTAAAATTTTGGCTTTTCCGCACTGGAAAAAATTCATGGAAAAGACAGTACGCGCTCATAAGTATAAAACGCTCTAAACTCGCCATAGATGATGTATTCCCCAGGGCGACCTATACCTCTATATAATCCATATATACCTATAATAATGTTATACATGCCGCCCGGCCGAAAAGTAGCTCGTTAGAGTCGGTGGTGGGGAAGGGTTGAGTGAACCTAAAAGGCACCTGTGTCACCCGCACACCACCTCCCGGTACGTACCTATATAATATATTATACACTGTAACACCTCTCCCGCACTCAATCGAAAACCTTGGTGCCCCCCTCACCGCCCTTATCGCGCACAGTACCCTTCACGAATCGCCGCCGTCCATAGGTCGTCTTCGTCGTCGTCGTCGTCGTCGTCCTCGTCCTCGTCCTCGTCCCCTCCCATCGCCGGACGGACGCGTTTCGCGATCGTGGCGAGGAAGGGTCAGAGAGGGCGCGGTCCCAGGGTTTTGGCGGCGGCGGCGGCTATCGGCTATCGATTGCTCGGGACGGGGGCGCGCAGCGACTGTGTGTCAGTGTGTGTTAGTGTGTCAGTGTGTTAGCGCGCGTGTGTGAGTGTAGTTCCGGAGCAACTCGACGGCGACGCTCGGCTCGGCGCTGGAACGCACCGCCACACGAGCCACCGACGACGCCGACCGACGGCCGCCGCCACCGACGCCGACGCCGACGACGACGGCGACTACGACGACTACGGCGGTGACTGCGATTACGGTGGCTACGACGACGAAAACCCCGCTCCGCAGTGGGATGACGTTTACTAGGCGAGCCGGACGACCGATACGCGGCTAATTTTGGAGGGCTTTGCAAATACTATTTGTAAAAACAGTTTTTTTTTTTTTTTTCTACCACATACCCCACAGACACACTCCTACACACACCTTTACCCACCTCCGCACACACACACACATACACACACACCCACACACACAAACACATTTATATTATATACCCATCCGTTGCCGTCGCGCCGTTTGTTGTAATATACTTCGCGTGTCTCCTGCTTCGTCGTCTAGTTCGTCCGTATCTTGTGGTGTCGGTGTCACTCACTTTCGATTCCGTGTAATACTACACGAATCGATTATCGAGTTCTCTGTCGAATACGTCGCGCACGACTCGCCAACTGAATTTTTCAAAAGTTCTTTTCGCCCTTTTTTTGGTTTAATTTTTTTTTTTTTCGACATCATTTTTACAACACTCCTTGGGCACTATATCACACAATCGGACCGACAGCAAATGGAAAGCACCGAACCCGATCGACGATCCGGCTCGGCAGTGGCGGCTTCTCGTCACCACTGACACGCGCATCGCAGGTAACTAAATAGCATATGTGACGATAATAATTTATGACATAACACAGAATTTTTTTTTAATGTGGATAACGCGTGTTCGATCTTGTAACATTACTGCAGTGTTCACGGTGTCGTATGTGCATAAAATATAAAATTATCGAGAGGCGATAATGTCTCCGAGAGAAATTTATCCAGTGCGTACCGTGATCACGGGACAGGTCGCGATGCGCGTCTTCGGGCGAGCAATCTTGTTAACGGTTGCCGGGCAATGGGAGGGGGTGCTTGGATACGGTGTGGAAGTCGCGTTACGTGCAGCGGCGAAACTGAGTGATACTTATCCGTGTCAGGCACTCGTGAATTTGTCGTCTCGAGGCCTCCGGGACTTAAGTCTGCGGATTTGCGGCCGCAGAGTTCGCACATGACCGGCCTCACGGGGACAACCGCGGTACACATCCGACGCCCGGAACAATGGACCGTGGTCACTTTATTAACCTACGGGCGATATATAATTTGTTATAAACAGTTCACTTGGTGTGCGTAGAGTTCGTTGACTAGCGTTCTTGTATTTTAGTGTACATTGCTTACAGCGTGTCGTGGTTACCAAGTAGCTGGCATATCAATATTTTTGGACGCAATTGATACCCAATAATATGTATACACCCGATACCGTTATGCTTCATAATATGGTACACCAAGGGTCTATTAAATATTCAAAACAGTATAGGTCGTGTGTGTATAATATTGTACCCTTCAGGCGGACCTACACGAAAATAATATTATATTATAAGTATACCTATATTATAACTTTTTGTTCTTTCAAATTTATTTATGGATGAAATAATAATGATGCAATTATAGTCTGAGTGACCTGAGTTATGCTATAAATATTATTATAACGTAGTTGTTATATTATATTATCTTGGCGTACCTAAGTAAAAAATATGTGTATTCCGGGGTGCTGCCAATGGGCGTCTTCCCCTGTGCTGTCCTTCTATTTATTTTTGTTTTCATTTTATGTAATTTGCTTATAATATTACTATAAAACATATTGAAAATAAACCTTCTTTTGTAATAAAAAAAAAATAATAATAATATGTTTTAAATATTTATTTGAGAGTTTCGTTTGATTTTGTGACTGGCAGACAGTGAAGAGAACGAGCTGGATTATTAGTATCATAATTATTAGTGTCTTGATCGAAAGGTCAAAACCTTTTTATTAGGCTGATTGTGGGCGTTTTTATTTTTTATTTATTTGGCCCTTGGTTAGGTATTTTCATTATTTTTTTTTATAATAGCTCGCATTCCGGTTTGTTATTGAAACGTAATTACATTTTTCACATGGTAATTATTATTTTATAACATAATACCATTGTAATGCCTAAAAATTACAATATGTATAGGATTTTCCGAAACTATTATTATCCAATCGGTTTTGTACTCGTTCAATGTTATGCACCAGTGCTCGCAGTCAAAAATTATATTAGGGAGCTAAGTACCTATTTTTTTTTTAGATAGTTGATCGAATTTCGTTTTTTATATAAAAATTATACAATAATTAAACATGTTAAAAACTACCAAGTTAATTTTTGCGTTTCATCTATTAGCTATAGTAACGATTTGTGTTGATACAATGATACATGCAAGTGAAATAATAATAATAATATTAAGATAGGTACTATAGTAATTCTTTGGGTTAAGATTGTTTATCTTTAATTGTACGTTTTTCCGTGGCAATAATTGTTATCATTAATCATAATACATTGTATAACCAATTACCACAGAACACAAAATTACCTTATACGTAATTATTTCTATTTTGTCTAATTTAAATTATAAGTTACAAATAAATACACCTCGCACGCACTTATACCTCTAGAGATAATTTTTGTCTGTAACACTAGTATATCTTAAAATATACACTTCTTATGTTCGTGCGCAACTATTCAATCCCTTCGTTAACGGCTTTATGAAATTTTTGGTGTGTTTGATTCATGGCTTGGATTCATAATTGGACTCGGTAGGCCCAACCCAGGGAGGTGCTCCACAGGGATTTTTGGATTTACGATGGCCATTTTTGTTTATAAATGGTTGTTACTGGTTATAAAGGATATAATAAGTAGGCATTAGTACTCATTTATTATTGGTTGTCATTGGTTATTCAGGCAGATCAGGGACAAGCATACATCTAATCAAATTTTTGCACATTGCCTACCAAGGTACCTGAGTTGCACTGAGAGTATATTAGGTATATTGCCTAGTGAGTAGTGCAGATAGGCTGTAACATATTGTCCACAATCCGATTTTCTTACCAGGGTGGCACTTACTGCAGTGAATTACAGCAAAAAAAAGTTGAACAATCAAATCGTGGGATCAGCTAGTAATATCATAATTATTTATATTGTAAGTATACGCACATGTTAATTTTATTCCGCTAATTAATACAAATATAATCATATTTGAGCAATTATAATTATATAACATAAATATTTATCACTTTGAATACAGTGTAACCATAGTAAGATGTTGTTCATGTGTTAAACATGGTTACATAATAATGCGTATAATAATATTTCAGTTTTTGGATCTTAACAATAACTTTTTTTCGAAACGCACACACCCTCTGCATAAAAGTTAACTCATTTCTTTATTATTATATTTGTGGACTTTATTATATGATGTAATGCAATTCAATGCTTAAAAGTGAGAATTAATTATCTGTGTATACCATTTTTGCTGTTTTTGACTATCAATAAAATAACACGTGTATCGTTGAACATAATATAATTCAACGACAATAGAAAATATTTTGCACGCACAAAAGTGGTCAGAGACTATATTGATCAGTTTAAATAATTGTATTACCATACAACTAGGTAGGTAAAAAAAATATCATGTTAAAATATTTTCACCTCATTAATGACGTCATTGTATTTTTTTTGAACGAAGGCATGAATTTATATTATATTATAAGCTGTACGTCATGGAAGCGTAATTATTTACATTTAGCAAGTCAAACCTTCTTGACCTATTATGAAAGTCTTAATACTAATTTTTTTTTGTTTATGTATTTATATACATATATAATTTAAAATGTAGTGTTCTAAATGTGAGTAAACACGAACGGCAGGTAGTACAAAATATTTTTCAACCGTATACTTTAGGTATTCGCAAACATTGCGTTTTTTAGTCGACCGACGTTCGTTTACCTTTGTACCATTTCTTCTGACAACTGCCTTTTTCTAAAAAGAAAAATAATAATAATCAAGTACGACCACATTTGTCTATATTATACGAACAATAACCTGGTCAGGGAGTTATGTCCATAAAGTATTATTATTATTTTTACATCTTAGTGCAGTGGTTTTTAAACGCATACGAATAGAATGATATTATACGCTCATATAATATTCTATCTGAAGGATATAAAGTTTATGATGTACCTAACTACGTAACTACTAGCAATATATTTTTCACCACGTTTTAGCAATTATTAAGTTTGTGACGCTATCTATCTTAAGTAATGGCCTCTTCAAACCAACAACTAACCATTGTGACGTGTACGATTATTGTATGTTCGTAGCTATATACATGTTACAAATTGTATATCGTGTTCCTTATGAGAACAGATATTACCACATTTCACGAACCCTTAAAAAAATGCATTGCATGTTTCTTTAACAAAAACATACACTATAGGTACCTGGTTTTCCATTAAATAAAAATATTATAACCAAAGTTGTGTGTACGAAGTTTAGCAGATATGATAACTAATTCGTTTACTGACGTTTGTGGTTAAGCTTTTTGAGGTAGGTTTATGACCTTGTTACATAATATTACTAATTCTTACTTTTTTTTTTTATGAATTTTAACATAAAATCTGAAAATCATATATGATTTTCAAATAAATCTATGAATATAAATATTTTGATAATTATTATATCATATTTTATTATAAAATTAGCTTGTACATTTTCGATTAAGTACAAAAAAAAAAATAATAAATATAAACTTAACATTATAAAGTTCTGATCTTTTTGAATAATTAAAACATGAATGATGATCTCATTAAAAAAAAACAGTAATTTTTACTTTATACTAGAATTAAAAAAAATATTATTTATTTTTCCATACAAAAACATTATTAAAGAAGTATAAAGTATTTTTAACCCAATTTTATATGATAATTTTTTGTATAGGAACTTGTTAGAAACTACATAGTACATACATTTAAATATCATAATAGTTTTATGGAAATGTCATAATTTGAACTTAATATTAATTATTTCATTCTCATTTACCTAAAATTACCTTTAATTTTTAAAGATATACCTTATATAATATGCAGTATTATAAATTTATCTTACTCTCATTTATTCATTAATAATGATGAAAATAAATGCATTGAATTATTAATAATATCATATTATTATGTCTTACATGTTGTAACTTGTGATAGATACACAAGACTGTTATGTAGCTAAATTGCCTACCCAAATCGCCTTATCATATTAATATTACAACAGAAAACATTTACATTTCAACATATTTATCAAAATTATCATAGGTATTAACATTACAAAATAATAATACAAATTAATAATTATGATAAGTACGTCTATTAAGATAAGATGCAGGGATAATGAATCACATACTAACGTGACAGCGTCCAGCGATATCTCGATCAGTTGTTTTAATAAACATGGGCAAATTAATATAAAATCATACCCTATAATTTAATTTTCAAAAACATAACACATCGTTACATTTAAAAATGTAAACATAGAAATTAATAACTTTATTTAGTTTATTATTATTGAAGTTAAAAAATGTATATAGTTATAGCTTATTGGATTATATCCTGACTACAGGTGATAACATACATACACAAAATTATTAGATACAGTTGTAACTTTTGAAAATACTCTTTTTGTATTAGTGTGCTTCTACTGATTTCTGCACGGTTGCCATAGTGAGTTATTATGTAATTGACGGAGAGAGCTTCACCAAGAGTTCAACACTGGTCTGGTTTCAGTAAACGCATTTATAATACATTTATTGTATACAACGGTTATTGATTTTTATTGATAACCCCTACATATTTATCATTCATTACCTATTATTTTAAAGTTAAATTAATCATCCAAATTCAATTGAAAATCTGATATTTGTTTGCATAATATACTCCTCCGTCGATAGTAAATAATTCACCGCACGACAATTAATCGCAATCATTTTACCAAACGATGATTGATCGCAAAGTACAGTTTATTATAAGAATATTAATCTTAAAACGCCAAAAATATTAGGTATCTTATCTGAATTTAATTAGTCGCAATCTTACGTTGTTCGTAGATTAATAACTTAGTACATAATATAATGTAATGTAATTATGTAATGTAAATTACATAATTAAGGTGTAGACTTATTTATGCATTAACTACTAATTATTATAATAGTAATACAAATAATATGAAAGATAATATTATCTTATACATTTTTAATATTGCATGTTTGACTTTTAAGTTTAAAACATAGATGTGTAATATAATATTATTGTAAGTTGGTAGGCTCATATTTTTTCATTCTTATTATTATTTTTAATGTAATATTATTCATTTTTCATTAATTATACATTTTGTATTAATACAAAAAATAGGTAATTATTGTTGTAAGTAGCAATACATTTTGTTTCTGTAACTTTTTATTGATCTGAACCTAGTGGTAAAATGTTTTCAGTGAAATTACGGGGTATCTATTTATTTAATTAACATAAAAACATATTTTAATATTTTCAATATAGTGATAAAATAATAAAATAATGCCAAATTCAATTACGTATTTTATCTTACATAATAAATAAAAAAAGATTTTTAGTAAACATCGAAAACAAATATTTAAAAAAAAATCTATAATATTTATATATTATAACAAAAACCATTGTTGTTTAGTGTCAAAAGAAATATTTTACAATACTCCCAACATTTTTTTTCATTATGCTTGAATCTAAAATATAAAATAATATACTTGTCATACATATAATGTTTTATTGTATTTAAAAATTGCACAATAACTTAATAATATTTTTCACTGTAAAAAAAATTGTAAATTAATTGGCATGAAATCAGTGGCATCGATTACGTATCAATCGATTTACGTAAATTACGTGAATTTCGTCATCTCCTTTCCCACTTATATTTTATTAGTATATTATTTACATTTATTGATAAAATATTGAAATATATTTATATGTGAATGACTAGGTATTTTTCTTCGCATAATTATAT
Source organism: Nasonovia ribisnigri (assembly GCA_027563435.1). Lineage (NCBI taxonomy): Eukaryota > Metazoa > Arthropoda > Insecta > Hemiptera > Aphididae > Nasonovia > Nasonovia ribisnigri. Next base: position 234,386 of record JANEHU010000501.1, read on the forward strand.
TCTTATAGTTTTAAATATCCTCCTTCGAGTTTTCGCAGGAAATAAATTTGTTCCGGCACAAAAATTAGTTTGAAATATTCAAATTCTATGTTCTATGGGTTTTTATGTCTTATGTTTAATTGATTGACGTGTTCAAACAATGACGACAATGACAAATTTATATGTGAGTGAATAAGTATTATTATTTTCCATCTCCTTGTCGGTAACTCTGTTATTATAGTCTGTTTTTCCAGTAAATAATTTGCCAAACCCTGTTATTTCGTAAAATGAGATAGCATTTATTCCGTGTGTAAATATGAGACGGCATAGTACATTGGTGTTTGATGTTAGGTTGTACTCTTATGTATTTTTTTTTTTACTCAATCTACTGGATTTATATTTCACAAGAGAACACGAGACGTAATATATTATAGAATAATTGAAAATAATGTATTTGAACGTTATTTTATTCGTATATTTATTTTTTGGTTGAAAGTTGTGTAATTTAAAAATTGTTTCGACCCTCAACCGACTCATTCAGATACCAACGGTGCTGCCAAGTAAAATTAATAACAAAAAAAAACATGAAGAAATAACGGTATGAAAAGATTCCGAGAGATACTATTTAAATTCGAAGATACACCTATTTAAGAGATTAAAAAAACATCCATGCTCTATATTAAAGCAAGTGGTCAGAAACTACACGAAACTGCTAAAATCAAATAAGTAAACCGGACACTACGAAAACTATAGGTATATTTCATGGTTTCGGAAAATCGCAGTGACAGCCTAATTCAAGATATCGTTGTTCCATATTTCAAACCTTTCTCATTGCTATATTTTTGATTGTATTGTTTTTAAAACAAAACATATATTTTGACGATATTTTTCCTTAACTATAATCGCTCAATTCAAATATAAAACGCCTATCTACAACATATTATGTAATATAATGGATATCATTTACTAGTAATTTTAGGTACCTTTAGTTTATAATTAAAGCTACCTGAACTGTAAATTGTTATTTTTCAATTATATAATATTATGCATGACGTGTCATTAGTTAGGTAATTTATGTTTCGCTTCTTAAGTAATTCCACTGTATCAACAGTATTATTGGCAGATGTTGGTAGTTGTAAATTTACGTTCAACGTTCCAATAATTATTATAAAATCACCTGGTGTTGTGATAACCTAGAACAATAATATTATATGAGTAGGCTGTACATCTAAGTGCATTTTTTTGAAATACAAACCTCAGCTATAAATTGTAAAGAACGTGTCAATATTTGTATTAAGTTTTTAAGTATATTAATGCCTATTTTTTTTAAATATTAAGTTAATGTAAGCTAAAAACATATGGAATTGAAGCCTTTTACTAAACATGAAAAAAATTTAATTTTAAGATCTTATGATTTAATATATAATGAATATAATATTAATTCAAATTATTTTAAACTAGTGTTATTTGATTTTTATTTTGCAGCTGAAATTTGAGTATGGTTGTTATAAACGAGGTGTAAACTCAATTTGTTATTTTTTTACCATAACTTTATTTTTGATACATTGCAATAAATCAAGTTTAACTTAAAGGGTATTCTAGGTATCGAGAGACCTCATAATATTTTATGCTGACACTTTTCGATATTTCATCAAATCATTAAAAGATTATTTAAATATGTTACACATTCTTTTTTTTCCTAAACAAATATGATATATAAGAATGTATAATATTTTAATGCAACTGTACTAAAACCTATTTGTTTGCAGAGACTTTTAGTTGGTAAGAAAAAATCCATGATATTTAGGTTAACATCTAAGAGTGTCAACGTTAAACCAAAAAAAATAAAAACCACAATTTAATCAGCATGGGGTTACCATGGAGTCTCTATATTATGCACTCTCGCGGAGAGCATAGTTTGAGAACCATTGGTTCAAAGGAACTAATAATAGTATAAACTAAAGGAGGCTAAGTAATTTTTGATTTGAGTATAGAAAATATAAAAATAAACTTGTTCTAATTTTAATAATTTAGGTACATGATAAATGTAACTTGTATAGATAATATTTATGGCTAAGTATCGTTTCTTAATCACAAATACAGTTACAAAATCTTTTCGAAATGTAAAACCAATGAGTTTTCTTTGTAATATATTAATTCATTTAAAATACCTATTTTTTTTTTTTTTATGAACTATTAATTACGTATAAATTACTTTCAAATAGACACTTCAACCATTTATTTTATGTTTTCAATGCAACAAAAACAATATAATATAATAATAATTGTATAATATACATATTATGCTGTATGTCCGCAAGAACAGTACACTGAATAATTCAATTACCCATACTACTTGGTACATATTTTTTAATGCTGTTTGCGAAACATGAAATTAGACTATTGGATCATCTATATCCCCCAGTCAGAATTCTAAAATATGTCTATTATTTAGGGTGCTGAATAGTGTAGGTAATTGATTTATAGAGTGAACCCAGTTTTCGTGGACACATGGTATAATAAAAGATTATCCTTAAAAGATACCTATAACTGAACGAGTATTATTATTTTTAGTATTCATAATACATAAATGGCATAGTTATAATAATTGTAATCGTAAAAAAAATTCTCTCCTACTTTCCTAAAAGATTTCATTTATTTTTTTATGTAGGTAGGTACTTAGTATATTTACTGTATGTTTTTTAAATTATCTTGCCAACTTATTAACCATAAATTAACAGGATCACTTAAATAGTTGTGCGTATTTCGTAATTTCAATAAACACTATTCCATTAATTTATTATTAATTGTTAAAATAATTTTACGTGTACACAATACTGTTTATAGTTCGTATACTCCGATTATATTAACTTATCTGAATCATACAACGCAGAAACAATATGTAATTCATTTTATGACAAAAATCATCATTATAAATACAACACCTTACGTCAATATTGGCGATTAGTACCTATGCATTTTGTAAATTTCCATGGCACGTTCTAACGTGATAATGCGTTAGTATTAATATTTGTATATCCCATCCATTAAGTAAATACAATACTCATGTGAAATATTTTGTTTCGAAAGTTACAGGTACATGAAGTTTCATAATATGCTTAAAAATCATTCATAATTATCTTGATTTTTCTTTCGATTTTTCAGTCTAAGATTATTTTTAGTTTAATTTATTAACACGTGTTGCATATCGTACTAAATAGGTATTTAGTATACATTCATATAATACAAAAATACATCCAACGTGCAATAAATGCAACTGCAACACCCCCCTTACAATCGAACACATAATCATCAATTGTCCCAAATTCGTATCCTCACGTCATCTCCTCAACAATCCTATTTCATTAGAAGGAGCGCTCAATCAAAACTACACCGCCAATATTTTTAATTTTTTCTAACTAATCGGTTTAGATAATAAACTGTAATATACCTGTACATAACATATGTTCCTTTTCTCTTTTGTAATATTGTGCAAGTACTTTTAGTTTGTAAATAACACTAGGCTACTTAGAGATATATTCTTTAAATAGTTTTTGTTATTAGTGGGTGCGATATAATTAAACGGTACTTTTGTAGTTGAATTTTTATTATTATTACTATGTAAAAGTGTCTATGTCAAGAATTATTAACTTGATCTCTTTTAAAACATTTACATTTAAAATACATTAAAGTTATATTAAAACTCAATGACAATACAATTGTAATAATTAATAAGATTTTAAATAAATAAAAATAATAATAATAACAATAGAGCGTGGCTAATTTCGAGAAAATTAATTGCAAATAACCATTTTATACATATTCAAAATTAATTTTTAAAAAAATGTATACCTACAATTATATTATTATAAATATAATACGTATATATTTATACGTTTCAATATAAATTTAATTTAAAGGTTATTATGATTAAAAAAAATAACGTATTCGTAAATGTATAATAGTAAAAGTTTTTAAAATAGATTTTATAGTATATGGTGAATCAATATATCATAATAATATTTTTTATGTATATTTACACACTATAATATAAACACGTTATTGTTGAACACAAAATGCTCGGAAGGAAATTTCCACGTGACAATATAGGTAGGTACTCAATACAACATATAAAATAATAAATATGAAAGCGCAGTGGACATTGTTAAAAAGAATGACGGACTTACAACTTATATGACTTGGCCGTAGAGTATATATATATAATAACATGCTTATATACCTTCGGATAAATCCAATCTCGGATTAAGCAAATCTTTATAACAAAATTTTATTTTTTTCCATACAAATTATCGTTCATGTACAATATAAGTATATAACACATATTATTATTATTATTATCATTATTGTCGTTGTAATTGAATCCGTGATTCGTGACGTGGCGTCGTTGTAATGGCTGGCAATAAAATAGTTGGTTTTATTTTTTGTACAATCGAAAAGCGCGAACGCAACTGGCGTGGACAAATCAATATCGGTACTGTTATTTTTCTGACGGTGTTTGATAATAATAAACGTAGATACGCGTACAATATTGTCCTTTGATGTCGTTATCCCTAAAATGCAACTTTCTAGTCACACACTTCACACGATGGAAATGCGTCCACTAAGCATGTGGAATTCCCATCGGACTTATCGTGCGTGTGAGCGAGTATATATTATATTCGTGTTTGTTTGTGGCCTTTTGTGGAAGTCCCCAAAGGAATTAAGTTCAGTGTCATATGCATTTTAAGGCACGCACGGAGCATCACACAAATATATTATACTTCAATCTGAATATTGTTCATTAGTATAACGATAATAGGCAGGCAGATGGTTACAACCAAAAATTTTACGTTTGAAAAAAAAAAAAGTATTTTAAATAAAATTTAATCCTACAGATTCCCTGCAATATATACCTTGTACTCTAAAGCACACAACTGCCTCTTCTTCTCCACTTCTTTCCTCGTCAACACTGCTTTGCGTTGCGCACATATAGTTACACTCGCACTTGTTTACCTGCATGTCGCTTCAAAGAGACGATCGATATTGGTGACTTTGACTATTTAATACTAACTTTGATTCGGCCGTTTACAATATCCGAGTAGTATAACCACCTTGGTAAGTTGGTATAATATTATATTTTGAATACAATTTTGTCAAACAAATGCCTTCGGGTTCAATTTTACAAAGGCCTGTACATATATATATACCTGCGGTACAATTTTTATCACGCGTCAAACGTTAGGTAGCAAAACATTAAAATTCATTTTTTATTGTTCCTGAATTGTATTTTTGAAATTATTCACGAAATTATGTAAATACTTAGTAACTACCTACCTATAAGTGTAGTCACATCATTGTTAGTTGAGATTGCAAGCTTAACCTTGCGCTTATTTTAATTCTAACACATGTATCATTGTTTTTAAGACGATACCTACTAAAATATTTTTTTGGTGTTACAATTTCGTTGACCTGATAATATTTTAAATGTATTATTAATGTATGTATACTTATTTTATTAATCATATTCAATATAAATATTATATTTATGCTTTGAGAATGTTTAATTTCTAATTCAAACATAACTGCTAAAAGGTAAATATTTAAATATAATGTGATACCGGATTAAAGAGATAGTTTTGAAATATTAGTGATATTTCGACGGTAAAAATGGATGACGACGACAAATAACCAGTGAATAATATTATTGTTGTTATTTGCTCGCCACAAATGCACCATAGATTGTTGTTAGCTCTCGACCAAGCTATTAACTTCTTGGAGTACGGAAAATCGAGGTCTTATATAACGTGACTATGAACTTTGCGGACGAATGCGTTCTGAAAGTTATTGCCAAAACATTTATCGGTGAAACCCACGAGGATCTAAACCTGCACGGTCCGACCGTGATAAGCATGGCCGATGCGACCACAGCCTACCATGTTGTTTACAGTATACTCGTGGCATACTGTGAAATTTTTGGCAGGCTGGTCTTAAGAAACGGTCGTAGCAGTCGTTTTCTCCTCAGTCATCTCGACCGTTCAATTATTCTCTTCACTGTTTTGGCGTATTATATTTTCGTAGTATTCATTTCAAAGTATTGTGTAGTGAAGTGTGATGCAATTCTGTAAGTATCGATCCATAAAAAACCGTTTTCGTGTCGTTATATTATGTGGGTGTGTATTATAATATATTTAGATTATTCGCACCATGCTTACTCCCATTTTTTCTTAAAAGAGTAAATTAATTTAAATTCTGATTTTTGATACTTTCGAGTTTATTTTAGGATCATATTTTAAATTTTCTATTTAGATTTTTATACTATTTAAGGAGAGTCAAACATACATACTAATATTTTTCAAATGAGAATCAACCTTTTTTAATTAAACTTATAGCACATCATGATATTTTTGAAAATGTCGATATCGCTCGTTATTTGTAAATGAAAACTAAATAGTATCTAAATTTTAAAATGTGAGTTGGTTTAGATAATCTGAGTTTAACTCTGTTAAAATAATTTTAAATGCACATATTATGATGATTTACAGATTAACACTAAAAACTATAACATATAAAACACAAACTAATAATGGTTTATTCTAACAATCAAACCCAAACATGTCCTTCCCGGTCACCAAAATTAATAATCTATAAATCAGATATTGTTTTTTTTTTTATTTTTATTTGATACAATGTTTGTATATAATTTTTGTAAAATTTTGTTTATACTAATAAAAATGTTTATAAATTAAACTAGGATTTGAACTTACAGCGATTTTCAGTACATTAGTTTTATGATTATATATTTTTTGAAATAAATTAATGTATGTTTCAAAGATTTTTAATTTGTTAACTAGGCAGATATAATCTTTTATTGTTATTCTAGTTATAATATAACAATATTATTTTTCACAATTTATGTTTTTATTCGATAACAATAATATATAATATACACAAAGGTACCAAAAATAATTATATTCTATTATTCTGATTCACAATTTTTTAGAATCATAAGAAAAATAACTATCGAGAAATTATCATAATTCATAATATACTATTTAGTAACTCAAACATTTTATATGTATAATAAAATGTATATACGTAAACGAATATTTTCTGCAAACTATTCTATAATAATAGACTAAATACAATGTAGTAAAGTTGAAATTGATATGAATAAATATTTTATTTAATCTGCTGTTAATTAAATTCAAGAGATAAAATCGTATCACTCAGCCTCTCAGGAATACCGTTGAATCTACAAATTGATTACCTACATGATAATAATAATATAGATAGATTTTTCTTATGCAATTATTCACGTAGACTTGTATTACGATGAAAAACTATAATGATTACAATTTGAAATTCTAATATCGCATCGTTGCGTTTTATTTATTTTGTGAATAAATTTACATTTTATAACAATGACAAAATTACGTTGTTGATCAATATTGTTTTATAATATGCGAGCATTAAATACGAAAGGACAATGCCATTATTTATACAAGTGTTAGCGATTCAATATTGTATTCCGACAAGATATAGTTCTGTGAAACGGAAGGCGTGAAAATCGATGTAATTCTATATTTAAGTGTCTGAAAAATATCACTGGTTATGTGTTTGTGTGGCACAAACAAATTCGGTAACTGTATCAAGAAGGGAGTGTTGTCAACGCGTAATCGACACCGATACGAATATGACGTATCGTCTGCATGTATCCTATTGTCTGACCAATGATCTTTATTTCACAGCAGATGTCAGTGAAATCTTTTGATTGCTACTGAAATAATTAAAACCACCACTTACTCAAATTTCTAAATAAAGTCAAAGTTTTGAAACACGATAACGTGATAAAACTTTTATTTTTGTATACGAAAAATATGAAACTTAAGCTTGGTAACAATAAATAAAAGGTAATTGATAATTTTCTTCAATCATCAACGTTGCATTTGACTTACAAATAATTATATATTATTTTTTAAAAACATTACATTGTTCTTAATATAACAAAAAATGTATTATCAAATCTAGGCATCGACTTATTTATTGTAATAATATTATAGTCTATTCTCTATAATAGTCTGTAGAAACGACTGCAGCGTATAATTATGATGTACAGAACTATCTGTAGAATATGTAAATTATTTTAAGCAATACAAGGTGAAATCGACATCCGTTATTAACTCGAATATTACATTTAGTTTTATATTTTCTATGTTAGTATGTTTTGTATAATACATTAATTTCTTTTTTTGATTTGTAACTATGCAATAAATTATTATGACTTTGGACGATTGAAATTTTTTTTTTGTTACCTATAAGCTTCTATTGAGTAGTGTTAACACATATTAAGGAGTCATTATTATAAAATATTACATACTATTTTAAACTACTATTAAAACGTTAAAATAATAATTTAAGGACATGATGCGACGGCGCTCTATAATATTCATAATTCATCCTCGTCGCCCTTCGCCCCTCGGGTTTATTTTATTGGATCGTTCATACTTCAGTCATTAACGTCTAAAAGGTTAAACGGTTATAATATTATTATGGTACTTGATAACTTATCTGCATGTATTATGGATATACTTAACACTTAAGTACCTTGTTATAATATATGAAACGATGTTTTAATGATTATTAGTTTATTGCATATAGGTAATATTGTATTATGATCGAGTCAAGAGTTTCATATTTTATTTAAAAATGTAAACTTCTAAAAGCATGCTATATTATGCTGCCACATATTATTACTATTAAATTCATTTAAAAAATATATTTATTATTTTTAGTCTGGGTTTAGATTGGATTTAAAATAAATTATTGATTAATTTCACTTAAAGAGATTATTGATATAGAATGTTTATAGTAAAAATAGTTATCTAATTATTAACTAATTATTACAACTTTCTCATAAATTGAAAAAAATAAAACAAGGGAGTCACTCTGTTGTATAATATTTATTGAAGTAAATCCGTCGTCACTGAGTAGGTAACTATAATAGATGTGTTAAATCTGAATTCAATGACCGACGAAAACGATTCTGAAATATAAGGTACGTACGTCAGTCTATATTTCATTGGATATTTTACTAGAATATGTTTATTGTTTTCATTGCTATTAGAAGTTACTGAAAATACCTAACTGTTCAGTTGGTTTACTTAATTTTTGCCAAAAAACGAATTACATTATAATATACTATTAAAAAATAAATAAAATATTATTTCAAATAATAATGCGGGTAGTTATCAACTGTAAGTCAATACCGATGTAGAGAAAGTAGAACGGTTGACAGTGTGAAAAGGTATGTGACTTATAGCTAATCCAAATACTTTGAAAAACTTTCATTGAGTATACTTAGTAAATAATAATATATGTTCTGTTGAAAAGTTCCTAAGAATAATACTTTTTGAATTACAACAAATAATTAGGATCTTAAATATATTAACTTAATATTTCTATGCCTAAACAAAAAAATGTACGTACGTATTTTTAATCTGTTTAGGTTTCTGTTTAGTAAAGTTAAATGAAGGACTTTGGATTTAATATTCAACCCTTAGAATATTTAATATAATATAAAACTGGTTTTGTTACGACTACTAATTTATCTATAGTGGAGGTAAGTAATGCATATTGTCCATAATTTTTTAGTTGTTATAGTTTATTACTAAAAGCTAAATAATAATAGTAAAACTAAAAAAAAACTATAATTTAATTTTAAAATGTTCTTATTATTGTAATTGTAAATTTAAACCCTTTTAAAAATATAATATACCTTTCAATATTTTTAAATTATGATTTTCAAAATGTTTAATTCATTTTTATGGAAAAAAATAAAAATAAAATAAAAACTATATTTATTTAACTCAATATAAATTATTAATTATTGATACTGTTATAAATTAGTGTGTCGTTAATATTTATAAGTGTTTTTCGTATTTTTTTTCTCAATTTTTAAAATTCAGTTCATATTTTACTTTTAATCCAAAAAAAAGTCAAATTAGATCCAATTTTGTATCTTTGAAGTTAAAGATTGAAAGATTTTATTAATCCATTAAAATTGTTGGGAGAAAATAAAATAAACACATTATTGTAAATCCTTTACCCAAACATCGCTTCGCTCGGAATCTAATATTTTTATTTCATTTCTTTTTGAGAATCACAAAATTTTACCATGTTAAATATTGATCACCTACATATTTGTATACTAATTGCTCATAATTATAATACACTTTTTTTATTTTATCTTATCATCGATTTCACATAGTAAACTAAAACTTTTTATGGTATAACTTAATTTAATATATATTTTTTTTACCTAAATTATATTATAATCAATTAGCTCTAATTATTTTTTTATTTTTGTGTCTTTGAAAAATGGAACTTCAACAACTAAAGGTACCTTCAACATTAATTTAATGGATTATCTCGATTCGTTAAAAAAATAATAATAATTAAGGCATTAGTATAAAAATAAATACTATCACACATATTTGTATGACACGCAAGACACGCAAGACACGAGGAAACGCCCAAAGAAAAAACAGTATAACTGGCGTATACGCTTTTCGTTAATTGTAATTTGTACGTAATATCTACTATACTGAAGAGTGAAGAGTAGGTATAATCGAAAATGAAACAAAGTAAATTACTTATATAAAATTAATTTTACGTATTTAATTTGAAATTTGAAATTAAATAAAGTTATATTTATGTCTACTGTGCAAATTGTTAAGCAAGACAAAAGGTAATTTAAATATAATATTTTCATGCTAAAACCGAGCGGTTTAATTCTGATTTGCTGGTATGTTATGAATAAAAAACATTTTTTTTTTTTACTATTTTGTGATGTATTTAGTATTATTTATGTATTATAAATACAATTTAATTTTAAGCAACTCACCAATGACGAATATTCAAGTTTATTAAAATAGTATTTATCTATTATTAAACGCACTAAAAATCATAAAGATTTTTATAAGACATGTGTGAGTAAAATAACGAAAATAATAACAATAAGATATAACAATTTTACGAATTGAATCTAATGATTACTTTGAGCAACAACATAATATTATAATGTTTATGCTTTGAATCCTCCAGTCACTTGGTTGTATTACTCACAGTAACTTATCATAAAAGGTATAATATACTGTGTTACTTTATCTTTTTGTCTGTTCTTAATTCTTTTAGTTATTTCAGTGATTTGTCACGAGCGTATGAACCGTATTAGAGCCATGCAGTGAGTTGTGTACTAACTAGGGTTAACCCCGACCCCGAAATTTCTAGACGTGGCAATATTTTCTTGAATGACTTTTTAAAACTTCTTAAATTTAAACCTTTTCCCAAGGTTAGGCATAATCACGCCACTGAAACTCTATTAGACATACCATTTACACAATTGTACATTTGTACAAAATAATACATAATTTTAAAACCAATATGTTAGTGTATCAGTGTATAGATTATTTTATGTTTTAATACTTAAAACATTAAAACTATTAACTAATACGCAAATGAGCTCAAAACCTTAACTCAAGTTCCTTAAAGTAGGTATGAATGAAATCATAATTCATAATGTATAAATATAAATTATAATACATTATTTCAATATTACGATTATACATTTAGTGCAAATACATTGCATATTTTATAAGATTTACTTTAAGACATAGAAAGGGTGTGGGTCTTGATAAATTATCCCAAAACCACTTACAATTCATTTATCTTCACCTCACCTTCATGCTTAAAATGCTTCAATATTTTAAAATAATACTATTTATTTATACCTTTATGAATTTTAAAAAAAAAACAAACTTATAATATACCATATCTTTAAAAATTTAAACGGAAAAATTGAGTCACATTTTCAGCAGATCATAAACGAGGAATAGTTTTTCTGTATCTAGATCAATGTCTGTATTGTAACAATATTTTATAACTTTTCATCGATGCAGCAATGTAGGTTATTTTCTTTTGGTGAAATCTACTTTGAAATGTATTATTATGTTTGTCTTGAATATATATTTTAATTATTTTAAAATATTATGTTTATCAAAATAAAATAAAATTAAATGTGCTGTTTAAAATTTGACTAAGATAGGTAAATGTTATTGGCAAAATCTACAGTGGGTAGGCATGTACCAAATGGTGAATTGTGTATTTCAAAAGTAAAAATTACTGAGTACTCATATGACTCTTATGTAATCATTGCTATATAATATTTGTAACATATAATTTTTATGTTGGGATAATTTACACAAAAAAAGCATTTTTATACGTATATAAACTGAAGCTTTCAACTTCCTGTATACGAAATACGATAAGATACATAGGTACCGTAATTTCCGTTAATTCAAAATGAACGATATTTCATAACTAGTGATAAGCACTTTACTTAATATTATTAAACTGATAAATACTGGCTAAGATATAAAGATAAACTATAATGCATATTTTATACTTAAACAGTTAATTCATAAAAATATTGATATATATATTTAAATAGTTAAATTTCAGTAAGAACTCCACGACAGTAATATTTTATATTACCTACATATAATATGTAAGAAACTATTATTATTATTTAAATTGTACTACTGAAGTTATTAAAACAAAAATTATAAATGGGTTTTTTTTTGTGCATATCTCTAACAAGTTTATCACTTTTTTGATTTTAATATCATTTTTATATGTATACGATTCATATATAACATTTATTATTAAAATTTAAAAAAAAACCACGTTCATCTGATTAAAAACTAGGTACAAAAAGAAATTTAGTGTTTTGCATGTCCGAAACCGTGTATACAGGGAACGATCAGTTTTGATTGTTTATCGCACTAAACCTGGGTACTATCCTTGGATTGCAATTATTTTATTCCTCTAAAATGATGTTTTAAATATATTATACAAATTCACTTAAATATCTAAATCCACATTTTGTGCGATGCCATGTTATATGAAAATTATAATATCATATTATATGATAGATATGGATGAACATGCTTTTTTTTTTAGTAAAAAACAATTCAATTTTTAACGGCACTATCATCCTGTGGTATTTGACTTCAATTTAATTTTTTGGTTATAAGTTATAACGGAGTAAAAAACTCAGACTGTTTATAGACAATTCGTATGAAAAAATTATTTTTTCACCGAGTATTTGCGTTCTAGGATTCCAGTCGTAAGTTTGATTTAATGATTTAAAGTCATTATTATGGTATAATTAGTTAATATTAGTGTCTTATCATTTTACGTTTTTAATAAATATATCTAACTTAATTTTAAACTTAAATTATGTATGTAGTATGTGTTACATTAAATTGTTTATTTTTAGTAATACAAATAAGATTTTATAAGATTTTGAATGTAATAAGTTATAACTAATAAGCACCTAACCTATACAGTACTGATAATTAAAAAAAAAACTTTGGGAAATATCAACAAAATACTTCGATTTAAAAATATATATATATAATATATACTGTCATTGTATGTACCTATAGTGTATACAATAAAATTTATTGATTATTTTTAATAATAATACGATCTTGAACAAATATTAATTCTCACAATTCCGAGAATTTTCTGTTACACTATAATATTATCCATAGTAAGATAAACAGTGCTGATTCGGCCAAGAAGACTGTTTCATTTTTTAATCGCAAAAGTTCACTTTGGTCTTATTAAAGATAAATATTAAATTGTATTGTTTCTCGACGGCCATAAACATAGTAAATAAAAATAAATATTTTTTTTGTTGATGCTTTTAACTATTCAAGGACTAGTGAACATTTGGAATTCCGTGCACTATTTCCAACGTCGTGGTACACGGGCGGGCGCCCGTTGATGTTTATGACTCTCAAAAATATTGATCTGCTCCGGTTGGCCGCTGCGAGTTTGGCCGCCGAGCAACTCACGCCGTGGATTTATCCATATGCATACCTTAAAATTCATAAAATCCAAACTGTTTGTAAATTGTAATTTCTGATGGTCAAGTATAACATGTTATCATTATTATGACGGCTTGTCACAACAATGCGTTTGCCATACCATGCAGGAATTCACAGTATAGTTAATTTTTAAGCACACGCGTCTGCCTTTGGTTTGCACTGTTCTAAATTATTCATCGTGAAGTGCGCGTACCTACTTAAGTTATACAAATATACAATAGGTAATATTATAGTGGCTGTATAATAGAAAATACTATTGAAATAATAAGGAAACCAAACAACACTAATCGCGTAGATTCTCATATCTCGTTTTTCTTGTTTTTTTTTAACCCATTTGAGATTCATTTAATAATTGTCATACAATTATTCAGCTACTACATCAATAATTCTTCGGTGTAATTTGGTTGTACATTTTATTTTCAACACATAGCAATTTAAAAGCAGCCTTTAGACTAGCTTAGAAACTTTTAAAATTAAATAAACTAAAAGTAATTATAATACATTTTTTACACATCACATAATTAAATATGGGTTGTGTAATATGACTCTGATATTCAAACATTTTTACTAAGTTTTGTGAATTTTTCTTTCAATTTTTTGAAATACAAACATAAATGTTAGAATTAATATTGGTTCGTATTGTTAATTTACCAACGGAATTAAACTAACACCTATTGTCGAGCATTATATTTCAAACTGTTTGGTAAACACCTAATGATTATCCGAGTGAAAAAGTAATTAATGATTCATGGTCACTGACACGTAATGTAATCCCGATAATTGGTGCTATTTTACATGTGATAATTACAACTATTATTGTGCCAATTGAAAAAATGCTACACTAAGGTATTTGAAGTCAATTTAGAGAAAAGTCAAAATAAAACACAATATTTTTCATCGAGATTGTATGACGATATGACATGTCGTGACGACTACAACGCAATGGTCGTGATTCTGTAACCTATAACTAATTGTAATAATTCTGAAATATCGTTTCGACGGAATCGCACATAGATGTATTCCACAATGTAGCTGAAAAACGAAATACATACTAACTTATGGCCTTTGCTGCAGACATGTTACAGACAAGACCAATAAAAAAAAAAAAAAAATACCTACAGACGTACGGAGAGTTAATTTTATATCGGGGTGATCAAAAACGACCGATGAAGACAAGTAGTTTTAATGAACGGTAGTGAAGTGGTGGTGAAGTGGTGGTGATGATGGTGGCAAAAAGACAGACGTTTGTAGAAATCCACGTTATTGTGTCTCGAATAATATGCGAACGCGAAGAAGACATCTAATCTTCGACGGTTGTGGTATCTGAACTAAATTCGTGTCGACTATTTACGGGTCTGGCAAATACAACGTGGGGTGCGAGGGGGGATGAACAAAAAATTTAATATTTTATTATTAATATGATAATATTATCATGACGTATAATATTGTTGCACCGATCGTATATGTATATTACTCTGTAGGCCACTCCGTCGTTGGACAGTGTCCTACTCTCGCTTTTCGTCAGCGTTTCGGATTAAAACAATAATTTACCTCCCTTGGCCACGCAATTTTTGAGATGCTAAATATCATCGTCGTCATTCACAGCTTTGGCACAATAATGTTTCACACATTACACTATAATATTATATTATATACCTTTAGGTATATATGCAGTCGCATCATACCGTTATACCGCCACTGCGCCGCCTTGGAACACACACATTTTCGTCATGAAAGCCTAATTCGACGTACAATTATCAAAACTCACTCATACACCGCACGTACCTACATACGTATGCACACATACACACACACACACACACACATATGTATATATTATATATCTCTCATTTAAAACTCTTATATTGACCTGACGTTTTATGGTAGTAGTGGTATGGGCCAGGCGCCTCGACGCCGCCGTATCGATCACGACTACACAAACACACACACACACACACACACACAAACGAACACACACACACAAATGAACACACACACACACTTACACACACACTCACACATCCACAGACGAACACACTTACACTTACACACGTGTATACACACACGCGCGCGCGCGCGCACGCGCTCGTTCATTCGCGTGGCAAGGGCGTCGTCCGGGCTTGTTTCCCTGCGTGCCACCTCTGCCGCCCCTCCCGACCCCCCCCCCTCAACACACACGCCGTTCGTACCGGTGTGGCCTCCCTCAAACTTCCAGCTGCCGACATCACCACCTCTATACCACCACTACCATACAACTATATACTACTACTACGACTACTACTATCACTAGGTACTATACTACTACTAATACTAAACTAGTACTCGTGCTACTATAACCACCACCACCGCCACCAACACCACCACCACCACCACCATCTCCACCGCACCATCCACCGCCTCGACCGCCTCGTCTTCTTCGCTTCTTTCATGAATACGGTTTGTCCTTTCGTACCTTTTGTCGTCTTATTCCTTTTTTATTTATTTATTTTATTATATATATTTTTTCGTATTTTCGCGTACCGTCTACACTGCCCCGCGCCATTTGGGAATAGGACATACGCACAGACGTCGTGTCGTATAACCTACCTATCTACCTGAGACCATAAAAACGTACCTATACGAAAGTGTGTGTTTTTGTGCGTGCAAACATGTCGTATATATATGATTTTTGTATAGAGGACCGCGCATCTGGAATACAAATCTACCATGGGCTGGCCGTTTACACCATCACCACGCATAAACTATCGTGTCGCCGGGAAGAGGCGTCTGATTTTTATTTTTCCCAAACGTCCGCGGAATCCATGTGCGGAGCGCGCATAAATCGTTTTTACAACACCGCATCGACGTCTTTCCCCTCACCCCCGCGCGAGTTTAGATCGATTTTCGGTTGGATAGGATTCGATATATACATATTATACATATTATAATATTATTGAGAACAAAATCATGACCAGTTTAAGACTCATTTCGATCGTCGTACCGTTAAAATAATCTTCTAAATCGATTTCAGAGCTAAAAACATCCTGTTTTCTCTAACGGACCAATAGATATTTTGTTTTTGACACGTTCAAGTACAAGTACGATAATTTGACGTATAAAGTAGGATCTTTTAAACACCTACTTCTGTACACGTTTTATTAAAAATATTTGTTAAAGGTCGATTCACTTGGGAGAATATTTTGGCTTTAAAAATAACGTTATCTCTTCACTGGGTATCGTAATAATAAAATATGTGATATTATTTAATAACATGATACGTGAACTTATTATTTGCACAAACCGACTGGTCAAATACTAACAAATCGCTCGTATGTAAGTGTCTGATATATTATTCTGTTCGTTATTTCTGTAGATATCGAGTATTAATTAAATACCCTCTTATTAGACAATGGCTGTCAAGAATAATAGTTTATAACTAAAGCAATATAATATCGAACGTGACAAAAACGTTAAAAACAAGAGCTGTCAATAAAATCAGCATTTTGTTACTTCTACTGGTTATGCTTTCTCCATCACCATATTATAATAATATAAAGCATGGTATTTTCTGTAGTATTTGTGATGCGTTATTTACTAGCGTGGAACAGTATTAATTTATATTTTGAATCTTTAATCTTGAGGATGGTTTTTGTTGGCAAATTTGATCAAATTTATACTTTTTTTTTGGTAGTTAGGTGAGTTATTAGGTTAAAAATATGACATTTAAAAAACTTTTCTTAATAAATTGGAAAAGCACTGAAAAAACGAGAAAATATTATGTTAAAAGATTTCGGGTTTTTTTTTTATTGTTATTCAGAAAAGAATATTTTAGCCAAATATTTAGGTATACTAGCATTTATAGATATGAAATTATTTTCAAAATATTTAAGGTCATTTTGAGTTATTTACAGACAGTTACAATATTTAACTATTTTTAGATTTTTTCGATTTATTTTGTTAAGATTTTTAAACTTTTGGCTAAAATTCTGTACATATTAAAAAGTTTTTTTATAAAATTGGGCAATTAACAAAAAAGTTAAAGTTAATTTAAAAGTTACTTTTTTTAAACTTTTAAACTTAACTAGTTAATTATTTTTGTTTTGAATGTATTATCTTATTCAGCTAAAATATTTATTGTTATAACTTAAATATTTATAGTTAACAATCATTATCGTGAAGTTAAGTTAACTTTTTTTTCATATCATGCTGAGCCAACAGACAATACTGATTTTAAACTCTTTTTCGATTTTAGTTATTTATTTTTTTATAATACTTATATCATAATAATCAGATTCTGATATTTGCACAGTGTTAAAGATCTTGGTAAATATTTGTATGAATCAAAATACTAGGGAATTTTCTGAATTAAAAATACTGTAGTTTGAAAAAAATTAACTTCTTTTGACTGAGTTAAGTAAATTTTATTTTCCGTCTTAACTTTAAACTTATCGAGTTAAATTTTCTTTGTTAACTTTTAACTTTTAACTGAAGGCAATTTAATTGAATTAACTTAACTTTTATTAACAGTTTCTTATTTTCATCAACTTGGACAACCTATTGGTTTTTTATAAGTTGTTTATTGATAAATTAAGAAATATCAAAAGAATAAAAAAGTTATAATTATTTTTGGGTCTAATATTTATAAAATTTGTATTTGAATGTCTGAGGTTTGCTAATGTAAAGGTTTCTATAGATGTTCTTACATTAGTTCATAAATATCAAAAGTTTTTTGTCACAATTTCTTTTTAGATATTTTTTAAAGCAGTCTATACCTACCTATATATTCACACTGTTACATGTATTATGGTACATCGGTACTGAATTATAAGTGGTACATGCATTTTTTGGCAAAAAAAAATAGGTAGGTAGTAGATACTTAGAAACCACCTTAAAAACGGATAATGAATAATGATATATCATTTTCATTTTCTCAGGATTGTATTTTCACACATGCAATGACTTATCATCGAATTCAATTTTAACACTGAAAACCAACTATACATAAGATGCGAGTTCCTTGTATTTTCTTATTCAACTGACCATAATGGAAGTCTCCGTTTAACTATTGGTACTTCAGAAGACGTATACCTACTAAATATTAAATATGATTGCGATATTAAATTCCATATACACTATTTATATGTAATAATAATACCACCTCTTCCTTTTTTCCAACGTCAGAAGTTAACAAAAAATATTAAACTGTGGACAATCGTAATTTATGATAGGAAATTCACATAACATTTATTGTGGCTATAATTTATCACAGGATTATTACTATTGAAAAACCGCTATTTATTTTTTTCAATCAATAAACAAACTATGAAGGGACTCGACATATTAATTAAGCGTAATTACGTAAATGCACAAAACTTACTTTGAAAGTAGTATTAATAATATATTGCCCATAGTACAACATGTTAATATTTAAACTATTATGAAAGTAATGCTATACATTTTTATTTTTAAATTTTAAAATAATATTTTTAAAAATATTGAAATAATTATAATAATAACTCCTTAAAAAATTTAGAAAATGATTGATTCTTCTTGTTCATCTCATTTAAATAATTTGACATACGAATTGAGAAATGCAAATAGAGGTTTTGCTTCAGTTTGTACGACGTGTTATACAGTGTTAACAGATATTGTCTAATCCTTTTTAAAAGAAGACTTTATTATATTATATTACAACATGTAGATGAAAAATCAAGTAAAAATCAGTAAATTCACTTTTTCTGGAATTCCGAATACATCAGGCAACAAAGACCATATTATGACGCGTTGTCATCGATATAAATAAGAAACAGCAAATTCACAAAGTAGTTCTGGGTCGGATATTGTTTCTTAATATTCTTGATATTTTGAAACAAGGCTTATCATTATATTTTAAAACGTATTATATTATATTGAAACGTTATTGTTAAAGTAGTTTAATTATTCTAGTAACAGTTATAAATCATAATATGATTCCAAAACATGAGTTGTCTTTTAATAAGACTTATAAATGTAACTCTTCGTTGGTTGCGCCTGGTACACTGTATACATATGTACCCCATGGTTTTATTAACTAAGTTTTATAATACAACTATTTACTAATGTTAGCCCAACTTTCTCTCTGAGATAGGTATGCACAACGCTTTTATTTCAATTTTTATGTTAGATTTTTTTTATAGGTATCCTAGCAGTACAAATACTTAGGTACTCATGCTGAAGCCGACTGCTATGGTGCATACTATACCACACTCGACTAAAACTTACTATGCCTTCTTCATATCTGACAATTTATTTCATTATGTTTTTAATTTGTTAATAGTACCATAGGACATAGGTATTTAACCTACCGTTTACAAGCAATTACGACTTGTCGGTTTTTTATTTAAGATATTAATTTTGTTTTACATTAATATATATTACGTTAATAACTTGTATAGGTAGTAGTTAAAACTTTTGATATTTACTACAGTGTTTCAGGGTCAATAACAATTTATAAATTAAAAATAATTTTAATTATTTAGAACAATAGTTATTGATACTGTTAAAACTATTAAGACCTCACAAGACAACTGACGTTATAAAATAGCACGCAATAATTAATATAGGGCTATATTATTAACATAGGTACCTAGGTGTGGTGTCACATACATTATTTATGTACAAGAACTTAAATAAATTTACTTCGAAGTTCAATTACGTATATTATGACTGATTAACGCATATGAATACGACGTTTTAAGATTAATCGGTTTATAAAATATAAGTAGGTACTTGAATGCGTTTCTATAGTAAAAATATTTCATTTTCACAAATACTTAGGATTATATTGTTTGTTCTACTATAGTGACAATGTTGAGAGAACTTTAATACTGCTTAATTTGATTAACGCTATACCAAAATTATTGCACTTATGCGGTAATCTTGTTATTTAATTAAATTATATATTATTATCCATAATCCTCCCAAATTACAATTTGTTACAAGCTAGAATGAATGAATACAAAATAGAGAAATAGAAACTAAGCAATAGATAATTTATTATTTTGTTTGGCCTCAAATTGTTCACCTTTTCAGTGCCAAGACAAGACGTGTTACGGCCTACGGGCCCAAAGATTCCATAATAGGTACGTGACTCATCGAACAAATGGCTTTTTCATTCTATAGTTATCTTTTTGAACATAAAATTTCCCACACTAAGACTCACAAATAAAAATTATTTTCTCTATATAGCTTAGAATTCTATAAATGTTGAATCAAGTTGTAATATATGATAACATATAGTCATATACTACTTACATATAATACTGGTATTATAATTCTTAAATTCTAATATAATAGTAGGTATAGGAGTACTTATATATATATAGCATTTTACCATACATACACCACCAATATAGTAAAGAACATACTCTTTATATTCATATTATGCTTTAAAATCTATTAATATGTTGTGTCTACTATCTCGAGTAAAATTTAAATTAAACCGAAAATCAAGTTTCATGTTTTCAATGTTTAAAATCATTTACGTCTTGTACGATGCCAATTATTTATATTATACCCGGGCAACACATTATACTATAATATTGTATGTGAAAATATATATGATGCCATTCAATTATTATTATTGTTGCTATTTCTGAATGTAAATGCATGATAACAATAAGAAAACTAATAATCAATAATAACATTTGAGAGTTGTATCAAGCTACATTTTCCTCGTAGACACTTGAAATTTGTTTTAAAAATTTGATGATAAATGTACTATAAACCAAATTACTAGCATGCTTATTTATGAACATAATAATTTGCAATAAAATTATAATTTGTGTCTAATATATTTTTTAAAAATATATAACATCAAACCCAGTGACAAAATGTCATGGATCGTAAAATAATGACAATATTATTATATAGTCGAGGTTTAAATGTATAAATGTCATTTAAAGCAAAGGTCAAGTATTTTGTTTTATATTTGTGTAATTAAAACAATGGTGCAATTAATGAAAACATTGTCCAAAAGCGTAATATTTATAGGCCTGAATTTTATTCAATAAAATCTTTAATATAAAGTTTTATTTTATTTAGTCATATTTAAAAGTTTCATTACGAAGTACTTTGAAGAGCGAACCTACTAAAGCTTTAAAAATTATCTAAAAACTTTGTTGAGTCCAACGTTTCATTCAAAAATAGTTATTAAATTAGGTAATTCTTCATTGATTTATATAACAATAATTATTATTATTCTAAATACTTATTACATTTTTGTTAACAATAATTTTCTTCATAATATTATATAATGAAAAATTATTATATGATTTTTTTATCGTTTAAAGTTAAAACTGCATAAATCGTATTAAAACACTATAAACTCCAATTGTAATGATCCTTATTATTACTTGTTAGAAGAAGGTACCTAGTATTTTTTAAATTAAAATTGTCAACTTAATCATATGCATAATGATGATGAAAAAAAAATAGTAAAACAAAAGTTGTTGTCTTAAAGTTATCAATATTATACGTATTATAAATATTTTGATTATTATTATAAAATATTAATAATAAATATTACGCTAGATACTGAATGCAATAAAGAATTCAAATTCAAAGCATTTGTAAATCAATTATTAATTTTAATTTACACATCAAGTTGTTAACTTCTAGATTTTAAATCTGTTAAATATTTTAATGTCTATACCATTTATTTAAAAACTCAGTTTGTCTTTTTATTGCTCTTTCTATTTCACTTAATACGATTTTACTGTGACACATCTATATCTGTACATATATATTATGTACAAAATGTATGTACATGTTGTGAAAATTATTTTTATAATGGCGGTTTATTGACTACCCTTATTTTTGAAACCCATTTTGATTAAACGATATTTAATATATGTTAAATTGTAAAATTTGTTTCTTTTCAAAATTAAAATAAATTAAAAATCGTGTAAAAAATATTGATATACAATCAAACTTTAGGAATTATATGGAATTACCCGTATTTTCATTAGATATATTAATAAATAGGGATAATAGTGTATGTATCATTAAGCACAGGCAACACCAATAAAACGGATAAGCGTGGCCAAATGTTTTTTCATAAAATGTAACCGATCTACTTCTAATTCACTAAATATAAATTATAAATAAATATTTATAATACTTATGAATATATGGCGTACTATGGAGCTCGTATAATATGTATATTATAGTAATTAGTAAATGAAACAGCATAATCACGTGCATATATTTAACATATCGTTATATTATATATTTATTTTATTATGCACGGTAACCCTGCAGGTCACACAATGCTTAGTGTAAATTAATATTTTTTGACTGACTATTCTACTGGCGTGACGTTCGCGTTCCTTGTTCGTGAGCAACTGGAATTAGCTAGGTATACATAAACACATATATAACCACAGGTATTGATCCTCCAGGTCGCTGTTATTGAACATTATGAACGCTAGTGTGTGTATATATATTAAATGCGTACCTATGGTCTAAATAATATAATATAAATATATAACTAAAAAAAAAATATGAAGAAAAACGAAAACAGAAGATGACCATATACATTTTACAGCTGCTGAGTCCCACCATTTGCTCGCAATGTCACTCTTGACCTCCGACTTCCGTAGGTATAAAAGTTAATAGAGATAATATTGGATTAAACTAATTCCTAAAACGAAACAGTGTATTACACCGGATTCTGAACGCATAGGATTCATTTCGTTGGGCTTAAAAATTAATTAGGAATGCATATCAATGTTGACGTTAGGGCTGTTAGGGGTAATGCAAGCTTAAAGTTCAAATTCGTACATCAAACCGAATTATATATTATAATGCTTTGAAATCAATAGTAATTTATCTCAACTTTTTTTTTAATCCATTCTAGTGAAGTGATGACTTGAGGTATCAGGTATACTATAATTATGAAGGTTTTAACACTGTAGGTTAGTAGATACTCGTACAAAAGTAGTAAATATTAAAATATATCGTGTCCTTTTTATATATATATTTCAATGCCTATGTGGTTATTTTATTTTACCAGTTTAAAGCAAAATAAAGGATTTGATTTATTATGAATGACTTTTATCTATGTGTTTGTGTTTGGAAAATGGATGACAAATATTTCACCTTATCGTAGTTGTAGTGACCTGTTTAAACGTATCCAGCTGTGTTCTTATATTACGTCCAATAGTTTTCGAAGTCAAAAGTACTTCAACCATAAAGTTAGCCATTGGTTAGCCTTTGGTCACACATGCCGTGGTATTCAATACTATGTTATATTTAAAATAGCATTTAATAAAACTCAGTTAAATATTTAGGTAGTTATTCATCTCAATAAACGGCTACCTAATCTGAGTTAAAATTAAGAAAATATCCATTGCATCAAAACTTAATAACATAAACCTCATTAGTTCAAACATCTCTTTTAATAGTTAAATGCGTCTTAACGAACAATCGATTCATCTTGCAAGTTGCAGTGACTTATGGAATCAAAATTCGTGGATCGGCTAAAGTCTCAAACCTAAACTGTATTTTTTTCAATCATTCGTTAACCAGCGTTTATTAACTATATAGCTCCGTGCTTCGTGTTATGTTAGCAATATCAATCTCTTCACAAAGACATTACAATGCCTACTCTCCATTACTTATACATTCATTCACTGTACAAATTTCCACACTAAACACTATAGATCGCCTGAATCTCCTTTTATCTAATATTTTTCTCCAGTTAAACCCTCACTGTCCTTCAAAATTAAATTGGCTACTTGATTTCCTATATAATTAAAAATATATACATAAAAATAAATAATAATTATAATTTATTGAATCAAATCGAAGCAGTTAGACTGGTAGCCTCACTACATATCTGGTTTTATCTTTATTGTAATCCCACACAAACATATTAATTATTTTTAATTTGACATATTGTAATTTTCTTATTTATTTATTTTTAAAAATAAAAAAAAAATGTATTTAGTTGTTACATTTTATTTTCGATTTAGAAGGATTTTGCCACTTTATGCTTCAGTTATTTTTATACATCCAAATCAACCAGCAACATTTTAAATATATTATATTTATTGTTAATTCAATTGTTGATTGGAAACGGCATATAACAATTTATTCAAACATTTTGATCACCTAAAGTAAATGTCTTTACAGATTAATATTTCCAAATATTTTTTAGTGTTTATCGTTACAGTTTATACAAGTTATTTAAGATTGATATTTGTGCCATGAAAATAAGAGTAAATTGATGAAAGAAAGTGATGGTTATAAATTCGATGATACTGAACGCACGTATATATATATTAATGAAACATCGAAACGCATTATAAGTAACGAGTTTTCCGATAAAATTATTACGATTCAATAGATGGTTATTTTTCTTTTTGGAATACGCAAATGTGCGGCACTGATCTCGACGTCTGTAGTGGATATTTCTATTATATTTTAAGCGCAGAGCTCCAACATTGTCGATTTATATTTATTTTCTTCTGTTTAGTTGAGCTCCGTGCTCCATTAGTTAGATTAATTTTTTTTTTTTAAAGGCGGACAAAATGAACCCATAGTTTTGGGACTGAATTCAGTTGGGTCTACACCAATATTTGGAATAAATATCAACCTTGTTATAAATCGTATGCATTAGACTATACCGCCATGGAATGTGCAATAATGATATTTTCTTCTCTCGGAAAGTTTTAAGAAAATTCCATAACCACTAACATTATACATTTAAACTCACATAGGTACAACGAAATGACCACATGCTTTTATATAAGAATCGAGACTAGTGTATGATGTGTGTTCAACAAGGAGGTGACAGCGGCATGTCAAAATGTATTCATGAGAAAAACTGAAAAAAATTAAGTAAAAGGATAGAATGTCGTCGTCGTCGTCCCGTATACGACACCTATATAATGTAATGTCATTACTGGGAGAATGTATATAGGGGAAAAGTGATATGAAATATACGTCAGTCATAAAAAGCCAAAAAAGGTCGAAAACGTTATAAAAACTCTTTTATACTTTTTGTATATACACACACACACATATACACACTGTATGTTCGACGGCAATCACGTTTCGGTGTACCGCGCGGACATAAATTCAGCTTTATAAAACTTTCATGATACGGTGGTGGCAGAAACCCTCACGTCAATATTTTATCAACACCGCTGCCAATGTAGGTTCGACAGGTATTGTGCATGTATATACATGTACAGGGTGATTCACTCAGCATGCTCACCCCCATTATTATTTTCAATAATAAATTTATTCAAATTCTGATTTACCGAATTTTTAAATATGCTTAAAAATCAATAATCAGATATTTTTAATTGTATATACCATTTAAGGAGTGTGTTGTCGCGATTCCAACTTCTTTTATAAATTTGGAATCGCCTTTTTGTTCTTGTAAATATTGTTAATCGGGTGATTTTTTTTAATGTGTACCTATGTATCTAAATTAGATTTAGTAGGAGTAATTTTTAAGTTGTATAATATTCCAACTATAACACTGTAGGTACATTAAAAATAATAGGTCCATATTATGATAATGGGTTCGAAAGATATGCAGGTTGGAATCTTGATGATGTTTGAACATTTTAGTGATTAATAATAATTTATCAACATTTTATAATTTGTAAAAATTACCTGGTATAATAAATACCAGATCCGTTGCAACTGTTTTATATTTTTGTAATAAGCACCATTTTAAAAGACTTATACCTATTCTTATAGTGTATACAATTTTATAACTCAGAAAATATTCGTTCAAATTGTATTTAAATGCGTATAATATTCAAAAAAAATCATTGTAAATTTCATTTGAAACCATTTCGTTCTAATACTGATATATTATTTAATACTCATGGCATTCTTAATCTAAAAAAATCTCATGCTAAAGAATTATTAACAAATTTATATTTCTATAACCTTGATAGCGTCAGTTTCAACCACAATTACTCTACACGTAATACAATAAACAATAATTTTAAAATAAATAAATATAATACCGAATTTGGTAAAAGAGATCCATTCAATATAGGTATGCATTTATGCATGCAATATGATATTCCTATTAAACTTTTTAATAACTATGATCAATATAAAAAATACATTAAGTACAAGATAAAAATTTGTTTGTAAATACCTACATAGTATATATCAATTATTACATTATATTTTAACATTTTCCAGTTTTATCTAATATTTTATATTATTTGAGTATTATTATATTCATTACTATTAAGTTATTAGATAATAAGGATGAACCAATGTAATTATTCTTATTTGTATAATATTACCTCTCAAATAAGAACTGTTGTCTCCTCCACAAGTCTAGGCTTTTGGAGACAATCATTTATCATTTATCATTTGTGTAATTTAATTAAATTTTATATTAATTAAATTTTATATTTTTATATTTAGAAATCTCATAAATCAGTATTTGAATAAAATCATTATCAAAGAAAAAAATAGGAGTGAGCATGTTTGGTGAATCGCTCTGTATAATATCTGTCAGCAAAACGAGGAAATTGGGTTGTACTACGCTCTTCACTCATCTCAAATACTCAGAAACGCGTGGCATGTGCACATCGTACATGCCAATAACGGACCATAACGAAGAAAATCCAAAACGAGAGTGTGTGTTTTGTGTGCATATGTGTGTATTTATATATCCTGACACGGTATTCTTGCAAGGGCACGCCACATGCAGGGTCCTAAGTACTTGGAAAAACGATTTTTAAATGACCTGTCGATGTGTCGATCCATAACATATCGATAAATCTAACCTTACTTTATATTTTATACAATTACTGTATATCTGTACATCCGTCTGTCTCAGCTGTTTAAATGGCCGAACCGGGTCGATTACCCCCCGAGTCGTTTCAACACCTTAAGGTCCACACATACATTCAATGGCCGACACATTTGGAGTAAAAACATTTTACCTAGCAAACTTTTTTAATGTAAACTTTTGCAACATGGGCCTGTATTATGCGATATGTCATAGTTTATATTGATACTACAAAACTCTTCAGAACATCTATCATCGTAGGAGATTTCTGTGCGGACATTTCAGCAGTGCAAAATACTAAAATGTTATTACGCCAAATAAAATGATCAACACATTTGCCATAGGATCTTGACTTTTTGAACCATGCTTTGTTTATTAAATGTCTCTAAATTACGGTTATTTGCGTACAGACTGTTTAACTTTCAAAGAATCATAAACAAATAAATCCATACATAATATTCATTATTCATATATTGTGCTTCGCAGAAAATGTGTGTTTAAAAAATATTTTTTAGGTATTAATACTTAATAGTATATTGTTTTTATGAAAACAAACTATGGTGCGTATTATACATATAGCTCAATATCATAAATATTTATTAAAATAAAGGTGTTGATACTTGATAGACGTGTTTTCCATGAAACTTATGGAATCAAAAATAAAATAAATATATTTAAACTTCGAAAAAAAACCTATTCAAAACGAATATGTAATAATTTTGGTTCAAATAGACGAATTTTGCTTTGTTTTCTCAAGTTTTGTGTGAAATATTAGGATTTAGAATGTTGAGATACTGAAAAAAATCTAGTCTTTCACTTAAATCTTCAATCACATAAGTCACTAGATAGTTATTGAGTTGTACTGTAGACTGTAGTCAGTACTCATCAGTAGTCGAATACGTTTCTTAGTGTTTGCACTAATTATCAGTTGTCAGTCAGTAAAAGATTAAAAAAATACATTTATTGCAACAAATAATTACTTGGCGTTGGGTGATTAGTGATATACTCATATAATATAAACGATGTATAAAAATATAAAAATATAAAATATAATAATTATTAAGTAGGTACAGAACCTATATTATTTCGCTAATACGTGAATTATAATTTTACACTTTTTCTTACTGTTTCGTTTATATTATTATGTTATTATTATAAATTTAGCAGAATAAATTTACAATTTACTACATAGTAATCCATTGATAATCAGTAATTATTAAACACATTAATTCATTTATCACCAGAGTTTGGTTTCAAATGTTTTGAAAATGCATTAAATATGATATAATATTATGATATCGACCCTAGTAAAATGAAATTGTATCTTGCACTTATTTAGTCAAGCATAATACCAATTAAGTAAAATAATGAACACAATTGTATAAGTCATAACGAGTACCTATAGTAGATTTTGTAGTATTGTGAACTAAAACTTCTATAGTTTTTCAATTAATTAAATGTGCATAATTAAAAAAATTGATTTTACGAATGTTGTATTTTTATTTTATACTTATAGGTAATTAATAAATTGAAATAATCTCTTTTGGTACCCGTAAAGCTTGCATTAATTATGAATATCACTTAATAATCGAGCCAATTATTAGGAATTGGAAATTGTGGTTTATTGGATCGGTTAAAAAAATTCAATCATTAAAACCCTTATTAAATAAATAATATTGAAATTTTATTTTGGAATATAATTTTAAGTATTGGTAAATTAAATTTTTTATATGAATATAACTGTATTATATAAAATTGTATAAACGTAAAAATTCAACTGCATACCTATTTAAAATATGAAAATGAATGAAAACCTTATAAAATAAAAACAAGATAAGTCTTTTATTTTAAATTCCATGTTATACGATATTTTAAACAATAATTCAATGATATATAAACGGAAATGTCATGAACGAATGTAGTAAATGGAAATATACAAATCTTACTGCTTTTTTTGTTTGTTTTGTTTTCAATTACAATCTAAATATAATACATTTTTAAATTTTCTAAAACTAAATCATATTATTTTTAACATTAAATTACGTTTTTTGAGCACCGGATTCAAATCAAAAAATTGGTTGAAAACATACAATTAGCTAATTCATTGTCTTAAAATTATTCAAGTGTTATTCTTCCCATAAAACACTTACATTTTCATTACGAAATTCTACTTTTTAAATAACCTTTTTTGCATGAATCGGTAGATCTCTTATAGTTCTACCGATTCATGTATTTGGAGTCAGTTAAAACATCTAATGGTCAGTTGGGTTAGGAAATATTAACGCATAAGTATTCTGGTAAGTAGTTATATTGAATTAAGTAAAACTCAAAATGTAGGTACATGTGTAGATGGAAGTAAGGGTCCAAGTCAAATTTGTTGACAAATAAATGACCACTATAACAATACAGACTGTCAAATACAGTTCGGTAACCACTGCTGCCATCCCTTTATACATAATTTACAATATACATAATATTATACATTGTTCGTTTTTTTTTTTTTTGATGACAAAAACGACGACTTCATAACGACCGACTGCCGTTAAAACTACTTTAATAATACTACCACGTAGGGCATTCATTTCGTACGCCTCTCTGACCCCCTAACCACCACACCACCATAAACAATACCTCTATATCATTATACACCCATCTGTCGGATATCCATTAAAATTTATTGTTTTTCGAACGGTGGTGGCCAGTTCTATATACACTTACTTTTATTTCGTTTTAATTAAACTTTGACAAATGCGCTTTCTTCGGGTTTCTTTACTTCGCCGCCACTGTCGCGACTTACGCGGTTCCACCCTGACTGCCAACCCTCTCGCTGGCAAACAACAATGATTAAAGATTTTCGCGGTGGACCTTGACTGTGTGTTCTTTTTTTCACCCTTTTCCGACGACATAGCCAACGATGGCCAACACCCTACACACACACAAACCTTATTCGAATCCATTAAGCTAACCCTTAGTAATAATATACTAGTCTATGGTTTATTAAATTGTATGATTGTAGTAGTAATTAATCACTACAATCAACTCCATCTGCGCATTGTGTGATTGTTTATATGTATATTGTTATAGTGCGTTATTTTGATACAAATAGTAAAAGAAAACGTTTCGCGTAATATTATAATCACACGAGGTGCATTTTTGAGACGAAAAGTCTTGCCTGTGTATACAAAGATGTATTGCACGTTATAAACGTGCGTGGTTTTTTTTTATCATAATTCACAACAAGTTTACAACGTAAAAATATATAATGAGCTTTAAAATCGTTGGTGCTCGGATACCACTCATCGGAGTTAAGAGAGCAAAAAGTGGCGGATGTGACAATTTATTTTAGTCAAAGTGCTTTGGGACACAAAGCATTACAAAGTTGACTCTAAAAGTGCGGTACTTTTAAATTACTCGTAGGATTAAGAGGAGATTGAACGATAGGATAAGAACACTGTTTACAATAATAATTATTTTAAGATCCATTCTTCCAGGACGTAGTTTGAAGGACTTTAACTTTATAATATGTTTCATTAATCATAATAACATAAATATTTATCGAAAATAATCGAAAACCTAACGATAGATAGGTTATACTTGATTCCATTTTGCTTTATCAAAATATATATTTTTTTTTAAAACTGAGTTTAATAAAAAGGCAAGTTTAGTGTAGTTTTAAATATTAACAAGTTATTAATTAATGTTTTTTTAATGATAACTTAACTTAAAAATTAATGTATGTAATTAATTTTAAACTGCTATTTGAATGAATTGAAACCTAATTTAAATATTTATACAAACTATTATATTTTAAATAAGCAACTGGGTTATCTATACCATTAAAAATACGCTCTACCTATACCTATGAAATAGTCAAATAGTTTGTATTTTTTTCTTAAGATCTAATGTAGTATATTAATATTAACTGTAAAAAATTAGACTAATGTTCAATATAATGGATTATGAGAGTGACTAAATAATTAACATATTATAATTATAAATTATATTTATAATATATTCTGAGTGAAGCGATGAATATTGTATTGATTTTACAATCATCTTGTGTTTTATTTTTGCACTACTATTTGGACCAGTAAAAGTATTCCAACATCAATATGTTTTCTACTAGAAAAAGTTAATATGGTTGCTTCTTGGAGGATCAAAATTAAACAATTCCCAGTACTTAATTTTCTAAATAATATTTAAGTTGGGATGTAAAAAATTATGAAAAAATTAAATATTGTTATTTTAAATTTTCAAAGATGTAGTATCATTTTTATACATATATCTATCAATAATAAAATACGAGGTTCCTCATAAAATAATAGTACTGACATTTAAAAAAAAAAACTAAGTATAAATTTACAACTTTTTTTTATAATCGTCTGAAGTTTAAATTTCGATGAATTTAGACATACTTAGATTTGACGTGAAAAATGCCATTTCAATTAACCAATTTATTTTTAAATGTAATTAAATAAGAATTAGTCGTAAACCTGAAACATAACTGTTACTTGAATTATAATTTTCCCTACTCAGTAAAATTTTCAAAATATTTTGATTAAATTTATTTTACCTATTTAAAACCATTTTAAATTATTTAAGTTTTTATTTTTAAAAAGTATTGATAAAAATGTTTAGGCTCGCTACAAAACCTTAACGGTTTAATAAATAAGATGCCAAAATAATTTTTCTTTTAAAAATTTAAAAATATGCATGATTTGAACCTATTAATTAATTTAATTCTACTCTGAATTATTTTTCGAATGCCATGATTAATATTATCATAGAGTTCCATAATATTTAATAAATCCATTACCAGATTATTACAAATTATAAATATTAATGGATGAATATCACCCGTTAAATAATTTACAGTATCTAGAAAAAAGAGGGGGGGGGGTGGGCTTCTAATTTGTTAAATAAAAGTTGATATCTTCACAGGTCACTCCTTAAGTAGTATAAAAAAACTCAAGAATTAGAAAATATGATCTTTGAGTATCCTTAAAAATTCTAAAATTTAATTTTGAATGAATGCATTATTGGAGTACAATAATCTGCTTTATAATACAAAGTTAACAAACTGACAATGAAAAAAAAACACATTTTAGTATACCTATTATATTTTATTGGTAAGATAAGCATACAGATTTTTACAATTGTATAATTCTTCAAAACATTATAAAATATTAATTATTATTTATCACTTTGTTGAGAATGAATAAAAAGTGTTCATCATATTTGATTAATAATAAATCAGTGGTTTTCTAAAATATTCACTATAAAGAATTAGTGAACTTGTGCGACTAAAATATTAAAAGGTTTTGAAAGTTTAGTAAATATAGGTAGATTGTGTATATATTTATGGATTAAAATCATTAATGTCTTGTATTACAATATATTATTATAAAATCATAAATACGCATGGAATCATAAAATTAAAAGTAATATACTTTTAAATTTTTTATTTTTTTTAGTTTGGTTGATGAAAATTTAATTCTGATATATAAGAAAAATATAAAATCATATAAATATGTTACATTTTACTGAGTATTATAATAGTGTATAATAAATATTCATGTATATTACTTTTTTATTTTGTCGATTTTACTTATTTTGTGACCGCTTTTGTGTAGATATCGTGTTAGTTTTGTTGCGTATAAGTATAATGAATATTTATGACCATAAAACAACGTGTATTTTAAAAATTAAAATTAAAAAATATATAATTATATTTTTTGATAACTGTAAAAATATAATATTGTGTTCGTTTAAAGAAAGCATAATAATGTATAACGAATTCGAAGTCAAATTTAACGTTTTATTCAGTTGATAAGAATACAATTTTAATTTTTTTTCATTGAATTGTATACCCAATATTAAATCAATTTTAATTAAAATCTTTAAATTTGTTTTATGTTTTACTTATCAGTATAATATCTATACCTACGTATAACATAATAATATAATATGGCTTATGTTTAAATTATATTATGTAACATCAAGCTGTTTTAACATGTATTATGTATTGAGTATAAATAGTAAACACTAAACGTTATACTAATTATAAATCATTAACTACATAATAATTATCAATACTAACACTTTGAACACCTTATTTTTCTATAAATATATTTGTTACTATCTTAGATTACTGAATTTAATACAAAGAATACTTTGTTTATCAGATTGACTAAAGAAGTATCAAAATCAAAATGCAATTCTTAGTGATTAATTTTCCTTGTGATATTTATGTACCTTTTTAATTTTATTCATAGAAGTTAAAATTATGGAATTTATTTAAATAAACCGAGGAAAGAAAAATAATAAATATTTTGGGCTTTGATCTTTTTTAACATATTTTGTTTATTTTTACTTGTATTATTATAGTTCTTTTACATAAAATTTTTAAAAAAAATAATTACAAAAGCTACTTCTTGAAACCCATCTTTTTTTGGATAATTGAAGACTGAATTAATATTACTTGTACCTATTGCTCTTATAGAAATTATGTCATATTAGGTATATAAAACAATAATTACTATGAATTTTCAATTTGTTTTGCAAGTATTAAAGAGAAATAACAATAAATAAATATAAAACATAAAACTTAATTACAGTAAACTAATTTTAGGTAAGTTGTTCTTTTTATTTTATTAAAATGTTTTTTATTTTTTTTACTTTTTTTTGTACGTGCGCGCAACAGCAATACCTAGTTGAGGTAAATAAGTTTTTTACCCCATGTAGAGCAAGGTGAATACATTTCATAAATAACGTTGACAGAATGTAATGATCTAGCAACAGACTATTTTATACGTATCCATTTTTTAGAAAACAAAATGAGGCCATCACAATGTAAAAACAAAATGTATACTGTATATCCTATATTCATGGTATACAAGGAGTATAGAGTAGAGGCTTTTTTATTTTTGGTTTTGTTCACAAGAGGTGATAAAATTACATTTACATACACGGACAAACTATTACCACACTAATACACTACACATTTACCGGTACAAAATACCTATATATTAAATTCACTAAAAGCTTTACATTTGTTCGGAACGCCTCTTCATTTACAATAAGTTTGTTATTATATTTATTAACACCTACAATGTGTTATCTATTTTTATATCGTTATAACGATTATTTTTTCTCTCTTTTGTTTGCAGTTGTACATACAAATGACACATACGTCATCTGAATGGTGTCCCATTATTATTGCCGTTGTAGTGATGAACTTTTATACAATTTTGTCGGTTTGGTTACGCGATCACGCGATGCGCATACAATAAAATGTATTCGGCGCGTTATTGAAGTTAAATACGACGATGGTATAAAAATAATTCGTGGTTCCATAGCACATAGTAGTAGAATATATATATTATGCTGAGTAAATATATATATATATATAGAGAGAGAGAGAGAGAGAGAGAGAGAGAGAGAAGGAGAAAGGAGAGTGAGAAGGAGAGTGTATTTAAATGTTTCACCCCTTCTATATAATTTAATCGCATGGTGAAAATAACTTTCTTGGTGCGTTTTTATTTTCGTTAAAAACAAAGAAAAAAATTGTCGAATCGTGCATGCCTCACTCGGAAAGTTGGGAGAAGCTGCAATGCGACGACCATAGTGGTTTGCGTGACCTGTACTATGTATTGCTATTATACAATTGGGGTTCATGGGGTTTACGCCAGAACCACGTTACTTCGTGCAGTGCAATAAAGCGGCTAGGTATTCGGACAAACTCCACCCACTATTTATTTTTATACTTTACAAACGACTCCATCGATGTGTCAAGGAAATTTCATAAAGCTGTAGAATTTTATCAAAACACTCGACACCTAAAACTTTATGTATTATTCTTTTTAAATACAACGGATACATCAGCACATCGTGTATGGGTTAAGGACAATATTCAAACGAACAACGTTTTGAAAAAACACGTTGTCTTCTTTGCCGTACGAATGACAGTCATTTTGATCCAACCTGATTCACAGATAATATAGTAGAGTATCTACCAACGTTTTATACTTTTTGATTAAACAATCTCATTTCTACTCTAAACGTTTTTTTGTGAATATTACTGTTACTACGACATAAAAAAAAAAATAATAATAGATTTTTAATTTAATTCCGTCGTAGGCTGTCGATGTATACCTTACCTGCAGAGTGCGTGCTATTGATACATTATAATTCGAACAAAAGTCATATTTTATAAATCCAGTTACATACCATTACAATTTTAGTTTCAAAAGTCGTGTTTTTCATTATTTTTTCTACGTAACAAAATCGGCAAATCGATATAGTGTATATGTAACTATACAAGAATAGGTAATTGAAATTTCTTGATGTGATATCGTTCACTATACCTCATATTATTCGGCTCCTATCCCGCTACGAAAATTGATAAGATTTTAAGGTAATTGAAGAACACCCAAACTTCCTAAACGCCCCGAAAACTTCAAACCCCCATATCGGATATCATTCTTTGACACTATTATTTTTAATCATCAAATTTGCGTATATACAACATTTTCTATTATATTAACATTGGTGCTTGCTAGAATTTATACCACTTGGATAGCAATTATTGGCGAGGGGTTAGGGGAAGAGACAAGCGATAATAAAATGTAAAGAATGATACAATTCCTAAAAACCATCAAAACGCATTAAGTTCAAAATGTTTTAAGATTTAATGCCTACCCTGACAATGAATAAAAACGTATATACATTAGAAAAGAAGCTTTCAATAATGCATATAGGTGAATACACATTTGACATGAAACTTTTTTTTTTAACACCAACGATCAATAATTTACTATTATAACGTCAATTTAACGGTGTTCCTTTTCTTATGTGAGTGTGGTTAAGATATTGTACCGAGTCAGGAATATCCATTAAGATCGTATATTGTTTGCACATATTAAACAGTCGTAACTTACTTAAAAATTAAAATATCACATTTAAATATCCTACAGGGACCCTAGATAATATTTCTACATTTAAATGTTATAATACTTACGTGAATTTACTTTAATACACAAATTATAGAGTAAAATGGATTTATCCAAAAGTAACATTTTCTATGTCATGAAACAGTAGCCTTCTGGCTTGTTTCGTGGGAAGTGAAATAATAACACTAAAGTTATCGGTATCACTTCTTCTGTTTATTTCTATGTAAATATATATGTACAGTTAATATGGTAGTGGGGGGGATCGATTCGCTAATACGACAGCCGGGCTGAATAGCGAGCTGCCGGTAGGGCGTTTCGTCACGACGGGCAATAAGCTCCGTCCTATTTACAATATGGGCTGTAGGAATGGTTGTATGGCATATAGCGAGGGATGGGAAGTCGACCACGGGTAGTGTCTAGCTATGAAGCGACTGCTACGGTGAATCAGACCCGGGTAGGCAGGCTCTCAAAAGCGGCCGAGGGAGGTCGGGGACGTAACTGCGTGTTCCGTTGCCGGCTCGTCCGGTGTCTTGGTCTGGCTCCGGTCGTCGGTGCTGCCGTTAGACTACGGATGCTCGTCGCTCTCCGTCGCTGCTCCTTCTGGCAGTTACTGACTGCGGTTTCGTTCCGTACGGTGAGAATGTGGCGGTGCCCGTACGGGGTGCGCACAGTCCGTACGAGGAATGATCGTTCGGCGTCTCCGTCGATGTGGCTTCCAGCCGCCGGTTGCAGCTAATCGTCTTTCGCTTCGGTGGTCTTCTTGTCTTCTTTTCTTCGAACTGAGATACTGGTGTGTTCTGGTAGAAGAGGTAATGTTGATTGAAGACTGAAGATGATTGTGGTCGGAAAACGACCGGTATATAACCCGTGCGCCGTACCGACTAGTAAACCAGCGTGTGTGCCGCCGTAATGCTTGTGTTTTCTGTCGGTACGGATTTGTGATTTATTCATTGGGTTTTTTGGTTACAGCCATGGGGAGGGTTTCATTAGATGTGTCCTAATCCCCCCTATCCATGGCTGTATTTTGTTAAGTCGTTAACCACTTTGAAATCACTCATATTTAGTAGTAAAGCTCTGGTTACCGTGATTTCTAATATGGCGTGCTGTGATTGGTTGTTATTGTGTAGTCCTGAAAAGGACTGTTTTAGTTGGTGGTGTACCGTTACACATGCTAGGCTATACTTTATTAAGACTGAGACAACAAGTCATGTGGGTATTACTTCCTTGAAATCCACATAATAAAATATAAATTTCGTTGTCGGGTCAACAATATCAATTTCTTATATTCTGTGATAATATACCTACCTATAAAAAAGTGTTTTTTATTCACTATACTAGTTTAGTTTGAAGTGAATTTAATTTCTATAGAACAATCGAGAACTTCAACAGTACCTACGAACAAATAAAATGTATGGGTATATATTATATGTTCGTGAATGATATGTTATATCGAATTTCACTGAAATAATTAATTTCTAGAGTAAATGTTCCAAACATCATCTATAATATATTACATAGGTACCCAGAGGTACCCTATTCAAGTTATTATGTAACAAATATTATACTATACTACTAAAAAAATAAAAAGAAAGCGGATTAGAAGCAAACACTTTGCTGTACGGTAGATTTCTAGAGTAGATTAGTAGCTGTGGTTTGTTAATGGATGAGTTAAATTTGAATTCATTGATAAAAAATTGAATACGAAAAACGATTCTATGTTGAGATAATCTATCAGCCTACATTACTTAGTAGTTATATTTTTTATCATACATATATTATAAATTACTATTATAAAGAGGAAGAGGAAGTTCGAAGAAAATATGAACATACAGAATAGAGAATACATAAAACGGTGTAAATTACACCGTGTAAGTAAAGAAAAAGTGGGGAACAGAGCCTTGTTGAGGTGTATGACGATTGACGCCAAGGGTTCTAGGATAATTTAACGAAGGATATTTAAATAATAATTAACTTATTCTTTTAAAAATTATGTTGTTCCACTGTAGGTATTATAACTTGTCATTAGATCATAATATATTTTATTGAAAATATATTGCCGTAATGTGCTTTTAGTTTTGACATTTAGTATTACTTCATAATAATATGAAGTATATATTGAACTCATTCTGCTTGGAAGTTTATGTAATAATTCATCTGTTATATTAACGATTTTTATTTTTCTCGTGAACAATTTTACGACAGAAAAATAATAAGAGCTCACATCGTAATAATGTAGTTGTTCTAAAAAGTAAAAACTATTACTATTGTTATTTTTTTTAATGTTCATTTTATATCCATAGTCGATATTTATACTAATGCATTTATGCAATAGTTTCTTGCATTATTTGTATGTTCAAGTATAATAGTATACCACCTACCACGATACTTCTTACAGAGAATATCAATATCATTAAATTAATATAATAGTTTAGATTTATTAAAGCAATTGCATCAGTTGTGTATTTAGCGTGTACACCGTGTTCAATATTGAATGGATCGTACTAAAAAAGGTACAAATAATATTAAAAAAAAAAGGTCACAAGTAGTCGTCCCATATCCATATGTTATAAATCCTCTCCAAACAAATGATAAAGCTCGCAATGAAATATTCACTTCGCATAGTATACTTTTGTAACGCATATAATTCGAGTGCGCAAGGACAAAGCCAATTGTTTATACCCGCAAGTACACACGCCCTCTTCAACCAACCTTAGAAATGTAATAAAACTGTAAGAAATAATCAATAAACATTTTAGAAAATATATAATATTAGCTTCGTTCCGGAGTAGATACATGCATGTATTGTGTACTATACATGTACGATAGTACTTCCCCGTGTTGTTTTGTATATATACATTTACAAATAACGTACCTCTATATTATATGTATTTTTATGATATACATTCGAGTATATTTTATTCGTACGATTCTTGAGCAAGAAAGAAGTACTTTATTGTTATTGGTTCGTTTATTGTACCTAGGGTACATATAGGTACATAGAGTTCACGATGTTTTCATGAAAGTGACGATTCCTCTGGGTACATTTAGACCGACAAATAATATTACGGTACTAGACATGGCGTTTGCTGTACGAACAGTCAATGAATGATATATTATATGATAATAATCATAATTATTAATATGATAATATCATTAATGGTTGTGTATTTTGTTATAACATTTTAATATTCATAGTAAAATCGTACACGTCGTATGCATCAATAGAAACGACAATAGGAAGGTATCATTCAACGGTGGTCTTATACAATTATTATAGTTCTATAGATTCGTCCAACATTTACTCCTCAGTAACAAGATTTTTCAAATTTATATTTTTTTAAATCTTTGTTATACTCGTATTAAAGCTTACAAACAAAATTATCGTCATTGCAAATAATTTCGCATACTAAGTATAATTACTTATATAAGTATACGTATATTACAAACCTATAGATATTTCAAAAATAATATTATGTTAAATGGCTTGTGGTTATTTTTCACTCGTTTACTACAACGGGCAAGACATTAATTTCAATACTTTCGAAAAACAACCTCATAAAGTTTAAAA
Source organism: Nasonovia ribisnigri (assembly GCA_027563435.1). Classification (NCBI taxonomy): domain Eukaryota; kingdom Metazoa; phylum Arthropoda; class Insecta; order Hemiptera; family Aphididae; genus Nasonovia; species Nasonovia ribisnigri. The sequence goes on from JANEHU010000501.1 coordinate 274,634, forward strand.
TTGGGTGTAGTGACGTTTTTTTTGCACACAACACAATAATTACGTATGCGGGTAAAGTACTCGGTTTAGGCGAGACCTCGAAGAGTTTCGGGTCAACAACCTCTTTCTATTTTTCTTGGTAGACTTCTCTGTCTATCTCTCCTTTTCCACCACCTACACTTCTCCGTTTATCTTAGACTACTTTTTTAAATATACTTGCTCATGCACGTTTTTCTTATTTCTACCCTGTATCGTCGTTTCATGCTGCTTCTGCTGCTGTAACAGTATAGTGTACGATTCGGCAGAACAAAAATCAATGTAATTTGATTCGTCTTGTCGGAATTCATTTAATTGAACACGGCCCGATCGTATCTTTGTCATATACCGTGCAATTGTTGAGATATGATACTTTAAATAAAAACCTTTCAATGAATTAAATTAAATTTGTATATGCTTGATAACGATTATTAAACTGAAATATTTGGCATATTTCTTCAGAGTTTAAATTTTACTATAATCCATTTCTTGTCCGGAAGATTTTATTATAATAATTTATGAAAAAAACATTAAACATTTAATAATTATAGTTACCTAATCATTTAATATTTTTAAATCGAAATTTAAGTTAAGTCATCATAATTCATAAAAATTAGTGTGTATTTGTTTTAATCTAAATTTATTGGTATTTTCAGATTGTCAAGTGTACAGACCCTGCTCAAACTGTCTTGTTTAAGGGATGTATCCAAAATAGAGCGCCACAGGTGCCGTTTTCCGGATGGACGAGAGGTAAATATCAATGTATTATAACATTTATAATAACTATGAAAAATGGAAAATTAAAAAATAATATATTATAACTTTTATCGATAGAAACCCATTTTCATAATTAATTACAGAAAACTTGTTCTTATTTATGTCCTAAACTATATATTTTACCGTACAATTAAAAAGTTGTCAATTAATTATTTATTTGATCACTTTATGTAATTCTTTCAGAGGGTTAACGTGCTTGAGCCCTCTCCAGCAGTCCGGAGGGGGCAGGCCGACGAGGGTATAAGAGGGGCACTCGACCATGTCCATTGCTGACACCGATTCTTCATTCTCCAGTGAAGAAAAAAGCCTATTCCGTCCGTTCACCCGCGAATCACTGAGGGCCATCGAACAGCGCATAGCCGAAGACCATGCTAAACAGAAAGAACTTGAGGAAAAAAGAGCTGAAGGGGAGGTGAGTTTGGTTGAACTCTGGCCAAGTCGGACAGAGTCCATCCCACGTTCTCGTCGTTAAATTTTGACCCTACCACCATATTTTCGGAAGCGTAATTTATAGCCGAACACTTTTTGACGTCCAAAATAAAACTACAATTAGCTTTAAATGTGATTTAAATGTGGAATTTAAGACGGAACTAGTGTATATCTGTGCCAAGTTCTGAAAACGATCTAATATTAATGTTGTTTGTTTTATTATTTGACAACAGCCCTTGCCATGGAAGAGAAATAAAAATAAAGACGTAAGCAAGTAGAAAAAAAAATAGCGGAAATACTTATAGTTAGGCCACAAACTAGGCTAGAATTCATACATTTTTCATATCTTAGGATATATTATACTTTATACATTTATTATACTATTACCATGTACATAATACGTACTAATTTACTTGCTACTTAATATTTTTAGCAAATGTACAAAAAGCATGTCATCACACAAATTCTTAGTATCACATTGGTAACAAAATTTCAAAGTAATTTATTATACTAAATTATGTATAGTTTCATGAATCATGAACATGAGCTTAAACAGCAAAAAGTCTGTTATAAAAGATATAAATATATACATATTTAAATATATTGATACATACCTATATTATATTGTAATGTACATTTAGTTAGGTCTGTATTATAATATTAAAGTAGTTATTGTAATTTATTAAGGTGCATATATTTATAGTTATAGTAGTTTCTAGAATAGTTGTTGCTAGACTAAACGCAAGTTAGCACGTTAAAAATAAAATGAATGAGCTAAACTATTATAGTATTACACTAAAATGCCATTATATTTATCATTCATAAATTCAGCTGATTAACTACCAAAACTTGATTAGTACACTTATCGAGGAATAACTCATTAATATTGAGGATTAATCATAAATTCATAGTGGTTGGACTAAGTGTTTGTATCAACATTAATCATCAGGCCAAGAAAAAAATAAAAACAGTCATTTTATAGCAAAAACTATGTATTTAATTCTATGATTAAATATTGCATTAATCCTTATTATTTTATTGCTATATATATTATAGAAATGAAATCTTAATTATAGTAATTTATTAGTTTGACGGAATTTAAAAGCTGATAATACCTATAAACTTCATACTGAATACTTATTTAAATCACTTTTCAAGTTCTTTGATAAAATGTCAAAATTATACGTAAAAAATAATATTATAGGAAAAAATAATTAGATTGCATATAAAACGTATTTAAAATTAATTATTTTTTTTATTTGTATAGCTACACATTTTTATAGGTCAATTTTTGTTTGCTAAATATAATTAAGTCTTACGTTTAACGTTAACCATAAAATTATATTTAATTTAGTTCATCTGTGAAATAAATTCCCACTTATTAACATGTATTAAAGTTACATACTTATAGATAGTAAATATAACATGAAATGAGTTCAAAGATTTGTTCGATCCATAATCATGCTATTGGTGCAATTAACTACATTCTAAGATGTATTTAAAGAATTTGTATAGCTAACTAATATAAGAAAAACTAATAACAACATGAGTATACAGTAGGTACATGAATAATATGACTGTTGTTTAAATTACTTTCATTAACTTTCGAATATAACTTGATGTAAACATTTTATGCAAATAATTTGACAGTGAAACAAACTTAATGGTGTTTTTTTTTTTGTATAAGAACAGAATATTTTGTTACTTATCATTCGTCCAAGGAAAAATTTTGTTGTGTTTTATTTTTTTTAATTTTCTATGAAAACAATGACGTAGGTACTACCTATCTTTGAACCTATTTGAACAGTTTGAATTAAATGCGTTGAGTGAAAAAATGAAAAACCCACGTTTAATTAATACCTCACATTAAATCGATTGCACCTACTCTGCGAAAAAAAATGCTCGCGGCCTTTAATAACTGGAATACGCGGGCTACAATGTGGCTCGTGCTGTAATAATAGTTGTGCATTGTGTTCTACGCCGATCCTGTGTACTATGGTGTACCAGGTGATGACGTGAACAAATTGCGTTCGCATTGTGGTTGAACACAATGTGGTGCAACTTAACATGACAAAACCGTGTAGTATCAAATCGGTTAAATATCGTATAAAATGTATAAGGCCGACACGACGTGCGTAATTATAACGTCAAAGTGCATTGTGAATTGCGGTCGTTGGGCTGTCCATAATATTATACCATTCAAATATTATTATTATAGGCACCTATGATGTACATTACGGGAGTGCTTAGAAAATTAATATTATTAATATAAAATGTAATAAGTTATTGACACCGATTTTACGTTTAGAGAGTTTTGACATTATTTCTATATACACCCGCATACCTATACAAATACATACATATATTATATACTTATGCCAAACACGAGAAGTCGTCGTTTAGTAGAAACGGTCGCACAGATAATATTAAAAATATGAATAATTAACTTAGGGTAGTCTCTAGTCATTGACTATGATCCATTACATTTTTTAATTACTATTGCAGTAGGTTAGGTGATCAACACATCGTCTGAAAAATATTATGTACGAAAAAACACATCAGGACCGATATCGATGGCTACTGTAGTTCACTAAATATATTATAATATTATTATCCAAGGACGGAGAGTAGGTGAAATCTGAAATAATTTTAATACTGTCAAGTTTATAGTATACAGAATTATAAAAAATTTTAAGTGGTTACAAAAATACAAAGATCAGTGGTATTGTATCCACTCATGGGAATTCCTATTTGAATACTACTAACCCCTCCCTCTAGTTTCGCCTTTGATCTGTACAAAAGTGTCCACAACATTAAATATCATCAACTGTTATAATACAACACGCTAAAACAGCAAGTATAATAGTCGCTGCATCGTTGTATAACTTGTAATATTATTATATAGGTAGTATTTTTTTTTGTCATTATTAATATCATCATACTACTAATATTATTACAATATAACGCTATTATATAGTCATGCAAACACCGTTTGGTAGAGTTTCACCGGTGAAACTCGCCGGTGGTTCAGCGTAAACTCGACAGTCGTACAACTATATTGTTAACAGGTTCGGTATGAGGACGAGGACGAAGATGAAGGTCCCCAGCCGGACGCGACTCTGGAACAAGGAGCTCCGCTGCCGGTCCGTTTGGTCGGCACGTTTCCACCGGAATTAGCGTCCGTACCGCTCGAGGATATCGACCCTTACTATCACAATCAAAAAGTAAGTACGGGCCAGGTTTACGCCACCTTGCAAGTCTCCACCGCCGTGGAAGTCCGTTTTCGGGCAACGGTGGCGACGGCCGTGGAAAAGCGGTCGCTCCTTGTGCATAAAATATTTAAATACTATCATGGTTTTATGCCGTTTCTCAAAACGAACGTTCATAATTTTTTTTTGTTTTTGTTTTCGCAGACTTTTGTAGTAATTAGCAAAGGAAAAGATATCTTCAGGTTCAGCGCCACCGACGGCCTCTGGGCCCTCGACCCATTCAACCCTATCCGCCGGGTGGCTATTTACATATTAGTCCACCCGATATTTTCTGTAACAATCATCACTACTATACTTACAAACTGTGTGTTCATGATAATGCCCCCAACTCCGACTATTGAAGCGTCTGAGTAAGTCTATCAATAATAATAAAAACTTTTTTTATTGAAATCTTACTGTCTATTTGTTTAATTTTTGTTTTTGTTTTTATTTAATTTGTATTATTATTGTTATTGTTATTGTCATTATTACTATCATTATTATAACTAGGTATTATTATTATTATTATTATTGTTATTATTACTATTATTGTTATTGTTATTAAATCCTATTATAATATCTAACGTTTCACACATATATTATGTTCCAATTTATAATCTTATTCAACCTTAGGTTTATATTATATTTTATTAGTAATTACCGAAATTTATATAATTAATGATTATTATTATTATTATTATTATTATTATACGTTAGTGAGTCTTAGCTTATATATACTAGATCGCTAGCGAACTTGGTAAATTGTTGAGGATAGTGTTATTATGTGTATGTAGCGTTAGGATGATTATTGATTTTTATAATTTATGTTTCATATTGTAATCTAATCGTTTCCAGAGTAATATTTACCGGCATCTACACATTCGAATCGGCTGTGAAAGTAATGGCCCGAGGTTTCATATTAGAACACTTCACCTATCTTAGAGATGCATGGAATTGGCTAGACTTCATTGTTATTGCATTAGCGTGAGTAGTAGAAGTAGATTTGTAGATACCGTTATTAGGGCGATATAACCACAATTGAAGATATAATGTATTTGTGTTTTGGTAATGGAAGGGGGAGGGGGTTAAGGTTGGCAGGGTGCTATATACGATAAAATCAAATTCTAGTTTATTCACTTACAACAACAACAAAAAATGACTATAATTGAAAATAGAAAATTATATTTATGTTTTATTTTACGTACCTAGGTACCTATGTCTATAGACGTATACGTCGATACATTATTATTGTTTTTGTATCGAATTTCAAAAAATTTATATTTTTTGTTTATAGTTTAGTGTAATCGTTTTACTCGGAATTTAGAACTATAGCCGATACTATTTAGAATCAGGTTTTAAATTAAACATAGCCATACTAAAATATATAATATCTTTATATATATTATATTTACATACATATATAGAATATATTATTGTTATTTAATTAGAATACTTAGTTTATAGCCCTTTGTTTTAGAAGGTAGGTTTAAATATTTTGTGGACTATCGGTATCCAAATTAACTAGTACAATATAATAACTTAATTATTAGCATGTGTAGTTAAATATTGTAATTTTCAGTTACGTTACTATGGGTATAGAACTTGGAAATTTAGCGGTTCTTCGAACATTTCGAGTACTGCGTGCGCTCAAAACTGTAGCCATTGTGCCTGGTAAATATAAAACAATATAAATATATTATAAAATTATACTAACATTCATTTTTGACCTTAAATTCATATTATGTATACAGAGATGATTGTATTAAAGATGTTAGATTTTGATGATTAATTTTTTTAGGATTAAAGACTATCGTTGGAGCTGTGATAGAATCCGTGAAAAACCTCAGGGATGTCATAATATTAACAATATTTTCACTATCTGTGTTCGCATTACTGGGATTACAAATTTATATGGGCGTGTTAACACAAAAATGTATAAAATATTTTCCCACTGACGGTTCAGCCGGAAATTTAACCAATGAAAATTGGGTTGCCTTCATGTCGAATAAATGTATGTAAAAATGTTGCCATTAGTTATTTAAGTATAATGTAATAATTATAATCTTATTCGTGTATTTCAGCAAATTGGCAGCCCGGTGAAGAGGAACCAGAAGATTATCCATTATGTGGGAACGGTACAGGCGCTGGGTGAGTCATAGTAATTTATAAGATAACTAACGTTAAGTAGGTAGGTATATTCATATTTTAGATTGTAATTATAATTCATTTGTAATTTTAATGTGTATTTAGTCAATGCAAGGAAGGTTATATGTGTATCCAAGGTTTTGGAAAAAATCCTAATTATGGATATACAAGTTTTGATACATTTGCATGGGCATTACTGTCGGCATTTAGATTAATGACTCAAGACAACTGGGAAGCATTATACCAACAGGTAATTAACGTTAGCAGACTATATTATATTTGTTTATACATGAATATTGTAATTGAAGTGTATATTAATTGTATTCATTATATATAAATATGTTATATTTATAATAAATTACAAAAACCGATCACGCATGGTTATATTATACATACAACGTGCTGATATTTTGTCTTCTAAAAAGTTCTAAAATGTTCATATCTAGGTGTTAAGAGCCGCTGGACCATGGCATATGTTCTTCTTCATTGTGATTATATTCCTCGGTTCGTTTTATCTTGTCAATTTGATATTAGCTATTGTAGCTATGTCATACGACGAGTTGCAGAAAAAAGCGGAAGAAGAAGAGGCAGCCGAGGAAGAAGCGATCAGGGTGAGTGGTTCGCTATTGAACTGAACTTCCAAACGTGTAATAATCAACGTGCTTTGTGTTACATGCAGGAAGCGGAACAAGCGGCTAAAGACAGGGAAGTCCGGAGGCAAGCTCACGAGGAAAGAGTGGCGGAGCGTGCGGAGAGAGCGCGGCACGTCACCCAACATCCGAAATCGCCTTCGGACTTTTCGTGCCAAAGCTACGACAATATGTTCACCAATGGCCAAGACCGGGGGATGGGCAACGATCATCATCGAGAGAAAATGAGCCTGCGATCGGTGTCAATCACGAGCCACGATAAACACTCGGACACCGGTAGTGTGGACAGGCAGAGTGGCAAAACAAGAAAAGTAAGCCTCTGTTCCTGACTAAAGCCTGACTTAGCCTACTATAAACGTAGTGTCGGGAAAAAACTCAATGATGAATTTTTAATTTTATTTTTTAGTCATTGAGTATGATTACCTATACTAATACAAGTATTTTTCTTAACATAAATAATAGTATTTATAAACGCAACGAATGTTTATGATTAATAATGTTATCAATCAATATAATATTATAGCTTATTCAAGTTTAACAAATTTGTATTAATTATAAATAAGATTTGTAATCTTATAAACTTAGATCGTCAGTTAACAAATAGAGTTTTTTTTCCCAGCCCTACAGTTATACGGGCATACGGCCAGGTATTTTTTCCAGCTTATTCGTGACATTTTCGTTTTGATTCCAGGCCAGTCTCAGCCTTCCGGGATCGCCGTTCAACATCCGACGAGCATCACGTGGTAGCCACCAACTGTCCCACCGAAACGGTAGACCTAGGTTCACCGGAGCGGATACCAAGCCATTGGTCTTAAACACGTTACTTGACGCGGAGGTAAATGGGAAAGATAATCTGAAACTCCGACACCCTGTCTTGAATCTACGTTGTCTGACTAAAACACGACTATCGTAGTGGTATATCCGGGGGGAGGGTATTTTGGACTGAAGCCTCCCCAAAACCATTTTTATATTAGATTATACATTATTATAGCACCTTTATTAGTTTGTCACAAATATATTATTACAATGATGATGTTTTAATTGTATTATTAAATTGGACACAGATTAAGAGTTTTACATGATAAGATTTTTTGTGGCGATTGCTACTCAATTATTTAATTGAATATTATTTTTAGATTTATATACTAGTGATTAGGTCGGCCGATCGTAGGCGATCGTCTTTGGTCTATAAAGACGATAAAAATAGTTATTACTGTCTACTACTGTCAACGTTATAAAAGTCAAATTAGTGGTTTTTTCTCTGTATTCGTATGTAAGGGGAAGTAGGAAAATGTATGAGCCCCCCTCATTCCCCACAAACATAATATCCTTAGTCCTTAAACTTTCAGGAACACTTGCCGTACGCCGACGACTCGAACGCAGTGACGCCCATGAGCGAGGAGAATGGCGCCATCATCGTGCCCGTGTCATACGCGAACTTCGGTTCGAGGCACAGCAGTTACACCTCCCACACGTCCCGAATTACGTACACGTCGCACGCGGATCTGTTCAAACCACCCATGACCAAGGAGAGGCAGCTGAGGTCGAGGTCGGCCAGAAACTATTTCAACCCATCCGATCAGAGATATAACCGAGATGTAAGGCATCCAGATAGTAGTAATATAGTAGTGATACAGACGTTACGCGAGCGTAGTGCTATTATACTAGCAAGTAATAACTTATCGTGCTTGGGTTTCAGGACGATTACGATTCGAGTTCCATGTCCAAATCGAAACAACAAGTTGACGAATGCGGGTACAACGATTCGCAAAAACACACGGTAGTCGACATGAGAGGTAAACCGATCGTGTCAGAATAGTAAATACAGTAGAACTTCCATATAACGGTCACCGAAGGGACTGTAAATAATGACCGCTTTTTAGAGGTGCCCGTTCTACAGAGGTAGGATAACACTAGGATAACACACGACGGGGCCAAAAAATTTGACCGTTACATAGAGGTGACCGTCCTATAGAGGTGACCGTTAACGGAAGTTCTACTGTAGTATATTATATTATTATAATATCATAAGTCATAACATAACAACAATAACGATGATGATTAGCAGCTTTTATTATTGTTGAATGGTCTCAAAGATTATTTTCTCGTTTATTAATTAATTAACTAAAATGTGTAATAATTTAGTATCAAAGTTGAAATTGAAATGTTTGTTTTCGGTTTATCACTTTTTAAAACTGTGCATATTTAATTTATACTTATACCTACGAGTATAAGTACGGTTTATATAGAAATACCTATATATTTGAGGTCTAGCTCCCATTTTTTTTTTCGTTCCTAGACCCACGCCTGGAGGTGATGGTGATAAAAAACAATTATAATGATTTTCAGCGGTTATAATATTATATAGGTATTTGCATAATATCGATCATCATTGTTTTAGACGTGATGGTGTTAAACGATATCATAGAACAGGCAGCCGGACGTCAGAGTAGGGGTAGCGAAAAAGCAGGTATGCGCCAAACCAAATGGTTTACAATATTCTTGTTGTTTTTGTTGTCGTTGTTGAATGTGTATAATAATAATAATAATGTAATTACTTGTGTCTTATGTTTATGTTGTACGCGTCGTGTTTGTGATAACGTAATACATGGCCCAAGACAAAAAAAAAACGCTGTATAAACAATACATTGCTATCACCCTGTATAGATTTGCATGATAAAATATGTGCTCATACACTCTATCTCTGTCGACACGATTTGTTGTCCTTCTCTGGACGCACCACACTTCGTTCTATTGGTTCATCTTATTTCAGGGATGGGCAAGATACTTGCATAAAAGTATCTAGATATAAGTTATTATAGATACCTCAATCAATGTTTACTTTTAAATACATTATATATATTTTTTTAATTATTATTTTAGTAAGTAAAATTGCTAAAATCTAAAATAATTCTATGTTATTTAATTGTCTTAGTATATTTTTTAGTTGTATATACTAAATACTTACTAATATTAATACTACAGTCTACAAGTAACGACAATATTATTAAATTTCTGTAAGAAAACCAGATAATGAAGCAAATAGGTACACGTAACCATTGTATCTGCTTTCAAGAATTTTTTTTTTTTTCGTTACCATGACAGGGTTACTATTACTAATCATTTCAAAGACTTCACTTTTTTAAATATATTTTGCAACTAATTTTGAGATTTCGTCAATCAGTTATGGAAATAAAATGAAGAACATAGACAATTTATTTGAATAAATAATAAATTTTTTTGTATAATTCTAAAAAAAAATGATTTACGTTTAAATCTAATATCTCGACGCAATAAAAAATAAAAAAATATAATACACAGCCAAGAAAAATTATTTAGATACTCATCTACAAGATGCTAGATATAGGTTCGTTTATACAATTTATTGAAAATAAGTATTTTAGATACATATAGGCATTTGATAAAGCCCATCCCTGTAAAGCACACTCATCGTGCCCTCAAAAGAAAAAAATGTTCGAACATGTGTGCGGTACAATATTATTATTATTATTAGACAAAAGGTGTTTTTATTATTTATTACTCTTAATATAACTATAATTGCTAATCAGTACTTTTGTCCATGCATGATAGTAAAATATGGCGTTTAATTCTTCTTCTTCTTGAAATGAAATATAAAGATCCAAGAGTCTGCGATCATAATAATATTTATGTGAACGTGAAATTATTGTTAGTTTATATCATAAAAAAAAATAACCATCGCCTTTTTTGTTAATATTTATCATTTTACTACATTGGATTTGTGTAATCTATCATGGAGTATTACATCACGTAGATTGATATTTTTTGAAATATGAATATCATCTTGGTAGTACTTACTACTTATAGTTTGTATATTTTAACTTTATTTGGGTACATCAAGCTTACTACTATAGCTACTAATCAAGCTTCGTAATATATTTTATTTCATTGTCTTATGTATTTTAATATATTATTAACCACATTTTATATGTAGATTGCAAATGATAATAGTTATGACTAGAAGAATTGAATTGTTGTTATACAGTACTTAGATATTTGTATTGTAGTTAGAAATAATTATATAATATAATACAGTTAGGATAAATAACAATATAAGCAACGTATAAATTATTATATTTCCATAAATAATTTTACAAGCTGAGTTGAGCAAGCCAATATTTTTATTCCTAAAATATTTAAGATCAATACCAAGCAGTAACTCATTGAACATTTTTAAATGTTTAATAATTAAATCCACATTTACCTTTTCGTTTTATGTAATACAATACAGAGTATACTATACATATAAATAATACACGTTATGCATTTTAATGTAGGTTATACAATCTTCAATCTATATTAAACACTATGCATATTATGTATTAATTTTCATAATATAATTGTTAATAAATATGTAACTATGTGCTGTTGTAATTTAATACAGTTTAAATTTCATTAAACTTTGAATGAATTTTACTGAGTGATTGACGAACACATTCTCATTATGAATTGCCAACTACTATTAAAGGTTAGTGTGTTAAAATAATTAATGAATTCTAAATTATTTGATCGATTTTGTGACTTTGTCAATTTATTTACGCAACATTCTAAGTGTAAATCAGAGCACTAACATATTTACAGATAATTACATTGTAAAAACCTTAATTTTAATTTTCAATAGTTGTACCCTAAACGTTTAATTAAACATTTTGCACTTAAACAAATGAAAGGAATTAATAGTTTTTGTTTTTTTTTTTTAAACTTATACAATTATATTTTAAAACTTTCATAAAGTATATAATATGGTTTCTCTAAAGATAATTTGACTAATAAGACTATACACAAATGTGAAATGTCTAAAAATATTAATATAGTAAGACATTAGCACTGCATTACAACTTCACTGTTAATTACTTTGATTTATTTCTTTCTTAATTTTAAAACTAATTACTTAGATGATTATCACCAAATAGCTTTATTTATATTATAAAAGTTTACAAAATATTACACGAGTTGATGTCATTTGACTAACCAAAGTACAAAGTGACAATCGTATACCAAAATGGTAACCTTTATTTAATAATACTATATACGTTTATTATTTTATCGTTAGTTATTATATTTTATTATATACGATGTCGCAATCAAACATGTTTACTTTCTAAGTTCATGTAAATTCGCTTAGAGGTTATTATATTTTATATTGTTCATATTGCACTAATGTCAATATTTATTTACATTTTATTAGCTTATATTTTTTAAATTACAATAATAATCTTGTAGAATCAGTAAGTTTATCAAACGGACTTAATTCATTATTAATTTGTTATTATTTTTATACTTCACACGTGTGTTTACTAATATTTATCACTGAATGGCAAATTAATCTTTCAGAATTATATTCAATGTTATTACAATAATTCGCTTGTATGTAAATTATTTGAAATAATAACATTCATACTCACATTTTTTTTAAAAAACATTTTGACAGTAAGAAAAGTTTTGATATACCTTGCAAAAAATGACTCCATTAATTGCATAATGTTTTAATTTGACAATGGATGTTCAGGTGTTCTATATATTTTTAAAGTATTTTTTTAAGCATAACCATAGGCGTAACTATGGTAGAATTGAGACTGCGTGTGCTGCCTCTGCCATTTTCTAAAATCATAGCCACGCCGGTCGATAGTCAAGAAAACATAAACATATTAGAATAAAAATTAATAGGTAAAATATGTTCTTAACTTTAATTAGTTGATTAAGTAATACATTTTACGATTGCTTCACTTAAGGGCCAAACAATTTTAATAACACCGAACATTAAATGCTGCTTCTGCAGAAGAAGCCTAGTTATATGCATACGAGGCATGAGCGTAATACAGATGCATTTTTATTACAATAAAAAAAATTATAAAAATAATGATAGAATGTTTTGAATTTATATCACTTTTACTGATTGTTTAATATTTTATATTCTAAAATAAAAATATATTTATGCCTACAATAGAGTTCAAAGAATACGTAATATTAGGCTGTTCTAAGACGTTTACAAATATTATAATTTTAATTTGGTGATTTTTATATTTTTAAAAGACTGAGTGTGGATTTAATAAATTATTTTTTTTTACAGACTCTTGAATAAAATATGTATTAATATGATTAATATGAAAATGGTAAAATAAATTTTTATACTTTGAATTATGATGGAATAATATTATTTATCAATTAAACAAAAAAGTGCTGAGATAGTAAATGTATGTTATATTAATAGTAATAACGGGGGGTACTCTCGTGGGTTTCTGGGGTACAGTGTCCACGGTGTACGTGTTTCCAACAGATGAGGATGCTGTAGATGGCGAGGATGAAGAGGAAGAAGATGAGGAACCGACTTTTCGAGAAAAGTTCCAAGTATGGTTATTGAAGTTCATTGACACGTTCTGTGTGTGGGACTGTGGATGGCCGTGGCTCAAGTTTCAGCAAGGACTCGCGTTCATAGTATTCGATCCGTTCGTCGAACTCTACATCACGTTATGTATTGTAGTCAACACGTTATTCATGGCACTCGATCATCACGAGATGGATCCCAAATTGGATTTCATTCTCAACAAGGCCAATGTTGTGAGTATGACAATATGACATAAACCATAAAATGATTAGTTATGAAGCAAAATTAACATCAAATGGTTGAAACTCGAAATTGATAATAAATTAAGCTTACCAAATGTAGTATTAAGTTTCCAACTAATTCCGAATGCGACTACAGTTTTTCAGTGCGACATTCGGCGTCGAAGCCGCTCTGAAACTGATGGCGATGAGTCCTAAATATTACTTCCAAATGGGTTGGAACATCTTTGACTTCATCATCGTGATTCTTTCCGTAGTAGAACTGCTCTCTGCGGGTTACCAAGGACTATCCGTATTACGTTCATTTCGTTTGGTGAGTATTTGTTGGTTTCTTATGGTTACCGTATTGTGAAAAAATATAGTTACGCTGAACCAATTTTTTTGAAACATTCAACTATAGCTTCGAGTATTTAAGTTGGCAAAATCTTGGCCAACACTGAATCTCTTAATATCCATAATGGGTCGAACCATCGGTGCTTTGGGTAACCTAACGTTTGTGTTGTGCATAATCATATTTATATTCGCTGTTATGGGTATGCAGTTATTTGGAAAAAACTACACAGGTACTGTATAATATTTTCAAAAACACAAATGAAAAACACAAATTAAATTATATTAATTTTTTACAGAAAAAATGTACTTGTTCAAAGACCATGAGCTTCCCCGGTGGAACTTCACCGATTTTTTGCACTCATTTATGATAGTATTTCGCGTATTATGTGGCGAATGGATCGAATCAATGTGGGACTGTTTACACGTCGGAGAACCAACGTGTATACCATTCTTCTTGGCTACCGTTGTCATCGGTAACCTCGTGGTATGTATAAGTCCTATTTATACATAAGTATGAACTGCTCATCGCAAGAATTCAAGAGGGCGATGGAACACCATTGGGGTTGGTGTAAATTTTTTAGGAATTTAGGGGTGGCAACATTACTTTCCAGAACCTACAACCGACAACCATCGTTCATTATCATTCGTTAACAAAATCCATGCCTCTTACATGAACATTTTTTATCATAGCAAAATCATACATAAAACATACATAAAACTATAACTATTACAATTATATTTTATTTCTATACAAATTTAACCAATTTTCTTTATAAAATATCAATATTTAAATTTTGCTATCAGGCTTAGTTAAATATTATTAATATTATGTTCCTTAAATAGTGTATAACCATGGTCACAAATCATTGATAATATACAATTATTAGTTATTATGTATAATCTGTGATATGTATACAGTCGTTCAAAAATCAAAACAAACTTTATAATAGTAAGGATCAGTTGCACCGTCTACGGTTAAACTTCGATTACGCTTAATCAGCTGATAATAGATATTTAACCGGGCAAATCCGGCCAATTAAACTCCGGTTAACTTTAATCGGAGATGGTACAACTGGCCCTAAATCTATAAATTTAATTTATAACTAGTTATTGCTTAGGTTTTTAATTCCAATCATATGGTTTATATAGCTGTTAATTTTTACATTAATTATTTTGATTACTTTTAGACTCATGCCTGATAATTTTTTGAATTTTTAAGACAGCAGTATTTTTAAATTATGAGTAAACCAAAAACTGTGTGGTGCAGATTCTTAAAAACTAGTCATTGAAAAAATATGAAAAATGCACTTTATTTTTATAAAATTCCTTAGTAAGTCAACTATTTTATAATGAAGAAACCTGAACATTTAACATGTCACTTTGTCACGTGTATGTACCAAAATTTTGGTGTATGTAATTTAGGTATTGAAAAATGTTCGTATCCAAATATAGGGGAGATTGTAAATTCCGCTGATTTATGGATAGTTGATTTTAAGGTAGGATTTATACCATGTAAATTAAACTGATACTTTTTTATGTTTAGTATAGCTACACCTAAACTGTCGACTATCTTATTTTTTTATTATTTTAATACATATTATATTTAACTAACTTTTTTTATTTTTAAGAGATATAATCTGTACCCTGGGGTGCAATAAGAATATTTACTATTTTACAGTGACATTGAAATACTTGTCAGAAGATTTTTTTTTTATTATTATTATTATTATTATTAATCAATTAAACTAGTTATTATTTAATTGTTTAAGAGATCCCATTTCCTTTTTAAATGTTGTGAGTGATAATCAGGAATTACGTGGACGATAAAACATGGATTAGCTAATAGATTTGTGTGAGGTATGAGATAATCGTGAAACACTTATAGAAACATTTTGCTTCTTCTTGTACGGTTTTTGAAGGAGATCAGTGTGAAGAATATGATTTAATATGAATGGTGGAGAGTTGGTAATTTTTCTTAAGGTTATAATTTGAAACGTCTGTATTCTTTTAAGATTTGAATTTGAACTAACTAACGATTTTTATATGATATTTAAAATTATTGTATCTAAATATAATATATTATATATATAATAATTTGTACATAAATTATGTAAGTACTTATTACCTGCAATCGAATTTGCATATTTTTATAGTAGGGAAAAAGTACCAGTGGAATTTACATGCGTTTCAAAATAGTTGTCAGTGACACATTTTTTTTCGAAGAGGGTTATTATAGGTATGAAATCTTAACTTAAACTAGGGCGTAAAAACTATAATTAAGTGATTAAGTCTATGATACTAATGATACCATAACCATAGTAATATGAAATATACCCTACTAGGTATAGAAATATAAAGTTAACGAGTATCTGGATCTGTATAATATTGACAACAATATCTCAAAATAAAAATGTCCATTATTCAAATAAATGGTTTATTTCAGGTACTTAATCTTTTCTTGGCGTTGTTGCTGAGTAATTTTGGCTCATCGAATTTATCCGTACCTACAGCTGACAGCGACACAAACAAGATCACAGAAGCATTTGAACGTATTAGCCGATTCAATAAATGGGTGAAAACGCGTATAATGGACTTCCTCAAAGCACTCCGAGCGAAACTCACTAATCAGATATCGGTCCAGGCGTCAGGTGAGAAGTGCTTTAACCCTAGTTTGGTCCAAGGATAACTTCATATTTCATAACATCCCGTTAAATGACAAAGTGATAATTATTTTTGTATTCTGTTGAATATCATAAAACGCATAATTTATACATTTGATACTTATTTAAGCTAGTGTGCAATATTATGTACATGCGTGCATGCATTTTATAGCATAATACACACATCCCATTCTTACTCTGAAAACAGTATTTAATATGATTTACCTAGTTAATAGCTATGAAGTTATACCTGGATACATATTGTTAGATAAAACACGATTGTTCTAAATACATCATTATACTAATTACAATAACATGCGTAACTTCTAGGTATTTAATAATTAGTGAATAAACCCATAGGTACTTTCTGATAAAATATTATGTTTGCATCATGCGCTAAGATATTCTATCTTAGTCCGTGGTCTGCATGTTGTTTCTTTTAACCTATACCTACGTACTTATGCATAATGTGTATACCGTATATAAGATTATATTACACATTACACGTAGTACTGTAATATTAGGTAGGTATCAATAAAAAAATATAACTTATATAATCTCCACGTTTGTGAATTCATCACTCATAGGTCGTGACAGAGATATCGACTTGCCTGTTGACGAGACGATTGTAGACGTTATAGCACCGTTTAAAGACGCTAAGGAACCAGTGGAGATGACAATTGGTGACGGAATGGAGTTTACGATTCCAGGTACTTTTACATAATTTAAACAAATACCATACTCCTTAATTTATTACCACAATAATGTATCATTGCAAGTATAGTAAAAATTAATTGTTTGTAATGTGTGTTTAACATAAAAGACATAGGTAACGAGCTACAAAATTATTTATTTTTTTAATTTTGGAGCATAATAATATATTATTCAAAATTTGTAATTCTGTGGCTTGCTGCGAGATTAGGGCCAATGTCACATTGGACAAATTTGAGATTATTTGGCCAATGTCAATATGTCATTAATATTTAATTATGTTACTAGTGTTAAGACGGCCAATGCCTCTGATAAAGGATGACCAAATTAATACATATGTGCATAGGCCATATTTACATTTTTAATTTAAAATATAGATGTGCATCAGTTAATAGTAATATTATATCACAGTCCTATCTTGACATAAACCACGTATTATCTATAGCCGTAACATTGACCATTTCGAAAAAAATCAATAATTCTTATGAATATATTTTAATGATTAAAAAAGTTTTTTTTATATTTTTGTATTTTGCCAATGTTAAATACCTATGTTAGTAATATTGTAATAATAATATTTATTGTTCATCAAAAAGACAAATATGAAAATAAGATAAATACATTTACAAGTTTCACAAAATAAAAATGGTTCATTAAATAATAATGGAAAACCAATTTATTCATCGAAATTCCAAAATTTTAACGGATAACACATATTAATATAATAATTATGTTGGAATTTTTTTTTTAAATTGGGCTATTTTAAAATTAAATTTCCTGATAATGATCTTTTTTGGCAAGTCACAAATTTATACTTTGTATAAAACATAGGTTAGGTGTTAATCATTTTATGGAATTATATTAACGAAAAAAAGTTATACTGTTTTGATAAAACCTATTCAGACATTTAGTTAGGATTATTCATGTACAAGAAATTCATTAAAATATATAAGAATATGGTAGTTTATTCGATAGGAATATGAAAATATTTGTTATCTCATCTTGTCCATACATTTGTATGTGCGTACAGGTGATGTAAAACAAAAAATAAAAAAGAATCAAGTTGGGAATTCAATTGGAAATCATCAAGGGAACAAAGTTGGAAACGATTACAAAAAGGAAAGTTTCGACCTGGATAGTTTAAAGTAATTTTTTAATCAATTTATACAAATTAGTCATATACTTTATGAATAATATAGTTCTACTGTTTTAAAACTATATTAGTTTTGGTACGAAATTAACCAGAAAATAACTATTAGTTTTATTTTTAAAACTGTTTTGAAACTTAAAATGATAAAGATGAAAATTAAAAATACATAACTAAGAAATAATTAATATTTATTGTTTATGAAATTTTCATTGTTTTTAATTTTTTTTTTACATTTCAGATGCTAGCATATAATTAACTCGGCTGTTAGAACCGCTTCAGCCGGCTACACACCACGCTGTTTAGGAAAACAGCTCACTTTCTCTCTTTTTTTCTCATGAAAATGATGAACAAATAAAAGAGAACCGAAACAAAGCACTGAGAATTTAAATTACTACATTTGTTTTGTAAGAAATGCCATAAATGAATTACACGTGCACTGTTATTGGATGAAAATTAACGATGTTTTTCTCCGTGACTACTAGGGATCGAATTATTACATTTCTCCGTGTAAATTTCAGTGGGTATTTTTTTCTTTTCATCCAACGTGAATAACTTATATGTCTGTAAGCGTTTACTAAATTGAAAACACAATCAAAAAAATTATTTGGTAATTCAACGTTTCGATCCCTACCGTGTGCCAGATGTGATTTTTTTACGCATGTTTGAATATTTCCATTGCACATGCACTTACAAAAGCCTGTGGTGTTGTTTTAGGTAGGTCTGTGAAAATGACACTGAAGAGCTTAAGTTATACTCGCTAAAGTATATTCACACTTAACTTATTGTATACATTATACTGAACGTCATTTTGGTAACCTAAACGATAAAAACAACTTATTTAGTATTTAAGCTCGACACGCTTTTCAATATTGTAACACTATACAGTTTGACCGGTAAAACAGTTTTGGCTAATAGGCTGTAAAATATAATACAATCAAAAATAATTATCAAAACTCATAAAATCAATTCAGAAAACCAGGCTTTATTTGACAGTCCTTTAATAAGAAAAATAATTACCTACATTTACATATATATAATAATAATAAATACGCAGTTTAAAATAAAATGATCTGTGATATTTCTATATACGTCGTATCTGTGATTGAATTTTTATTTTATTTTCGCCCGTTTTTGTTTTGTTTGTATTTTGTTTTTTGTCTGCGGACTAACACTTTTTCAAAAGAAAGTAAAATAATGTACATAACAAACGAATTTATTTGTAAAAATGTTTATTAATAATAATAATAATAAAAATAATTAAACTTATATTAATGATTTATAATAAAATAATCTACTTTGTAGACACTATTTATTTTCGTTTTGGCTTGACCTTGTATTGCTTTTATCCAGTCCTATAAATATATATATATATATATTATATATTTATTTATATATATATATATACATACGTGTTTAAAATATGGGATTTAACATTAAACAAGCGATAACACCAAAATGAAAAGAAAGAAATAACATCAAGCGCTTTAGGTAAATTTAATTTATAAATAATGAATGATTTTTGACATAGTTTTTAGTTAAATTTGTTATAATCTGTTAAGTTTTTAGTTCAAGATTAAATGTGTTAGGTAGATTAGAGTTACCAAAATGACGTCGCTTTCGCTTTAAAAGCATTCAATAACTATCAGTTTTTGGAGAGAAAATAATATTTTAAAAAAACGAAGCGTAAATACTTAATATGACCTTTTTTCTTAAAGAACAAAAAAAAAACGCTTGACTCAATCACTCGAAAAACGCACAAATTTTGTAACGATGCATTTTTATTGGAAAACAACCAATTAAACTCGTCCTAAACGCACTGTTATTTTTAGATTCAAAATTTGTACTACTGAAAAAAAATATTGAAAAATCGTTTTGTTACACTTTTGAATATTGTTGAAAGTTTTAAGATTTAGAAAATATTGTAAAAAATTGTTAATTGATGGATGATAAGTATTGTGTAAACACCCTCTTACCTATAATTTTTGCTTAAAGGGTTAACAAAATTATTGTTTTTACGCATACTTTTTAAGAGACGTTATTATTATTGTTTCGGGGTAAATTTATACTAAACAAATTAATAACCAAATTAATTTAATTATATTGTTATCTGCTGTATCTGAGACAAGGACAACGCTGAATAATGTAAACAAAATATGTATGCGACGTTTTTCGCACCGGCATGTCCTTCCCTCTTTGGCGGTACGAAAATTGTCGGATAATATTGCCTACGGATATTTTTTAATAATGTACATTTCATATTTTGCAATAATTTGTTTGTCTCTTTAATAAAAAAAATTGAGAAAAAAAAAGTGTGTTCTTTTAAAATTGTACACCCACTATTTGGACCATACGATGATTCTTATATATCCTATTTATATAACAAACTACAATATACATTTATAATTTAGTACCTGTACCTACCTATTTACTACCGATTTTTCGTATACTTACAGGATCCTCCAAACACGATCAAAACTGCGAAATCTTTGAAGATTATACTCTGTTTAATATTTATTGTTAATATAATTAAACGATTATTAATAGGTAATACAATTACTAATATTATTATTAAACTGTTCGTCGTTACAAACCATCATTAGATTAATGATTATAATGATAATAACACGAAACAATCATTTATTTCAATTTAATTTGACAAATATAAATAATATAAATATAACTTAAAGAATTTTGAACTGATGATGTCTCCAAAAAGCAAAGCTTGTAGAAGAGACACAGAATTCATAATACATTTTTCTTTTCTGTTTTCAACTTTTATGTATAAAGTAGAAACTCTTCAGTATCAAATCCTTGATATTCAAATTCTGTCGACCATCATATAAACTGCAGTCACTATTTTTTTATCGCAATAGCAGCATCATAAAAAATACTTTACATTTAAATGAACACCTAGGTAATCAATAAAAACAAACATAATTTTTTATTTCAAGTCACTATAGTTGCATCATATTGTTTATATTAAACATCATCCAAGTATTTTTAATAACCTAAAAATAATCACTGCAGATTATTTGTTTCTTAGAAACATATTATTTTTACTCGTATAAGTATTATTATTATTTATTACCTATTAACAAAATAAATACAAAATAATCGATCATTTATAGTATTTGTATTTAGTATTGGCCATGTCATCTTCTCGTAAAAACAATTGTTCTCAATGTCAAAATAAAAAAACAATTAAATTTAATAACTCTAAAAAACGGCAATCAGCTACTTCATTAACGGCTAATAATTTTGACTACAATACTCCTTCTACTTCAACTCAAGCTCAATACGATCGACCATCCAGTCCAGAAGATGTCAGTTGTGTTCATATCAGGTAAGTTATAGTAAGCGATTATATTTAATGGATTCATAAAATTGTACTATTGCTCATCCGATCTTAGAAACATGGTTTTTTTGAAAAATTCATACAAAAATGTTCCTGCACTATCAGAACAGTTTCTTTTAGGGGTAAATTGTGCAATTATCAAACTATTGCAAGAAATCGAAGAAAACCACAAATGTTGTGTTAAAAAAAGATCAAATAAACTAACACCAAAATGACTACCACCTAAATCTTAATAATATTGAAATGTGACATTTTTCACAAAATAAGTTAGTGAAATTTTCGAATAAAATAATTAGCACTATTTTTTTTAAGAAAACAGATCATACAAAAATGTTTTGATTACATTCTTGAATTCAAAAAAAGTTTATTATCATTTCAGAAATGTTTTTATGACCATTTGAAGTATGAATTTTGACAAAATAGGAGATTCGCGGATATAAAAACGATTTTTCATCAATTTATTCTAGTTATTAAGTAGTTATTGTGGTTACTTAAAAAATTATTAATCGTAAAAACTTTGTTTTCGTATTAGTTCATTAAAACGACCTCATCTGTCTCCGTCAGTGCATTTTCAATTGGGAGGGATAAAATATGTTTAGCAAACTGCTAGTGGCCCCTACTATAAGAAAATAATGTTCACATATTGTGTGGACGTCACCCACACCACATTGGGTCCGGCGGGTCAGGGTAGAACAATCAGAACAAAGGAAACATTACATCGTTTATTTAAATCATCATTTTATGTAATCAATGAAAAATACAAGATTTCTAAGAATGTGTTCTTCATTAGCAATTTATAAATATTTAAATACTAACATAAACATAATTTTTTTCATAGACATTTGAAGTTCAAGTATAGACTAAATTAACTAACTGTTCAAGTAAAGAATTATGATTTTAATTTTTTTTTTTTTTTTGTAACTCAAAAATATTTTTCTTGGTAACTTGAAATTTTTACATATATTATCATATTTTATATAATTAAACACACAGTGACATTTTCAAAATATCTATATTAATTGTATGCTATTGTGTATTCATACCACATACCGTAAACGTAAATTAATGTTCTGCGATAAGTCAATATTGACTCAAAAGTTTTTTTTTCTTTTATTTTATGTGTTATAAAATATAAATAGGCACTAAAAATATAATAAATGCAATCTTTTCGGTTAGTTATTATGTCAATTTTTAATTTTGCATTATATGAATTGTGTAATTCATCAACAGTAAGATCTACGGTATTTTTTTAAAAGGGCGTTAGGTTAGGTTATAAACATTCATTTATACAAATTGTTGAAATAACCTGGAATTAAATTAGTTTATTATGTTGCCTTAACTAAATTTATATTAATATTGCTATATGAGTTTAAAAAAAATTGTATGTGGTGTACGAGATACGCCCTTTTAACAATTTTCATTTTATAAACTAACTTTTAAAAACATATAGTATATATAGTGCTATAACCCTTTTTTACCATTTTCATTTCTACAAACGGAAAGTACCAGTATAATTCGACGGTGTTTTGTTAAAAGGGCGTATACCACTAAAAATGGAAAATACGTTTTTAGTATCAAAAAATTCAGAAGAATCAGGAGTATAAACTGTTAAAAGGGTGTATTTAAATACGGAAAATTAAGTTGGCAATACCGATTGAAAGATATCCAGGCGCCCTTTTAAAATTAAAATAATCTATATTCTACGTAGAATTTTTGAAAAGTCTTATACCACATTAAACTACATTAAATTACTAATTGTTTACAAGCCACGCAGTGTGTAAAATAATAATTGTTATTTCCCTTTGTTACCAAGTTGAATTAATTGCTTGGACTATATTCCACACTGGACATCACTTATATTCTGTATCATGTATAACAGGATTTCTTAAGCTTATTTTTACTATTATATTTGAAAAACAAAAACATATATTATTTACATATATCACGCAATTGCTTCGTTATTTTGATCAGAATCGATACAAAATATCAAGGAATATTAAAAATTAAAAAGTTAGTGACTGAAAGGTCAAAAGACCAATATCATTAGGAAATATAATTATTTAAAGAAGTAAGGTCTATGGCTATTCGAAATAAGTCCCCAATGGACTCATAAAAACCACATAACTTATTGCATAATGATTTTCAGTGACAATGTTTAAGTATCAATGCTTTAAACAAAATAAATTTTATTTTTTTAACTGTAATAACTTTTTGGACATATTCATGTGAAAATATAATAATATTCGTGTATTTTATATTAAAACTTTACATTAATAAAATTATGAAATTTTAAAAATAATAAAAATAATAGTAACAATAATACAAGTATTTTAATATGGTGTGTATAAGCCGTGAAGTTTTGTTTGAATAATTTGACTTCATTGCTGGCTACAAAACACTATGCATAGGAAAAAAAATAACAACATTAACAAACGCATAATATCACTTAATAATCATTTTAAGCTCTCATGTAAACCTTAAATACTACAAATTATAAAAAAATTGTATTAAAATTTATATATATATATATCACAGCAGTTGGCCAATAGTAGTATTTAAGAGTGTTAAAAATGTTAAGTGAAAATCAAGAATATAACAATATAATATAATATGAAGCCTCAATCGTAAATGTTGCCATAATAATCGTAATAAATATGTTATAAATAATATTAATAATAATTATAATAATAACGTAAAAAATTCATTTATTTTGCAATACGGACGTATTGTGTCGTGTTTTAAACGTCGGCGAGTCTTGAGCTTTTTGACGACGACCTTGAGTGAATGACCACCTTGTGACCGTTTTTGGTTACGAACCCATCGCTCTCGACCAACACGGCGGTTTCACGACCGTCTGGTGAAGCGGCCCCGTCGCTCCGGTCATCGTCCGCCGTCTGCTCTTTGGCGGCCTTCGTGTACTTGCGCCACGAGTTCTGTATGATTATTGCGCAATAAACCTCACGCATACGCCACAGAGATGAGCTAATTGGCTCGTATCCAGCCTCTTCGGGTCGCGTTTGCATCTCTCCGATCTCGGCCACGGTCTCGATGATGGGATTACCCTTCCGCGCGAAGAAGTCCTTGGTCAACGCGTCTAGGATGTCTACACAGTAGATTAGGTCGCCCTTACATATCGGTATGTCCATGGACACGATTTTGTACTTGTTCGGCTTGTGGATCTTCAGCGGTGGTTCGAGAATGTCTAGGAAGTCTGACAGCTGGTCGTACCGAATGTATCTGGTGCCGTCGGGGTCGAAGTGCTGCCATATTTCATAGTACATGTCGTAATCGTCGTCCGTAAGGCCTTCCTGCACGTCCTCTGTGGCCTGTGAATAATTCTCCAGGATGACCGCAATATACATGTTTATGACAATGAGGAAGTTGATCACCAGGTACGACAGCAAAAACGCAGTGCCCACCGCACTGCTTCCACAGCTGCCCGTGATGCCCATCTCTAAGTTCTGTTTATCGCAGTTTTCTTCGTTCGTTATACCATCCAGTACGGCGTCCCAACCGGATGACGTAGACAGCTGAAAGTATTTATGTATTTGATCAACAACCCGATAGACTAGGTTATAATATATTATTATATAATTATTTATAGGATCACGCTGTTTTCATCAGACACGACATTTATGAGACTAACTGTAGCAACTTACCATGAAAAGAAGTATCATCGATTGCCCGAAAGTTCGGAAATTGTAATCCTCGTCCAAGCCTCCGTGGCTATCTACGTTCATAAAAAACGACATACCAAATATAGCAAATATGAACATGACGAGAAACAATAACAAGCATATGTTGAATAACGCTGGGAGTGACATGGCTAAAGCGAACAATAGAGTTCTGATGCCTTTGGCTCCTTTTACCAAACGTAACACTCGGCCAACCTTGGCTACTCTGACCACTCGAAGTAGCGTCGGTGACACAAAATACTTGGAGATCAAATCGCTTAACACCAAACCTGTGGAATTCAAACCCGGTGTTATGATAAGAAAATCGCATGTAATTTAATATTATTTCACTATATACCCGCTAATGATAGTATGACAACGACGAAGTCGAATAAGTTCCACGGCTCTTTAAAATAATAGTACCGCAATGCGAATATTTTTAGTAGACATTCGGTTGAAAATATAGCGATAAATATTTGGTTAAGACGTTCTAATACGTCGGTAAAAAGTTTGGTCTGTTGATAATGGTCAAGTGTCATAGTCAACATGTTGAATCCAATGAACAACATGATTAGCATGTCGAACTTTTTGTCCGTTACGATTTGGAAGACGATAGATTGTGGCTTCCACTAAAATATATTTAAATATTAATTACATTATAACTATAGATATTCAAAAATAATAAGGTTATTGTAGAAGTATTTAAACTAACCCTAGGTCTGGGAATTGCTTTGAGTGGTTTTTTGGAACTCATTTTTTTCATAGCATTGTAATACTTCTTTTGGTCCTCCGTCATAAACATCTCAAGAGAAGCACCTGAAATTCCAATACTTCATTCTAGATTAATTATATTTTACTGCCAACTATATGAATATAAAAGTTGACTAACATAAGCAATCAATACCTATTCAGTATTTTAATATAATATACTTATATATTATTTAAAAATGTATTAATCAACAACAATAAGTCACTCCTAACATATTATGTCGGTGAATTAATATTCAACCAATATTCTCAGTATTTCAGGCTGAGCAAATTGTTCCTATTTCTCCTCGTAATGTTTAATATGTAATATTGACTAGGTATTTATATGTATACAATTAGAGAGAAAACAAGTATGTAGTAAGTACTTGTTATAGTTCTATCAATAGTCCTGATTTTCATAAATATAATTTATATGAATTTATTGATTTTAAAATCATAACCTATAAAGTTAGGAACATTTTTCAGTATTTCATAGGTTACTTTAAACAATTTACCAACGTTAAATGATTTAACAAATTTGTAATATATAAATTTAAATTTGTATGCATAATATATTTAGGTACCTGTTTTTTTTTTCTGTTCGTTGAAATTGTCGATGATCACACCAATAAATAAATTAAGAGTAAAAAATGAACCAAAAATAATAAAAAAGACGAAATAAAAATACATATAATTATTGATTTCACGAATCGGCTGTTTCCCGTGCGTCTAAAAAAACATAATATATTTGTTATACATAAGATAAATCTTTAGATACTGACACCATAAAGTGACATATTGTTAATATTGTATATTATTTAAATATTTGTATGCACTTACGTCTCTCGAATCTACAGCGTCCCTCATTATTTCCATCCATCCATTAAAAGTAGCCACTTGGAAGAGGCAAAGATACGCGTTTCCCACATGATCAAAGTTCATTTTAGAATTTTCCCATTTGTAATTCTCAGCTATACAGACGTTTCGGTCAGGTATAATTTCGTGGTTTAACGTTTTCCCATCCTTGTCGACACACTGCAAAAACATATGGTAGATATTGGAAATATATATTATAAACATATTTTTTTAATAAATAGATAAGTTTTGTAATACCTTGTAATATTTTCCAGCAAAAAGTTGTACACCCATTATAGCAAAAATCAGCCAGAATATCAGACACACCAGCAACACATTGAAAATGCTGGGAATGGCCTGAACTAACGCGTTAACCACCACCTGGTATAACACGATAATATAACTACGAATACGGAAAATAGTATAATGTTATTAAAACAAAACTAATTAGATCATACAAATATTAGAATAGTAATAATTATACATGCTGTATAGTAATAAAATATGGTATATACCAATATACCATATTACCATGCACAGGATGAAAACAACACACAGCATAAACTTGCAAGCAAAACGGTGCAACACTGCAATAATTAGCGCTAAGGGTATGCGGGTCTTCATCTAAGTAGAATGACAGCCAAGTTCATACAAGTAAATATAACCGTTTTAAATATCTGCGCACATTAAAATAACTACCTAAATGATTTGAAACGCGCGCAGACCATATACATAATATAACTAGCTATATATGTATACATAATAATATATTATAATATGTTGCCATACCTAATATTGATATAATATTACGATCATGAGTTTAATAACATAATGGTTCAAAATTTTAATTTGTAAAACAAAAATAATGCCAATAAATATATTCAGCCTATTAATATAACGGTTAAAAAAATAAAATCAATTAATTTCTTCGAGCACTACAGTGTTGCGAAAATTTTACGAACTTGACAATAAAATATAATTTTATCACATCTAAATGTTCTAGTATAGCGTTTGGAGAAAATACCGAAACTAAAATTTATAGTTATATAATAATATAATATATATACTGTATAGATATAAACAATAAAAATAATACTGGATTTTAAAACTGTATTTCATTATTATATATTGTCGATCACGTACCCTCATACCCTGCATTCTAGCCATAGCTCGCAGTGGCCGCAAAGCTCTTAGAGTTCGCATAGTTTTGAAAGCTTGGATTCCACTGGCTCCCAACAAGGCAGCAACAAAATTTATCAGAGAAACCTGTGTGAAGTAGAGCCATAGAATACGCATTACAAAGGTATAGCAAACAAAAAATGATTTAGCTGTGTTTCCCTTAAACATAGGTATGTACGTTTCTAGGCATAGAAATAATAAAGTTTCTATAATATAATATTCAACATAGGGCATCATCCGGTCAACCTTTGAACGGTTTATAATAATTATTCTCTTAGAAAATATTATATTCATAAACGAATCCAATGTGTTTTTATATTATAATTAATATTATTATTGATTCGTTTAATAACAGCTATAGGAAGATCCCAACGGCCGATTTTGCAACGAAACAAATGCACACGCATACGCACACAAAATCGCATCCCAGGCAAAAAATCACTGCAAGTCAAATATTAATATTTTAACATCGTGTAGCAGCTTTATGTTATGGCTTTGTATTTATTTATTGTGGCCACATAAGAAAAATATAACAAACGCATTATATAATAATATATATAATATATTTAATGTTATATATATATATATATATATATTTGTACACAATGAAAGAAAATAACACAGATGGTGAGTATAAATTTCCACATCACAAATTTTCCGACAGCTCGTACTTACTCTCATACCCTCCCAACGAGATACCGCTCTCAGGGGTCTTAAAGCCCGAAGAGTCCTCATTGACCTGAACGCTGGTATATCTGCCGCCCCAGCCCATATCGCTGCCAAGTTTACTAATGACAACTATAAGACAATATTATAGTGTCCGATGTATACAAAAACAATGGCGCAGAACGGCGACGATAGTAATATTTTTCCTCTCGAAAATAGGGCTCAAAATTATTACACATTTTTTTTTTCAAACAAATTTTGAAGAACATTAATTAAAGTTTAGCGAGTATAACACATTTCATAAATCAATAAAAACATTTTGTTTTACCATAACAATAATGAAGTCCAGCCAACACCAGGCGTTTGTAAAATAATTTCGGAAACCCAACGCCAACCACTTGATCAACATCTCCAAAAAGAATATAACGGTGAATATACGATCCATGTAATACAATATGTCTTGTAATACCGGTCGATGCTGGAGGTGTACGTCTTCCAGCGCCTATGGATATATATTTTTATAAATACATACTTTAGCTTAATTAACTGTAATTTTCGAAAATTTTAAAAGCTCAAAATCAAGTTTTAAAATATGATAAATTATTACTAAATTAATTTAAAAACATTTTAATTAAAACTCAATAATTTAGTAAGACCAATGCTATTGTAAGTATTATGTAACTAATAGCCGATTGTATTGAAATCAATAATAAATTTATTTTTATAAAAAGAAGAGACATTTTTATGAAATTCTGTTTGGTTAGAACAAAAAAAGTATGTACTATTTTTAAGATGCTTTATATAATTTAAACTCATAAGATAAATATTAGTAAAGTAAGCTGTGACCTTTAATTTTTGTCAGTATTTAAAAATATTTTAATAATATTCACTGATAGTTTCAAGTAAATTTTCACTGCCTATCACTAGGTAAAATATTATTAAAATTTTCCAACTGTGTATACTATTAGAACTACTAGAGTTAACTTTTCAATTTTAATATTATTAAAAATTAATATTAAATAACATAAAATATCTTTAATTTATAGAATATAATATATAGTTATATATATTTTAACTGTCAATGCAAACAAACTTAATCTATAAAAAAAAAAGTAAATGAATGACTTCCTGAAAAAATGAAAATGAATATATTGATCCTAGTGCGAATATGAAATAAATAATAACTAATAAATTGATAATAAATAGGTACTCAATGTTTCTATTATTGTTATTATTATTATTATTATTATAAAACTGCCAATGATTATAATTAATAACATAGTATTATTTATTATTAAAATTAATTAATATTTATTTATTTTTATTTATTTATTAATTTAAAATTAATCCATGACATCTTAACAATTGCCTAACATTTGTTTTTATATAGTTCATATATTCTTGTTCCAACTGTTTAATGATTTAATGAGTTTTAACTGAGTTGATTTTTTATGACCTAGGAATTTGTTACTCCGTGTTGATAAAATATTAACAGTTCTATTGTTTATTATATTTAGTAAATAACGTTACATAGTAAATTGATTTGTATGCTATTCATTATTATTCATTAGTTATTACTTATTATGGGATAATAAATTAGCAATTAACATTGATATTAATTTTATTAGCGTTTTGTATTATATTGATTACACAAATAACAAACTTGGACCATTTAAATTGGTCACTTGGATGAATTTGTACATTTTTCATGACATCGGTATTCGTTAGAAAACGTAGGCGTATACAAAGTATTCATATTATTTTATAAAACTAGTGCTTGTGTACCTACCAGTGCCAGACTGCTAAGTAAAATCATTGTGATCACAGCTGTTTCGAAGTATTTGTTTTCGATAAGTTGAAATGTTTTCAATCTGAGCTGTCCCCACCCTAACCAAAATGGTGTTTCATCGTCACCAGCCAGGAAAGGAAATTTTTTATAACAATTCGGTGGAAAACAGTCTTCGGGGTACTCTTCTTCCTCGAATACGTCTTCAACCATTTCGACAGGACCTTGTTCTTTGTATTCGTCGTCATTAATTTCTTCTGCAGCAATCCCGTCATTACCGCCCAAAACTAAAACAATATTGACATTATTTCAAATAAAATATTTCAAGTGGCCAAACACTACACACCGTTTTGGTTGGTTTCGACATCTTCTTTACTAGGATCTTTTTTTTCTTCAGCATTGTGTAAGCTTCTTTTACTTCCTCTGTGGCTTTCGCTATCGTAAGGATCATGTTCATGGCTTCCGTAAGACTTAGTACTATTAAAACAATAAACACAATACGTTATCAATGTTTCATAAATTAATATACATAATGATTAAATTATTATAGAGCTACATAAATCTGAATTTAAATTTTTCAAATTATAATTATTTGAAACCTATAGAACGCAGTAGATTTGAACAATATTCGGGGAAAAAAGTACGTTGAAGAAATTAAACTTATTTGATTTATATTTATACTTTTTTAATTCTATAAAATATTATATATTATGTATAAATAATAATTAGAATTTTACCTTCTGGTATCATATTCATATTTATCCTTTAGGTAATAGTTCTCGTCGGTACTACTTTGATGCATTCCAAACGAATTATATGAGCTACTAGTCGGTGGCTTCTTTTTCTTATTTTTTTCTCCACGTATGAGTAATTCCATTCCATCACCTATAGTCACATCTAGTTGTTCTTTTTTATTCCTATAAATTATTCCAGCGTCCAAAAGTTCCTCTGAACACAAAAATGAGCAATGGCTACTGTTAGTTTCACACCGTACAAATAACAAACAAGTAACATAGGTAGGTACTTACCACTACTGTATACACTCATCTCCAGCTATATTATATTGACCACTCTACTATACTATATTAAAAACTTAAACGATTACATTACTATTTTTATTGGTAAACAAATGAAAATATCATATGTTAGAAATAATGTAAATAACACGAGAGTTAACCTACATTGTAATCCGAACGGGAGTCCATGTTATTGATTTTATCGTTACTGAAAGAAGTCGCAGGAGCGCTCCTGTGATACATCGACTTCCTTTAAATGTAATAAATAATATTAAAAATATTATTTGTGTATCATGGTTAATTTTTACTCTGTTTTTATGATTTAAATATGCACATGTAAATATTTTGGAAATTTATAAATTAACTGTTTAATAAAATAATACCTATATATTTCATATTTTACCCAAACGCAGTGCATGTCCACATACCATTTTCAAAAATCAGTATTACCGTACCTACATTAAAAATATAAAAGTGTTACTAAAAACTTTTATGGTGTATAGAAAATGCTAATATAAATAACCAGTGGAAATGTCATGAATATACGGTCATTTGTTTAGAGTTACAACAAAAACCAAGATTTGTCAAAATCCGACTTTGCGTAAAAATTCCCGTTTTTCCATAATTTTTATTTTATTTTTCCCTGCGCTTTTGATATCTATAGGGAATTTTAAAAAATGACCTCCCGAATGCACTAACTAGATTCACTTTCCCATCGAACAAGATATTTTTGAAGAAAATTGAAGCATTATTTTGACTACTTATCATGTACACAAACACAAAAAAATAAATAAAAACCACACATCATTGTAAAATCAATACATTCATTGCTCCGCTCAGAATCTAATACAAAATTATTATAAAACAACAATAATAACTTATATACATTTTTAATCCCAACCCAATTCAATTACTTTGAAATGAATTATAACTGATGACAAATTAATTTTGATGGATAATTATTATACATGTTAATATACATGTTAATATATATTTTAATCATGATACAAAACTATGTTATGTAATATTAAATAAGCTTCCGATCTTCAGTCCAAATTTATATAAGAATAGTTTTTTTAAAAGCAATATGTCGGTGCTGGTTTTTTCAATTTTCAGAAATTCTATTAAATTTGAAAATTACCTATATTTTATATTTTAGTTCCTACATTAACTATAATACTGTTCACTAATCTTAAGCTTAATACCTATTTAGGGCGAGGGGGGGAGGTTGATACGGTGTATTATATCAACGAAAATTACTTCAATGGAAAAACTCTCAAGCAATTATATAGAATAGTTAGATTTTGTTAATTTTTTTTAATTTAAAAGAAGAGAATATTTTTCAAATCAGATCAAAAGCTGAATTTTCATTTTACTTTAAATAGTGGTAGAAAAATACGTTTGAAAAAGAACAAATATTGTGCATTATTCAAATGCTTATTTTAGTTTCTATAATTAAGAAAATCCGACTATTCTACAGAGCAGTTTTTCTCGTAGGACATGTTTTTGTACTATAAGATGCACTGGCTCCGACGCCCTTAATGATGAATGATAAAGCAACAGGAAGAACTGATAAGTGAGTTTTGATGCATATGAATAAGGATTGAAGGATAAAAAAAAAGAATCAAAAAATAGAACATTAATATAGACAAAATAGTTATTGGTTATGGAAGCGTTTTTAGAATTGTATATTATTTAAGTATTAAAAGAATGTTTATCTATATACTAAACGGAGCTATGATGTGAATCAAAATAATGTCAACAATAGGATAAACAAGCCATGTCATTCTTAACTCAAGTCACTATAAAAATTTAGAAGCAGAAATTATAAAGCCACTTAAAATAAAATATGTCGAAATTATGAAATATTTAAAATTCTTATCTTGTAGAACCATTTTTTTCTTTGGATTATTTGATTTGGGGCGGTCAGAAAGATACATGGATGGCGGATGCATATTAAATTAAAAACAATGTATTATTGGCTTGGCTAACTTTACAGTATAATTATTAATGTTCCAAAAATCGTATTGCGAAAAATAAAATAAATTGTCGTAATTAAAATAATGTAACGTAAAACATGGTTTTAAATATTCAATGCTTTTCGTTGAAGTATTTTCGTATTTTCGCATTGATGTAAGTACCCATTATATACATCAAAAGTATCGATAACCTTACATTTTATTATACATTATGTATTTAGCTCTGTAAACCGTGTCATGAATCTATAAAATCGAAAAATGAAAGTAAGTATCAAGTACCTGTAATATCAAACTATGGTTATTCAGGTGCGACTATCTTTCTCGCACTTTATTCGTAAAAAAGCTGGTGTTAGGTAAGTAGGTACAATATTGAGTGTTGTTTTCTCTTTATTCAATTTGATTTTCAACCAACTTTCGCTAGAGGTTTTTTTCCCAATTTTTTGTTTTTTTCCGGCGATGTACAATATTATTATTCTGTAATCCGCATTAAATATCAACAGTAAAATGTCGCTAAGAATAGCTACCATAGACCAGCACATCAAATAAACAACAATTAATCCGCAACGAGTGCGCCCGCGAGACAAGTAAAGCTAAAAGAAATTCTTTGAAGAACGAAGCCAGAAGACGCACATCAAACTAATTATATATTATAAAAATAATAACCAACCACTATTTACTTTTCACTATTTACCGCTATTGACGACGATTACGACGAAGACGGTCGAAACGGCTGCGTAAATGGCAACGTTGCGGGGACGTCTGAAGAACGCGATGAACGTTTGCCGACTGTTCGGGCTGGGACTCGAGCCGAAAGGTACCGTGGCCGCCGCCGTGGACGCGCTGATCGCGCTGGCCAACCTATCGTACAGCGCGTACGGATACGATCACGTGACGTCCGTCGTGCAGCCGCGGATGCCTCTTGTGTGGGACATCACGACGGTGATGAGCGTGGTCAAGGTGTACACGTACCTGTTGACGCCGCCGCTCATGTTGATCTTGTGGCAGTGGAACAAGCGGTCGCTGTCGGATACCGTGCGCGAGCTGGACCATGCCATGACGGATACGGCCGCGGCAGCCGGGCCACTGGCGCCGTTCGCTTGGTACTCAGCGGTGTGGCTGAGCATGTCCGTGCTCATCGAGTTTTCCGCGTACACCACGTTTCACTTGAACACCAATTTCGCGTACTTCACGACGACCGAGTACGGCATGATCGCCGTGTACAACGTGTGGTCCAAGGTGCCGCTGTTTATGTACGTGTTCCTGATGGACACGATCCGGTCGGTGGTCAGGGACATAAACAGTCGGCTGACCACGGTGGCCGAATGGCGGACGTACCGCGGCCGGTGGGATGACCTCAGGCAGATGGCAGTCCATCTGGCCCGCCACCAGTTCGGCGTCACCATCGTCGCGTTCATCGTGTGCACGATCGCAGAGATCGTGTTCTTCCTGTTCGTGCTGTACTTTTTCGGCTACAATCGCAAAAACGCGTTGCAAATATCCATTTACTTCATCAACGCGATTTTCAGCGCCGCCTGGATGTTTGAGGTCATCCGCATGTCGAAAAACTGCAAGCTAGAGGTTAGCTTGTCCAGGATATTTATATAGATTATGTTGATGTAGTTGTTCCTTCAAAAAAAAAAAATTATCTCAATATAATGTCAAAAATATTTTTTTTAAATCACAGTGGACTTGAATAAATTGCTGTCGTAACGCCTTATGTCCTGGTTACTCAGTAATGCAGTAGGCACTTTGGTACCTGGGTACTGGCACTCTGCAGTAGTTCAAAATATTTTTTACTCTCCGAACTCGTTCAAATTTTTTAGCTAACGATACGCACTCATGTTTTTCTTCTAGAACTTTTAAACATTTTAAATATTATGCTGAGGCCCTATCTTTTTTCTAGAACATTGAAAAAGTAATTTATTTCCTATTTAATTTGATGTTGATCATACACAACAACTGTTGGTTATTAAAATATATAATATAATAATAATATTATAGGCATAATATAATCATAAAAGTATTGATAAATTGAAATTCGAAATGTTCTAGAACTAATAATTTAGGTAAATTGAATGTTATAAAAAAATTTCATTCATAATTATAATGTGTTAATGTTTTATAATTATAACCATTTTATATTTAAAGATCCTTTCCACAGTGCTTTAAGAACTTGATAATTTTTACGAGATATATTTTTCTCGGAAATGTCAATAGTTTACCTTGATCTAGATTATAGATAATACTTATTCATAAGTTATTTTAATATGTTTTTTTATCTATTTATTAGCTACTGAAAACTCAAAAAGTCTTGAATTTGATTAACATTAAGATCAATTCAGATCACAAACAGGTAAATTATGAATATAAATTATAATAGAGTAATAAAGTCTCCAGTAAATAGTAACCTAATATAAATTAAGATAAACAATAATTTGTATTTTATCTTATTTATTCAACGTAAAGTATTGTATGCACCCTATTTGGACTTTGAATTATAATAAATATACAACACAAATAATGAAAAGTTTAGTATTCGGTACAAATTGCCCGTGAATTGTTTGTTATGGATCATGCCTGCCTATAGTTAGATCGAAATAAACTATTCCATAGTACATTAAACAGATTATATTTGTATTACTGTTTAAGAATACCGAATATATATTTTTAATATCATAATCTGAATCAAAGTACTTTTTTGAAAAATACTCATGTATAATTAATATCGAACAGTAAAGTTAGCTGATAGTTTTTATTTGTGATAACTCTAGGTTTAGATATATTAGTTATGGGAGCAAGAGATTTGTAGTCCACGGGAGTCGAAGCTTCTCTAATACGAAATACTTAAAAATAAATACTATTCATTCAATATTTGACATTTATCTACAAACATTTTTAGAAGAGTATTCTATTTCAGATTATTAAATTAATAATACAAGTTTCCATTTAGAAACAATTATAGAGGCTATACCTCCAAATATAAGAGCGAGCTTAAAATGTTATTCAAACAATGCAAAAACTTCAACTGTTGAAATAATGACCCTATATCTATTATTAATGCATATTATATTCAGAATTTGTATTTAAGGTCACAAATGACAAAACGTAACAATTAAAAATTAATTTCATTTATGCTGTAAAATGTTACATCTTATCATTATTTTATGTTATTTTATTCATAATAAAACACCAAACTTGTACAAAATAATTGTAGGTATCTTATTAGTAATTTTATTAGAAATTAGAATAATAACGGAACACATTGAATTTATAAACAACTATATCAATATTATATTAATTTGTAGTTGAGTTATAAACATATTATTTTCAGATAAAATATGCTTCTTTACATATGTTACACGCAGATTTCAGTTTTATGCCATGCAATATTTTTGAAATGAATTACAGAAGTCTGAAATCAGTATGTTACAATCTACAAAAATAATCAAAATGATTTAAATTTAAATGTATTTATTTTTTTTTAAGATTGCTACAATAATAACAGCATTTCTGATTTTTCAAATTCAGATGAAATTTACCTGAAAAATACCAGATACAATACAATTAGACTCAATCAGAATTACTGTAAATATTATGTGTAAGTATATGCTTTTTTAAAAATAACAAAAGAGTGTTGTCTATAGGTACATCGATTCTTAATGATTGTAATAATATGTATCTTTAAAATAAAAAGTAATAATGATATATATATGTACCTATATTATATTTTTATTAATTGAATATAAATTAAATATCTTATCCAGTTAACAAACAATATTATTTAAAAATATCTATGATATTCCTAAGAATTTAATATTATATTAGTTAATTTAAAAGGATTAAAAAAGCCATTTAACCAGACAATTAAGCAGCATGATAAAATTCTGGGTGGAACGAAGAATCATTAGTTTAAATATAATATATGGTTTTTTGTATCTAAAGTCAACTTTAGAAGCATGACAAAATAGCTTCACATTTTAATGTTGATCGTGGTTTCAGTAAGGTTAATTAAATTTACCACTTATAAGTTAATAATAATAATATTATAGTATTTCAAGTTATTTTAATACATTTACAACATGATAGGTGCAATATGTGATGGTTATTGGCTAAATTTGATTAACTTTTTAAATTACTAATCAAAAAATAAATAACTTATAAATACTAACACCTAATATAAATATATTATCAAGTCACTCAAAGATCTTATACGATGGAAGAACATAGACTGTGATGAACCTGTGGTGAACCTCTACAGTCAATCACCACCTTGTTTACTATCAGAACCACAATATGAAAACCATAGATACCTAGCCTAGGAATTCCAAACAAACTCTTCGAAGTTCCGAGCCCAAGTGAAGACAACAGCAACAAAAACTTCTTATAGCTTAAATATATTGATATGTATAATTCAATCTAAGAAAATCAATGTATTGATATGTAGCATATATCTTAAATATTTTTGTAAGCTAATAACCTAAATTACTGAAATTGTACCGAGAATACAAATAAAGTATATATATTACCATATTATATTCTTTGAATAGAGGCTTTGTTTTTT
Organism: Nasonovia ribisnigri; assembly: GCA_027563435.1. Taxonomy (NCBI): domain Eukaryota; kingdom Metazoa; phylum Arthropoda; class Insecta; order Hemiptera; family Aphididae; genus Nasonovia; species Nasonovia ribisnigri. The sequence continues at coordinate 313,173 of JANEHU010000501.1, forward strand.
TATGACTTCAATGATTCATCATTTGATACAGATTTAACTTATCCGTTACAGAGATCGAAATCTATTCTACAGCAGAATGACTGCTAAAAATAACAAAATACTTCGTTCCTTTCTAGTTCTTGGAACTAATGGATATTTAAATAATTCAAATTAAGATATATTTTTTTTATGTGTATAATGTATATTTCCAATTAGTGATCGTTATCGAATATCGAAGATAATTGTTACTCATTAGTCATAAATCATTTTATTAATATTTCTCACAAGTTATAATTTATATAGAAATGAGTACCTACTACCTATATAAAATATTATTATTTATAACAATAATCGATAAGACAGTCGACAGACAAATTAATTTTGAATAAAATCTCAAAATGGAATTATAAAATAAGTACCTACTTATAGCTAGTTATAGGTATATATTATATCTAAAAATTAAAGAAGTATGCATATGAAAAAAAAAACATAAATGATTAAATAAGAATTTTTGCCTAAAAAAGTAAATCGTTCATTTTCCAAAGGAACAAGGAACGGAACGAATTCCTTTTTATAAGGAACTTGCCAAACACTGTATTAATGCGATTTTACTAAAATTAAATTTTCAAAAAAATGCTAATTTCGTAATGAGTACTAAATTATGTACCGTTATAATTCACTATATCATTATGTTATCAAAAAATGTTAATTATTAGCTCATAACTCTAAGTTCATCATTATTATAATATTTATTTTTTGAACGCTTATAATGTATATATATATAATATATATACATATATCAAAAACTTATATTATGGGAAGTATAATAATATATTATATTAATACAAATAATAAAGACTTATTCAAACATTTTATATTTTTATAATATTCTAACATATATTTGTAAACTTGAATTATTTTAAGTATTTACTAGTTAAGTTTACGAGAAATTTCAACTCAAGAAAAAATATGCCCAAATAGATTTTTGGTCGTAAAATTTAACAATAAACTTGGCATTTCTCTATATTGAATATTTAAGAAAATGTTGTATTTACCTATAGGTACATTCATTTTTTTTTTTTCAAACAATTATTAATTTAGCTATAACTATAAGACACTTATATTATTTTTCAAACAATTACTGTACGACAGTTTAACAACCACTGTGTATTACTTTAGTATGAAAACATCTCAATTATTCATTCTAAATAAACTGAAGCAAGCAATAAATACATTAATTTATTAAGTAAAAGATAACTTTATTTTTATTTGTAAGTATAAAATAATAAATATTCAATAACCTTTAATTTAATATAATACTTAAACTATTTTTGATTGTATTTATTCAAATTGTATTATATTTTTCTTATAGTTTTGTATGCATTAATGTATTAAAAATTTAAAACGTCAAAATTATCATGATTCATACATTTGATTATATAGTATATTATATTGAGCTTTGTCGACGGTGACACAAATATAAACGAAAGTCAATATTATGTATAATATTCCATTATGGCATTCGGGTGTGACTATCTTTCTGACACTTTATTTGTAAGTAGGCTGGTATTGCATTATAGTTTTTCCATTATTCAATTGAATTTACAAACGACCTTCGTTCAAAGGAATTTTTTTTTCCAGTTGACTTTGTAATCCGAAATTGATTATTAAATAAAATGTTGGTAAGAATCGCCACCACGGATAAGCGCATAAAATAAAATTGTCAACAATACCTATACAACGAGTGAGCCCAAAAATGAGGAAACACAACAAAAAAGAACGTTGAAGAACAAAATAAATTCCAGAACACCCTCCTCGTATATTAAATCAATAACCGATATGAGAATTACGATAATGATGACGATGACGACGGCAGTCAAAACGGCTGCGTAAATGGCAACGTTGGGCGGACGCCTAAGATCCACGATGAACGTCTGCCGACTGTTCGGGCTGGGACTCGAGCCGAAAGGTACCGTGGCCACCGTCGTGGACGCGCTAATCGTACTGGCCAATCTGTCGTACTGCGCGTACGGGTACGACCACGTGACGTCCGTCGTGCAGCAGCGGATGCCTCTTGTGTGGGACATCACGACGGTGATGAGCGTGGTCAAGGTGTACACGTACCTGTTGACGCCGCCGGTGATGTTAATCATGTGGCAGTACAACAAACGGTCGCTGTCGGACGTCTTGAGCGATCTTGACCACGGCATGACCGATACGGCCGCGGCCACTCCGCTAGGTCCGTTCGCTTGGTACTCAGCGATGTGGCTCAGCATGTCAGTGCTCATCGAGTTTTCCGCGTACACCATGTTTCACTTGGACACCAATTTCGCGTACTTCACGTTAACCGAGTACTGTATGATCGTCGTGTACAACGTGTGGTCCAAGGTGCCGCTGTTTATGTACGTGTTCCTGATGGACACGATCCGGTCGGTGGTCAGGGACATAAACGGTCGGCTGACCACGGTGGCCGAATGGCGGACGTACCGCGGCCGGTGGGATGACCTCAGGCAGATGGCCGTCCATCTGGCCCGCCACCAGTTCGGCGTCACCATCGTCGCGTTCATCGTTTGCACGATCGCGGAGATCGTGTTCTACGTGTTCATGCTGTACTTGTTCGGCTACAATCACAAGAACGCACTGCGAATATCAATTTACTTCATCAACGCGATGTTCAGCGCCTCCTGGATGTTTGAGGTCATCCGGATGTCGAAAAACTGCAAGCTAGAGGTGGGCACGTTCCGTTACATTTATATAAAATCTCTATATTTTATTATTTGTATATTCTCCTAGAAAAAAAAATATCATCAAAAATATCAACTGTAATTGACTTAAATAACTGCCGTAACGACCTGTCTTGGATTCTCTGTTACGAAGTAGGACAGTAAGAAATATTTCTTATTTTCCGATCTCGTTCGAACGTTTTAACAAATCGAGACGCACACTTGTCCAGTTGTTCGTATGTTTTAAATACATTTAATGCCAAATAGTATTCTAGAAAAGAATTTTTCAGAGATCCAAAAATGCGCACAAAACTTTAAAACATTTATTTATTGTATTTTATGTCATGTTTTATGTAGGTACCTAATTATATTTTTTGTCACGCCTGCACCGAAAGTTTGGTTTTCGACCACGGTTGAAGCGTTCGAAAGCGTCCTTTTTCCGTCCAACGGGCGGTAAAGTGGAAATCCCCAAAGTGCCGGGCGGAAAAGAGGAAATCCCCAAAAGTGCCGGGCGGAAAAGAAGAAATCCCCAAAAGTGCCGGCCGCCGGGCGCGTATCCCCTGCACAACCAGAAACTAAAATGTATACCTACCACGGTTCTTACAAAACATAAACTTTTGGTTACATCTTAAATGTATAGTATAACCTCCTTGCATGACGCATAAACATTTAAACATTTTTTGTAGAATAGTCTATAATTGTTGCATAGATCCCTGCATAACCTTTTCCATGAACGCAGGGGCGTGACAAAAAATAGTATGTGTGGCTCGCGCGGGAAGGCCATTTCCCGCCCTTGCCACACAATATACTATTACGTTCAAAGATCATTTTTCCGCTTAAGAACTGTATACTTTTCTCAGGAATGATAACTAATTTCTATAATTTAGTTCATATTTAGATAATACTTATTCAATTATTATAATAATTTATATCTTTTATCTATTTACTAGTTACTGAAAACAAGAAAAGTCTTGAATTTGATTAGCATTAACTTCAATTCAGATTACAGACAGGTAAATGATAAATATAAAGTAAGATGGAGCAATAAATTAGTAAAGTAGGTAACCTAATCATTTATATTTAATCTAATTTAATTAACACTAAATATTACGTATTATGATCATAAGTTTTTATTTAGGAATAATTAAAAAGATCTACTGGCTTCGCCAACAAAATAAAATATTTTAATGAATATATTAAAACCAATATAAATTGTTGGAATTTCTGTTACATTAAATTATTCATAAAACTCTATAATGAATTTAATGACTGTTAAAATAATTACCCTGTATCTCTAATGTTTGCATATTTTATTCATAATTTGAATTTTATATTATAAGATCACTATAATGACAACACGCGTAACAATTAAAAATTAATTTTATATCTGCTATAATATTATTGGTTATAGTAGTTACCTACCTCTGATCTTTACATTTTATTACTTTATCATTATTTAATGTTATATTATTCATAATCAAAACACCAGAATTGTACAAAATAAATGTAGGTATCTTATTAGTTATTTTTATTAGAAATTAGAATAATAACGGAACACATTGAATTTATAAACAACTATATACATTCATTTTTAGTTGAGTTAAACATATTATTTTCAGATAAAATATGCTTCTTTACATATGTTACACGCAGATTTCAGTTTTATGCCATGCAATATTTTTGAAATGAATTACAGAAGTCTGAAATCAGTATGTTATAATCTACAAAAATAATCAAAATGATTTGAATTTAAATGTATATATATTTTTTAGATTGCTTCATTAATCACAGTGTTTCTAATTTTTCAAATTCAAATGAAATTAACCTAAAAAATACCAAATTTCATACAATTAGATTAAATCAGAGTTACTGTAAGCATTATGTGTAAGTATGTATACGTTTTTAAAAGAGCAAATATATTTTATCTATACATTTATTCTTACTAATTAGTGATTATAATAATAAGATTTAGGTTTATTCTACGTATATATACAATTATTTTGTAGTAAATATTGAAGTTCAAATTTTTATAAAATTTATCAAAATCTCGAAAATGTTCATATTATTTTGTAGCTAAAAAGTGTTAATAGCTAAGGATTCAAAGTTAAACAAGAATTCTCATAAACAGTTAACCAAAAAATTTTAAATATATATAAACATAGTTATTTTATAGACTTTTTTAATTCATATTTAGACAAAACTACATAATATCAAAACCAATAATAACGGTTTTAGTTATTTTGTTGTAATTTAAAATTATTATTCTTGGATATATGAGATTTTTAGAGTATATTATTATATTGTATACAGTTTACACACAATGACATTTTCAAATGTAATTTTTTTTGGCAAAAATTAGTTTAACCTACTGATAATTCATTGACTCACAATTCTAAACTCATCATTATAAATATATTTATTTTTTAACCATTGAAAGATTTATATCTCATTTGCTTATATTACTCTTGATTAGGAATACAAACAATAAATACTTATTCAAATAATTTATATTTTTATAATTCGTATGTATCAAATATGTACACACTTGTATTATTTTAAGTAGTTACTTATGTAGAATATGGATACTAAAAAAAACATTATTTTAATAGGATCATTTTAAAATTAAAAGTATATTGTTTTAATATTCAACAGCAGACAGTACAAATAATGATTATAAGTTATCAACTTTAATATGATAATAATATGTAATTAATATTTTTTTGTAATAAATATAATACCTATTTTAAAAGTTTAATAAGCAGCCTAAATGCTTCTTAAGTACTATGTAATCTTTTATTTTTTATACAGGGCCACTCTAGAACCTATTTGGTTGTACGTGACTACAACTGTTCCTGAATAGTTTTACAACGTAGCGTTATAACTTTAAATTTCAACTTTTTTTATATTATTTTAATAATAAAAAAATGATATTTAAATTGTTATTTATTTCGATTTTAATTTCGTATACCACCGGGCAGAGTGCTAAATCAAACTACCAATATAATGAAGACGATCATGTCAAGGTTTCCTCTTATTTTAATACGCATTTTAAAAGTTGTATATTTTAAAGTATTTACATTAACACACATTTTGAGTAGGTATTTCCAGAACCAGAACTTAACAGCAAAAGTGACTCAACGTCCAACTCATATGGAGGTGGCAATAGTGTTTATTTTATGAAAGGTCTACCAATAAATTTTGACTCGAGAAACAAATGGCCAAATTGTCCATCGATCGGTCATATTTATAATCAAGGAAACTGTCGTTCGAGTTACGCTATAGCTGCAGCTTCTGCAGTATCTGATAGAATATGTATCCAATCGAACGGAACGAAAAATCCTATAATGTCTGCACAGCAGATTATTTCTTGCTGCTATTTGTGTGGATATGGATGCGATGGTGGATCCCTATTCGAGTCGTGGGACTATTACAGGAGACATGGGTTTGTGTCAGGTGGTGATTTTAACTCTAACCAGGTATTATTATAATATATAAATGTGTTGTTCAACAAACCATCAGAGTTATTACTATAGTTACTCAGAATTATATTTATCTAATAATTCACAGTGTCACTATAAAGCTGACAATTATCAATTTTAGAATATTTGGCATTTAAAAATTTAAATAATCAATGAACAAAATATTTTCTTGACGTAAATCTTATAAACTGCAATATAGATACCAATTTGAATACAAAATATTTATCTTTAAAAATGTCAATTGATTTTGTAATAGAAAAACTCACCATAATTAAACGAATTAAACTTCTTGTCCTAAACATTTTGACATTTTGTTATAATATTTAATGTATATAATTAGATTTTAATTAAAACGTATTTGGTAAATAATAAAAAGGCTTTTATAATTCTAGGTTCTGAATATAGAAACATACACATTGGATTTCTAAACTATATTTTCGTTCAATTTATTTATTCTTTTTTTGGTAATATAATTTAAAAATAAACGTGGCACTACAGAACGAAATCGAACATTAAAGATAATTTATTGTGTATGTACCTACAGGTTAGGTACATTTAATTATTTTTTATCAAACCATTAATTTAGGTATAAAAACACCCATCTTAGTTTACATTATTTCGTTTATCATACTTCAACTATTTTCATTTATATCTACTTAAATTGTATTATTATTTTTATAATTTTGTATAGTACCTACTATGATTTATAAATAATAACTAATAATCATATAATTTAATAAAATGGTTTCGGACATTGTATTTTATATTACCTAACTTTTATGTACCTACTGGATATTCATATTATTTTACATTTACAGTATATATATAGTATATACTATAAATAATATAGTATACATATTATATACCTAGGTACTAATTCAAAATTGGATCCTAAATAAATTAATAGTTGAACATCATCATCAAGATAAATTTGAAATAAAATATTATGACAAAAAAAATTATTATTACATTTTAACTACCTACCTACATGAAGTATCACATCCAATTCTGGCAACTCGTGTAGAAACTCAGTGGAAACTCTATAATATTATAAACTTTTGTTCCGACGTAAAAATTAACTTAATTTTATATGCTTTTGTTCAATAAAAGTATAAAACCATTATATAATCTTATTTTACTTTTTAGGGTTGTCAACCTTATACGATTCCACCATGTAAACTAATAAATGAAAAACCACCTGGACACAGTTGTACGACATATAACAGAGAGGAAACACCAACATGTGAAAAAAAGTGTTATAACCCAAATTATTATACTTCATTCAGAACCGATATTTATAAAGGTAGATAATACTATTTTATAATTACGTATATTATATGATATTATTATCGTATATAGTTTGGTTTAGGTGATTTTCATATGAGTAGTTATGTCTTAGGGTTTTATAATTTTTTTATCTTAATTTTAATTGATTATTATGTTTTGGATAAAACTCTAAATGTTGAGCAAAATAATTTAAAAAAACCATTGATTCAATAATAGTAATATAATTACTTTTACAAAAAACCTTTCATTTATAAATTCATAGGAAACAATAGGATAGGTAATTATTATTTTGAACACAATAAGGTTTAAAAATGTGTAGATATCGTGACTATTTACTATATATTTTAAACTACGTATGGTTGAATATTAGAATTCTCTTTGTTTTCAATAAAATAAAAACAAACTGCCAAATTTCTGAAATGTATAGGATTTACATTTCAAATTGCTTAAGATTATATATATACTAGCTAGATATCTCGATTTCACCCATTTGCAGTTTTTTTTGTGCCAAATCCTATATATACTATATAGGTATGTTACATAAATATATCTCGGTTAGAGTGTATCTCAGTTTTAGTGTAGGTATTTCAGTTCACGGACAAATCGGCATCAGTGTACCTAGCTTTATGAAATAATTTGACCTAGATGGACAACCGCAAGTCGAGGATTGGAATTAGTACTTGGTATATTTGTTTACGTGGTTTAAACTACTTACTCTCTAAACGTTTTTGACGTCTCTAAAAACAATCTCCGAGATGTTCGTCAAACTAAATTTTGTAGATTTTGAGTATATGGCATTATGGCCACACACATGCAATTGGCTATAAGATATAGTTTCATTATTCCAGGCCATACGCGCGACAAATTGATGCATGCTCGTGCCTGATCTATCTAAGTAACCAAAGGCATCCATTTATATTTTGCAGCAAAACATTTTCAATTTACACCGTGAATCTTTAGATCCCTGTTTGACCACTTCTTTGAAATGTGAATATCGGAAAATCCTTTCTTATTACACATCACAACCATTAAAGATTGACCATCATTCCAAATTTCAAGTTCGGACGTCTTGTAGTTTTTGAGATGTAGCAATGTATGAGTGAGTGACTAAGTGGTATTTGGCTTATATATATAAATTCGGTACTTTTAAAATATGTTTTGTGTTTTGTTTTTCATACATGTTTACGTGTCACAATTGAAACTATTTAAATGTGAAAACAATTATAAACACTATATAAGCAGTAAATATACATAATAATAATATAAATATACACCTATCTAATGCATGGATTTTTCATGTATAATATAATCACAGTAAATGTTTCAGATCCTTATTCTACATTAAAATATAATATTATCAATGTACAAACTATATTATTTCTTGTACTTAATCGTTATTGTTTTTATAACTATAGGTAAGTATTCTAAAATATCTCCTTACATGGCAATGAAAGAAATTTTTTATAACGGCCCAATAACAACCCAGTTTTATATGTACAGAGACTTGGTTGATTACAAATCCGGTATGTGAAAATGAAATGTTTTTGTGATAGTTATATTTAATATTTTTTTTTTTAACTTTTAAGGTGTGTATCAGTACGACGAGCAGTCAGATGTTGATTTCTTTACGGTCCATAGTGTGAAAATTTTCGGTTGGGGTGAAGAAAATGGCGTCCCATACTGGTTGGTAGCCAACTCGTTTGGTACAGATTGGGGTTACAACGGAACGTTTAAGATTTCAAGAGGTAATGACGGATGCTTCTTCCAAGAAAAAATGTATGCTGGATTACCATTGTAAAAAATATTGTTCATGATGTAATAAAACAATTATCAATAACTAGTGCGTTCGGTGGTACGATAAATATAAAATATAAAATGTTATTTACGCCTGCACAATATATTCAATAGGTATTATTAATGTATACATTAAATATAATATGTGGAATACATTATATTATATATATCAACAACGTATAAATAAAATATAATTGAAAATAATCATCATTCAAGTGTTTATATTGTTTGCTCCTAGTACCTACTTTGAATAGGTAATGTATATTTAACACGATTTATAAAATACACGATGCTAAAATAAAAAAAATAAAACTATCACTTCAAAGACTATGATTTACATTTTGCTTAAGTACCTAACATTGAAAACTGTCAATAATTTTAACATATTTTTAATTTTAGGTATTGAACTATTTTTATTCTTACATAAATAATTCTCCACTCTCAAGACATAAAATAACTTTTAACGTGGTCATTCAAAATCTATTTTAACCAGATAGTAGAATAATTGTTGAACAATGCATTACTAATATAATATATTTAAAAATAACTTAATAATTTTTAAATTATGAAACAAGCTTACTAACTAAAAGAAATTGACCCAAAGACTGTTACTCAAGCACATTTTTACTGTTAATTTACAAAAATATGTTGTTTTGGTATTAAAAATCTTAAATTTTGTGTCAAAAGCCAAAAACATAAAATTATGTTATTTTCCATACATATAATATTTAATAATAAAGCATTTTACATATAGATAATATTATATAATATTTATTATAATAAACATATTATATTGTGTCTATATGGCTTTTATTATAAACATTACAGCTCATTTATTATTTTTATATATTGCAATTATTTGTTATATATTTGTTATTTAGTCGAATATACACAGTACCTACAATCTAAATTAATAATTAATATTTTTTTCTTTCTTTATCCGATATACACTAATATAACTACTACTAAACCAATTTACGCAAGGTATTATTTTAAAAATGGTCCTGGTTATATGGATAAAGTGCAAATTCCTAAGAATAGCTGAAGGATAGCGCACACATTAATATAGTTTATTAGTTTTAGGTTTACGAACAAAGAATATTTTTTTGTTTAATTATAGATTTGCCATGGGTTACATATTACATTACAATTATTATTAGTAGACATATTGTATGTACATTTATTTTTTAGGTGACCATTGGTTAGATTGCCGATAGTTAATTAAATATAATAAAATATATATAAGTTTAAATTAAAATTAAATGCTCTTCATTGGTAATCACTTAATAGCGGCTGGGCCGATTTGGCTCATTTTATTTTTTTTAAATGTTCTTGTTCTTAATATTGTCTGAATAAAGTTGTAAGAAAGAAATATTGGAAACGATGACTGGAAAATTTAAGAAATACGGAAATTGATGGAAATTGAAAATTTTTTTTAGTTTATAAATAGTTACCATTGGTTATTCATGCATCAAACATTAAATCGTCGCTTTTATGGTCTCGAATAACAAAATTATATCTTAAAACAAATATGAGAGTTAAATCTATATTGGTAACTCAAAAACTACTTGACAGATTTTGTGACATTTCAAATTGTTCTTAGAGATATCAGTGTTGGTCTAGACTCTAGAGCAGCGATTCCCAAAGTGTGACAATCTTAAGGGTTCCACCAGGTGTATGTGAATATTGAGAAAATTATTTTATATGATATTTGGATAAAAAAAGTTCATCTACATAATAGTTACTATAGTAAAATATTGCTATAAATTATTAAAGTAGTATTATTATTTTTGTTTATATGTGAACTGTTGTCATTGGTTACTCGGACAGATCAGGTACAAACATGCATCAAATTGTCACATTTATGGCCTCAAATAAAGAAACTATATCTTCAAATCAAATGTATAGCTTTGTATCGTGTAGCTTATGTACTCAAAAACTACTGAATTTAATTTGACGAAAATCTCAGAGATTGTTTTTAGATATATCAGGAAAGTTTAGAGAGTAAGTAGTTGAAGACACATTAAAAAATATACCAAATGCTTAATCCAATCTACGACTTGCGCTTGCCTATTTAGGTCGAATTATTTTACAAAGCTACCTAGATACAATGATGCCGATTTGTTAGTGAACTGAAATACACTAAAACCAAGATACACTTATTAAAATATAACGTATAAAGGATTTGCCACAAAAAAAAATGCATACAGGTTACCCCGGATATTCAGCTAGCATATATATAGAATATAGATATACACTGTAATCCACCAATAGCGTCATAGCGAATCATTGCCTGTTCAGCTAGTTATAAAACAAACTAGTTTCCACTTATTATATAGCACACACAGAGTATACCGTTTACTGTAGAATATATTTCAAAAAAATATTATTATTTACCTAACACTTATTATTTTTATTTTATGTGGAAGTTCTCAAGCTCCTCGATTTTATGTAGAGGATTACAAGCAAGTTTAGATTTGCGACACTGTTGAATATAATTCTATATAATACACCTTAATCCATCATGCTGTTGAATATTAAGTATGGATAGTACCATAGTGATCCTTTTTATTATGATTCTAGACGGTAAAAATAGAATGTTTAAAGTATATTTTTTGTCCGTTTTATAACCCTGTACCAACCTACTATTGTTATAATATTGTAGATCGTGGTTTGCTGTGGACCCATTTACTTATCCCTCAAATGGTTGGGCAAAATGATTATCTATTTTAAAATATCAAATTAATTTAGAATAGTGTCAGGAAATAAACAATTGTTTTTGAAAAAGATTTTTTTATTTATTTTAAACACAATATACATAATGGTTGACTTAAAATATACACAATACAATAATAGAGTTTGTGTAAATAAATGATTTTGTGTTCACTACATTGGGAATAAAATATAGCTCATATAGTAATGTATATTATAATAATAGGTACATAAGTATAGGTACTTGAAACATCATAATAATTTGAAGGATGAAATGTACAACTTATACAATATAAAATTCAAAACGTTTAGTGGTTAAATTATTAATAGCTGCTACCTTTTGTCAATAAAATAAAGTCTAGATGGAATTGATATATAAATAGTAAATGCATTATAAATGTAGGTACATTACAATATGATGTACCTATAGGTATTAAATATTAATAAAGAAAATACAATTCTAGTTGGTAAGTAGTAACTTTAGTCAATAAAACATATAAGTGTACCATTACTCACTAGTCACTACTATAAATGTATCATAGTTAAATTAATTAATCATAATTCATAAAACATAACTTTGGACTAAGGAGCATAAATTGTGTTAAAACTTATTAAATTATTTTATCATAGCATGCATTCAATGAACACAATTTGGTATTTACATGAAAAAGTTTTTAATGTACAAATTCAAATGTAGATGAGTTTATTCAAGATAAAAGTGGAAGCTCGCACATTCTAATAAACACCTCATATATTTAATAAATTGGTTTTCAGAACTTTATTGTATCACCAAGTCAATATTATATCAGTATAATTGACGAAAATTACCAGTATAGCAAATTGATTAAATTCTGAGCGGAGCGTATTGATATTACAATGACGTGTATTTTATATTTAAATTTAAATTTGTTTTTGTTTGTCATCAGACTTGTCACCTTTTAGATCGGTAAAAATCACATTTCAAATTTAAATTTTGATAAAATTGAATACTTAAACAAAAATTAATATTTTAGAAAACAGGTACTTGAACCTTTTTGCAACTAATACCTACTATAAATTAATATAGTTACAAATTGATTACACAATAACGTTTTTAAAATATTTATTTTCGTGTTAAATTATTTATACTATGAAGATAATACGCACACTTTGCTTACAATAGCTAGTACCTAATAGTTATGATAATAATATGATACAATATTATTATATTTATTACATAATATTATGTATGCTATTTATTTTTGACAAATTTAGTTCAACAAATTGAATTAATAATATCAATTTAAATATAAAAATAAAATATCCTGAGAAATATAGACCGATATAGGCTGATAGACTGTCGCCGCTAGAAATAGTTTTCAATCGTACACTAAGTAAATGATTTATCATTGCGTCCAAATTTAACACATTTACTATACAGTGATCTACTCAACGACGAGCAATACACAATGTTAATCAATGTAAATAGTGTACAGGTAAATAAACTTATATTAAATTATCATTAAATATACTACCTATCACGTAGGTATTACATATTTTATTATGAACTAATATGAAGTATCAGATAATATTTTATCTCAATAGATTTATCGATTTATAAAAAAAAAAGGTATTTCAGTCTATCTACACAATTTGACAAAATACAATACCTATATTATAAGTATACGATGCCATTATAGTTTTTAATAAGTAAGTATTTAAATACGTAAATCTGATTTAAAAACGTACATAACACTTAAAATTAAGTGTTGTTTTAAAAGATTACAATATCAGTCATCATTAAACAATTAATATATATATATAAACTTTTTTTTTATTCACTTATAATAAAAATTACCAATTCCAATCATCATCATGTTGAGAAATAATAAGATTTTATTGTTACTATTATTTTGTAATATTTGGTGGTCGTGCAATGCAAAATTTAAACTACAACACATCGTCGAACACGTAAACCGTGCTAACGTACCATGGGAAGTAAGTTCAATAATATAATTATTTATAAATTAAAATAAATAAGATAGAACCATTAACATAAAATGTTATTGTTAAAGGCTATAAAATGACTACAAATAGGTTTTTTAAGAAACTTTGTAAATTTTTAACTATGTAGGTACACTAAAATAAATTACTTATCCATTATTTAAAAATATTATAAATTTATTTAAAAAAAAAAAGATTATTATTAAACCAATTTGAACCAGGCAGATGTAACTAATTCAACTAACTTTACTTCGTCCAAAAAATATACTAATATACTATACCTAACGTTTTTAGTTGAAATATTCATATTCATAATAATTTTTAATTTATAGTTTGAAATAATTTTCTAGGCATTTTTTACGTTTATTTAACAATATATAATAAAATATATATGTAATACACGACTTTTGTATATGAAATTACTTTTTACTTTTATTTCATTATACGATATTAATTTATTTCAGATAATTTTATATTTATATTCAAATTATTTATAGAATTGGCTACTATAAAGAGAGTCTCATTCTATAGGTGAATACAAAGTTTCAACTTCAGACTTACTTATATTCAGCTTACCACATTTATTACTATTTACTTGCAGAGAAACATAAAAATGTATAAAACTTGGAAACATCACTCTAAATGATTTTTCATTAATTTCAAATGAATAAAAAATAATGAAACATTTACTTCCGTAGTATTATGTCGATGTATATGCAATCATACAGCTTAGACTTGATTAAATTAAATTAAACTTGATGACAAAAAAAAGATAATTCTTTGAAGTCGAAGTAATCTAAATTTGAAATTATTATATATATGTACAAGGTACTCTGCAAATGTAATTTTAATATTTTACAATAAAATAGAAACAAAAAATTTTGGCAAATTACCCATTATTGTATCATCTACTAACATAATATGTATACAAAATAAAGGTGTTATTACATTTGTTATAATCGTAGATTCGTAGACAAATAAGCTATAAGGTGTAGTTTATTTAACCAATATACTTATAGCGAAATAAACTTATTTGAAAAAAAAATTATTAAAATGTCTCAATCATATATTTCACAAAATGTGTGAACACTAGTCATAAATATCCACAGAGTTTGTAATAAAAACACATATTTTTGTATTGGCTTGACTAAATCAGCTCGGACTATCTATAATATATAATTTTTATGCGTAGGCCGGAATTAACCAACTGGGTATGTCTGATTACAAAAACATAGTTGGAACTTGGGGCTTTCAAAAAAACGGTAAAGAGATCGATATTATCGGTCATAAGGACAATAATTACGATACGGATGATGAATCGAACGATATGCCGGAAACCTTCGACGCTAGAAATAAATGGTTTGAATGCGTTTCTATTTCTCACATATGGAACCAGGGAAACTGTGCTGCCGACTGGGTGTGTATTTAGTTTATTCGATTACGATTTCGTTAAATGTCGTAAAAATGTCACAATGTGTTATCAAAACTTGTGCACGATAAATTTTGTATTTGTTCAGGCGATTTCCGTCACTTCGGCTATTAACGACCGCATATGTATCAAGTCAAAAAAAAATATAACAGCTTTTTATTCTCCACAAAAAGTGTTGTCGTGTTGTGATGACTGTGGTGACGGATGTAATGGTGGATATTCCGGAGCCGCGTGGCAATATTGGATGAAAAGAGGATTGGTCACAGGAGGCGATTACGGAAGCAATGAAGTAATTTTAATTTCTCTTAATCTAAATTCAATATTAAATGCATGAAATAAATTTGCTAGGCAATTGGATACATTTTTTTCACTCAGTAATCATTTTCACACTACATGTCAACTCGGACTGGAATGATATATCGTACATTTCCTTATTTTCCTTTATTTTAAAGATATTTTAACAAAGCTTACAATTTTAAAATTCCATACATTTAATATTTTTGAAAAGAACTTAATAAGTTTTCACTGCATCTGCTAGTACAAAAATATAGATTATAATTTATGAACTAAACTAGTTAAGTAAAAAAAATACGTCATTATAGGGCTGTCAACCATGGTTGATACCACCATGTAACCATACGGTTATGGACGAAAGAAGTCCATCATATATGTGCGGGAAATATAAATCAGAAACACCAAAATGCAATTTAAATTGCTACAACCCAAACTATTCAAAACCCTTCCTAAAAGACATTTCAAAAGGTTGGTTGATGGAAAACTCTTCGAAATTGTATAAAAATTAATAGTATATTAATAGTATATTATTATACTATATTTGTTACTATCTTAACTATTTTTTTTTGTAAATATTGAAGTTTTTTATTTAATAATTTTATTAGGAATACGAATTAGTTGGAACTGTCCGGGAATGATCAGGAATGAATTGAAAAAACACGGTCCTGCAACTGCTATAATGCGTGTTTATGAAGATTTCCTAACATACAAGTCAGGTTAGTATAAAATAAAAACTAATCTTACAAAAATTACTATCCATAGAATTACTGTATTTTCAGGAATTTATCAACATGTAACCGGTAAATTACTTGGTCAGATTACGGTAAAGGTCATTGGATGGGGTGTAAACAGAGGCGTCCAATATTGGTTGGCTGCCAATTCATGGGGCACTTCTTGGGGAGACAAAGGATTTTTCAAAATCCGTCGTGGTTACAATGAATGTTTGTTTGAAGATTATTTTATTAGCGGAAGACCAGTATTATAAGTTATAACGTAAACGTAATAGTTCTAATTTATGAAATAATCTACTAGAAATTAGCAAACGATATTATATAATACGGGATTTCAAATTCATACATAAATAATAATAAAATGTTGTATTTTCCAACGAATAATTTCGTATACATTTCATAAAAATAACACTTATAAAAAATATTTAGTAACTCTTAATAATTAGAAATGGTATTTTATATAAGACCGGAGTAAATCATAAAACTATTATAAAGTTTTAAAAATTAAAAAAATAAATATTTTTAATAAAGTACAAAAATAAAAATAAAAAAATGTTTTCATAATATATAAAAACTTTGTTTTTCTTATTACAAAGCCATGTGAGTTCGCTGCACGACACATGCTGATACTATAATGCAGGATTGGGTACTAAGTTAGTGGAATGCAGGGTGGACAGATTGCAGTAAAGTTATGGAACGTAACCGTAACAGTGGGACTCGGTCACAATATGTAGAAAGAAACATATTTTATACTAATCTTATAACTATCTGTATAATATTATAACTATACATCATGCACGCGGTTGAAACGAAGCACCTTGTGTACTGAGCCGCTGTCTGTCGAAACATTTAATATACCATTGAAATTTCTTTTGTTGTTTGAAAACATAATAAGCGGGTAAATGAATAAATCTGCTGTACAGTTGGTTACAAGTGGGTCACTGTATAATGGATGGTATTCAATTTTAATTCAATGATATAATATCATTATATACGTAAAACGATTCTGAGCTGAGACGGTTTGTCAGTGTGTATATTTTATATTGCCTATATTTATTTTGTTATTTATAATTATTAATACGGTAACCGGTAAGTTGAATAAATATTATATAATTACAACAAAATAATGAAAATCATTATTCTTGGTTATTTAATGTGTAATTTTGTCCAAATTTGAACATAAAATCACTATAAAATTCCTGTGTTTTTATATTTTTAAAATTTTTTGATTATAGAATAACCTACTTACGTGGAAACTTGTTTTAAATTTGTAATCCTTAGCCACAACAGTTGAACATTTTACACATTTTTCATCTATGAAATCATTTTTGAATTTTGAATTTGAGAAATGTTTTCAAAAATCGAACTTTACATGCTTATCAATACAATTGTGCTCATGTATTTTTAATATTTTTCAACTGATATTGAAACATTATATCAGTAGTCTTGTATTAATTTTCACGCTTTTTTACCCAACGAATAAAATTTTATTGATATTTATGGAAAAAAATTTTTAAAAAACATTTAACAGAAAATATTTAACACTTAATATGTCCGTAAACAGCTCAAAACAAGTTAAAATATTTTGAACATTTTATATTCAGTGAAAATGTCATGTAGATACGGCCATTTGTTTTAGTGTTGCACCAAAAAACAAAATCGATATTTTTCATAACCGATTTTGTGTAAAATATCCCGTTCTACCTTAATTTTTATTTTGTTTTTCCCTGCGTCTTTGAAAACTATTGAGAATTTTACCTCCCGAATGTAACAACTAGATTCACTTCTCCATTGAACAAGATACTTTTGAAAAAATTCGAAGCAGTTTTACTGCCCCAGACGGTGATGACAGACAAAAAAAAAATTTTTAAATCAATACATTCATCGCTCCTCCCAGAATCTAAAATAAAAATAAAATATACCTGACCTATAGTATTATATACATTTAAATGATATTCAAAATCTTTATATTTGCAATAAAAAACATACAAAAATATTTAGTTGATACAATTATACAATATTATACATACGTACTTGTACGATAGTAATATGTCAACATCAGCACTCAGATTTCATAATACCAATGCCTATAGTACTATTGGACTATATAACTAATAATTGATAAATAATATTATAATAATCATCATTAATATTTGTATCAAAAAACATTTCAATGTTTTATGTTTTTGTGAAATATTTCATACTCCAAATACTAATCAAATTAAACATATTTTTTAACGTTAAAATAATTAAATACTCCTATAATTATAACAAAATTATAATAATAATAAAAAGTTGCTGTGTATAAAAATATACATAGATATTACGGTTTTGCTCTTCATTATCTTTATTATTTATTATTCTTTATGTAATTCATGTTTATTCTCGGGAAATGTAATCTGGTTAGTGCATTCAGGAGGTCAAAATTTAAAATTCTGAATAGTTTTCAAAAACGCATGGAAAAAGAAAATAAAAATTACGAAAAATGAAAATTTTTTTTTGCAAACGGTTATCGACAAAATTGATTTTAGCTTTTGGTGTAACTCTAAAACTATAATATAACTTGACGACCTAATTTATTTACATTTTTATGATATTGTCATAATGAATTTTAGCTTAAGTTTAATAATTATGCACAGTAACATTTTGTTATTATTATTGTTTCAATTAATTAAATTCTTACGTTTTAGTTTTAGCAGCTTCGATCTCCATGATCAATTTGAATCTGTTGCTCTTGACTTAGGTACAAGTTTTTTCTTCGGCTTCATAGCATAATATTCTAGTAACTTTTCATAGAATAATATTTTTCCCATATTATATAAAATAATGTGTTACTGGTCAACAACTACAAATAACTGGTTTAAGACCGACTGACAATACTCTTGTCAACGGGATCATTAACTATCTGTATATTATTATGTACAATCAAATTCAATTATTTGATATCTTATCTTAAAATTACCTGATTGACTGACGAATCAGTTTTTTACAATGTACAGATTATATCAAGCAACTTTTATATTTATTTTATACACAATTACTTAGTGCAAATCGTACAATTACCAAATACCAAAAATACTTGTATAATATAATATAATAGTAATATTACAGAATGTGGAAAAAATGAATTTCCCCACTTCATGAAAAGGTAAAAAAAATTGTCCATATATGGATACAATTTATGAAGTGGACATTCACTTCATGAAATGAGCGATTTCACTATGTGGATGTGACATATATATTAGTTGCATTAATCTGAAACACCTAATTTCATCTGAATTTGAAAAATTGAGTAGGCAGCAATTATAGTAAATATCTAGAAAAAAATTTTATTTTTTATTTTTATAGGTTGATACAGATTAATAATTACTTACAGTTACTAAATTTCTGTACGTAATATCAAAAATATTACACGGCATGAAACTGAAATCAGTATGCAGCATGTACATAGAGGTGAACTGAAACTAAGTATAATTAAATTAGTTATTATTTATTATTTGTTCAATTTACTTTTACATACTTCTTTGTAATCTGATATTGTAATTTTATCAACACCGTTCAAAAGTATTTGTGTCCTTTTCATCTGTTTCTTAAAAACAAGAAAATTAGACATATTATTGAAAACAAAAACAAATTATTTATAAATTAACTACCTAGTAATTATAGTTATTAACAATCTAGTTATGCCCTAGATTTTAAAAATAAATTCTAATTTATTCTATCTAAAATAATTTTAGATATCAATAATCATCATATAAAGTTATATTGGACAATATATGGATAGTGGATACATACGGAGAGTTTAAAGGATAGATAAAACTTGTTTAACTTAAAAAATGTTTACATTGTAATAACTGCGAATGATTAGTAAAAATAATTTTCCTTTTAACATAATATATACAACCATGCGTTGTTTTAATAATTTATTTACTTCTATCTTGCAACTATGGCTTGTTCGGAAAAGTTGAAACATCAAGCCGGCCCGAACAAACAGGATTATTGAGTATGCAACAATTTCATTAGGTAAATTATTTCTCCAACTTAAATATATCGTAAAACAAAAAAAGGTTAATTCCATGATGGTAAACATTATAAAAATAATGATAATCTTTCCAAACTCAGAGTTTGTTAAAGCTATTCCCATGTGTTGGAGCTTTTTCCATTTGAGGCTGTGCGTTCTCCATGCTCTGATCGAGGATATGTCGTTGTTTATTTCTCGTATACCGTGACAGACTAAGGAGATGAGAAAATTGTACATCAAAACTGGTGTGACTAGCCACACGTTAGACATAACGAACTGAGCAGCGGTAGAGATGGTAAAAAATCTAAAGTCTGTACGATAGTGAAACGCCATTATCTGTATGAGTTCCGCGACCAATATAGACGACAGCCAACCGAAGAAATGTATCATAAACGGCTTCAGTGAGACATCATTAATTCTGTGGACAAGATCTTCAATGTCACTTATATAGTTCATAGTGGTCGTCTTTTTGACATACAACAATAAGATCATTAACGGATGCGCTAAAAAACGGATATGCAGCCGAACCACGGACGTTATTGTAGACAGATCAAACATTTCCGACAAATTTGTTTGGACAAAAATGAACATTTCGTAGTATATATAAATACTTATTGAAAAATTAATGAATATCAATAGAAAATAAACAATCTGAAAGTCGTCACAACAAAACCCCACACCAAACAGGTTGCAGAAATGCATCAACGGTTTTATGCGACCATGTAAAGGTTTCATGATGTATACGTACTTCGCACGGAACTATGAGAACTAAGTACGATATCTGTAGTACTTCTATCGATAGATATACCGTATACAATATTTGATTCCGACAAATAATAAAGAATTGCGGTTTTTTTTTTTTTTGCAACAGTTGGGAAAGATCGATTAATGGTAGCAAATAACCTTCAAGTGATATAGAGCTACATGTACCTCAAGTGAATATGTAAACACGAATACAATGAATGGTTAGGTCAGGTTCACCTATACAGGATTATTTTAGGACACTTCTGATATAAATACGTTTTGTATGCACACCCTCAATAACACTGTTTAATAAAATAGTCCATGTTTGAGTGAGTTCCTCGGCAATAATGGATTTTAAATTAGGCATGTAAAGTACTTTGAAATTCAAACACATGTATTGTAATAATATTATATGTCTATATAAATAACAAAAATAAATGAATTATTCATCTTTAAGTTTACGTTAATTACAAACCAAAACTGTTCATTGTTTACTTTTAACCTTAGGCATTAGATTTTATAAAAATATTTACTATACAATAAGATCCATGCGTAATTATTTAGCTCACTATTGATATTTTATATTAAATTTCATTGATTTTCTCGTCATAGTTGCGCAATTTTCTAAAAATATTGACAGTAAATTCTAGAATCCTGAATAGATCTGATTACAGAAAATATTCATACAGTTTATAATAATTTAATAATTCAACATATTATAAATATATATTATTATCATTATTTCAATTAAGATAAATAAAATAAAATAAAGTACAGAAAGCTGCTTGTTTGAAATTTCAAAGTCAATATTGTTCAATTTTTATAGCATAAAATATAAATATTATCACAACAAAAACACTTTGTCAAACTCCGTGTTAAAAACGGCTAAGTAAAAATAAAAAACAGATCTTAAAGCACTATAAAGATATGATATCATAAATAAATGCTAAGTAAGTTTAATTAAATTACACTTATTTTGTTTCAAAAATGTATTTACTTGGCGAGAAATTATTTTGAGTAAAAATATCTGTTATAATATTTCAAATTATAATGAATTTCTAATGCCTTATGTTTATTTTGTTCACGTTATTCCATGTTCCATGTTATATAAAGTGTCTAATTTCTAGCCAAGTAAATAGATTATTGAAACAAATAAGTGTAGGTACTTTAATTAAATTTAATTACCATCTATGTATCGATCACTTATCACTTCTTCTTAAGTCTGGATAAAGGCAGGTTCCAAGTGTATAGACGCAATACCTATTGACTCCATCATAGTCAAAGCTTTTCGCAACGAATCTGTCAAAATCTAATGCGTTGACGCTGACATGTTCATAATCGTCCAAAAATACTTGAAAAAAAACCCAAACTGAGTTTTTCACAATTCCCAGTCCCTAGGAAAAAACACTAAAAGTCATAGACTGGGTCTGCCTACTAATATCCCTGACCTTGAACTCACATATCCAAAGATTATTAAATCTTTGCAGTCAAAGCCAAAAAAAACTACCCCTTCGTATTTCTCCTTACCAAACACAATCCATATTCAGGGAATCTTCCTTCTTTTATATCTCTGACGACGTTGAAGACTTTAAAGCGACCAATCCTGCCCAGTGCTCCAAATGTTAAAGATTCAGCCACTCCAGCATCTATTACGGATTCACCCCAAGATATTTCAAATGTGCTTTACCCCACTTAGCAAAAGACTGCCCCAAGATTCTAAAAACAGACTCCAAAGTGCATCAACTGTGAAAGACCTCACACAGCAAACATCAAACAATGTCCAGAATTCTTAAAGTTAAAAGCCACCAAAAAAAGCATACCTACTCAACAATAAGCTCCAGCTACTTCAATCAACACATCTCCCTCAATCTCCTGCATCCAACATTGCTTCTACCAGTGATACTGATCAAATCCACCCTAAGCCATATGTCATCGCCATTGGTTCCCAGTCTTCTAAATCAATAAGCCAATCAATCGCTCCAGCTGCCATCCAAATACTTACAAACCTACTCTCCTCTCAAAGCTCTCAGCTAGCACTGCCAAAATCATAGACGCTCTCATCTCTACTCTAACTGCTCTCATCCTCCTCCTAATTTAATAATAAATCATACGGAAAACAATTCTGACCGAAGACGGTCTAAGACTATTCTTCTAAGGATATCTTATAATCCCTTTATACTGCAATAAATTATTTATTTTTTCCATACAGCCAAGGTAGGTTTAATTACTTTTTGAAAAAAAAATGAATAGCATATAATCCTACCTATAGCACCTAACTATTATAATATTATTTCATATATAAATATTAAACTAGCTGTTAATAAATAATAATGAGTCAATACTGATGTACTGTAGATATTTGAATAGGACTGTCGTATAAATAACTTAAGATTACCTAATCTAAATAATTTTTTTTTTTTAATATTATATGAACTGCGAAAAAATTCAAGATCCTACGAATAATATTTTTTTATTAAAACAAAATAACTAGAACTGTTATTATTATTATTATTATTTTTTTTTTTTTAATATCCAATTTGGGATATGGTCCTTATCATTCTACCGGTCAAAACCAAAATCAACTGAAGTCAACATTTTATTTAAATTAAATTAAAAACCTTCAACCATAATAACGATTTTTTTCTTCTCTGTATTATTCTATGGATACTTGAGAAGTTGTAGCACAGAACAAGTTGTAGTCAACAGAGTCCTTCTGTCTTTCTGCCATTGATTGTTCATATGAAAAATAAAATATCTTCTTATTATTTTCAAATAAAAAATAAAAATTCACACGTATAACACAAACATTTTACAATTTTACTAAACTACTACAAACAAATGTTAGTGAAAATTTCTAGTATCTACGGTTATTCATTTTTAAATTATAGTATAAAATAAAAAAATCGATTTTTCGCAAAAGCTCAAGTTTTTCCTTATTTTTCCTGATTATTAAAAAAAGTAGGTACTGAAAATATATCTTTTGACTCACCACAGTACCAACTATTTCCTCCTTGTTACCAGAAAAGATAAGATGAAAGTTGAAGTTGAAGTTTGAAGTATTTTTACAACTCCAAAATCTGTGACAGATATAAAAAAAACTGAAGAAAAAAACACACATAATTTTAAAACCAAATTCATTCATTGCTCCAAACAGAATCTAATACGTATAACCAAATATGAATATACTACACAATTATATTAATCAATAAATTATCAAGGGTTTTTTTTTAATCAAGTCTGTATGATAATTATTATATAAATTGCAGTAAACTAATTGCTTAAATTATTTGTTTCAAAAAAATGTCATACATTTAAAAAGTAATTCAACGCATTGACTTTGGATTTGTATATGACATGAAAGAAACATCGTACGTGTACAACTGACATTTTTTTTTACGAGTATATTCATTAAATACAATATAATATTTCAATTAAAATAATCAGAGTACATGGAATGTAAAAAAATTGAAGTAAACACTCATAAGGGGTACTTCAGACAACTGTGTAATATGCGATAAAAGATTCGACAAAAACGTGCCTTTATTTTTTGGACGAGATAAACGAAAACGAATACATCGTTATTACGAATTCATGAACTATATATTGTGCACGATAAATTACACTAAAAACTTCGATATCGGATTTGATATATAGATAATTGGGTACTATATACATGAACATAATAATGTGGAAAATATCAACAATAATATTATGGTTTACCGATTTCGTCGAAGAATTAGGTACCTATGTATAACAACTCCGCTGTCATTGTAATCCAGGTGTTTATGTTAAAAATAATATATTAATTAATAATTAAATTATAATTATCTAAAAAGATATCGCAACGTCTACTATTTTTATCAAGTACCTATATTGGTAATAATATATAAGTTGGCGCCTCAGAAGTCAGAATATTATTTGCCGACAGTATTATGAAGTACGTTTCATTGTTTCAAAACCAAAACTACAAGACTTGTACATTCTAGTTCTGATTTCGCCCACAACAAGATGTCTGTTGTAAACGTTTTGGTATTGTCGCTGTGCATAATCGTTCTCGGCAAACAGTGTGCATCTTTAAAGGACAAAAATGAATTATTAGATAATGTAAACGTACCAAATGGCGCCACGAAAACAAAGGTATATAAAAAAAAAACTAATACGCACTAGATATAGGTAGGTACTACAGGCGAGTCTTGGTAACTCGGACTTTAATAACTTGGAATTATTAACACCCCAAGTCTCAAATAAAATCTATATAATATAGATATATAATCTAAATTGTGTTATCTAAAAATAACTAAATTCGATATTTTTCTGTCACAGATCCCCTTATCTTCAGACTAACGTAATACGAATCTAATATAAACCTATGCAATACTGGTAGAAATATAACTTGGTGGATTTGTGACTATAGCTTACTATATACTGTATACATAAAGTGAAACAATTCTAATAACAGTCGCGTTAAATGGACATCTGGAAATAATATTTTATCTGTAGAACAGTGGTTTTTGGGATCCTTTGAACCTGCCAAAAAGCTTTGACGCCCGAGCAAAATGGTCCATGTGTCCGTCCATTGGACAAGTATACGACCAGGGTAACTGCAAGTCAAGCTACGCTATTTCCGTGGCGTCGGCCGTAAGTGACCGGATCTGCATCCATTCAAATGGAACGTTAAAACCAAAACTGTCGGCACAGCAGATATTGTCCTGCTGCTACCTGTGCGGAGATGGCTGTTCGGGCGGCCAACATTTCGAATCTTGGTACTTCTACAGAAGACACGGATTGGTTTCCGGAGGTGAATACGGTTCGAACGAGGTATAATAAAAACTATAATTTTATTATTAACTTATTCATTTTTAGGAAACGCATATAGTATTAGCAAATATTATTTATTTTGGTGTCAATAGTGAGTACCTACCATATTTTTTATCACTGTTACACGACAGGTATGTGTTTTCTCTTCTTATAGGGATGTCAACCGTACACGATTGAACCATGCCAGCATACGGAAACTGCAGTAGAAAACGCATGCTCCAATAAAACACTATTCAATCCAGAGTGCAAGGTTCAATGTTATAATCCCAATTATGGAACTACATACGTCAAAGACAATCATCGAGGTACATATAAAGACCGCGGCAGTTCTGGCCATTGGTCTGACTTAAAATTATATCATAATATAACATGACATAAATAAATACATGGTACATATAAACTTAACTTGGGTTAATTTAGGATGGTTCATATTTCTTTACACAAATTTGATTTTTTTAGAAAAATAAATAGGTTGTTAGTTTATTTAAAAATAAAATGTTGTGATACATAATATACTTGTTGACCTCTACCTCAATGTATCCAAGTGGAGTGAGTAATATTTCAATTTGATCGGGATAAAGTCACATTTTAAAACAATATTCTGAATCTGAGCTGAGCTCAGTTTACCCAAAAATGATTAATATTTTGTTAAAAACTAATATTTACTACCTATTTACAATTGAATATGCGTTTATGGTAATTATCTTGAAATTAAAAATATTAACTCTAGTCCCGTCTATTTTAAATTTCAAATCAAAATATTGACATGATAATATAAAAGTTTTATTGCCTCAAATATTGTTTGTGTGAAAAAAATTCCGTATTATTGCAAAACCAATTATTACTGTCTATTATACTCATGTACTATCTAAAATAGATCCTGTTAAAATAAATATAAAAATAAGACAATTTTAAATAACTTATTGTAATTATCATAATTTGGTATTATTTATAACTTAATTCAATTGCGAATTTACTGAGGAAAGGCATGTAGTGCGTAGTTCACAACCACATGATAGTAAAAATTATGCAAAACTATTGACATTTTTTAATGAGTTATGAGTGTTATGACACATAGTTATTTTATTAGAGTACCTGTACTATATTAAAATATATATTATGTTCTATAGGAACGCATTATCGTGTCCCAGGATATACGGCAATGAAAGAAATTTACGAAAACGGTCCAATAACGGCGTCGTTTTTTATGTACCAAGACTTTGTCAACTATCAATCTGGTATGGATGATTTTCATTTTTTGTTAGGTGATTTTAGACTTTAAGAGTTAATCTATCTGTTAATCAAAACAATTATTTATTAAAGCAATGGTTTTTTCGTATTTAAACCACATGGTACATAATGGCGTTTGGGTTGCTTAATTTGGGTTGCAACCGGCTGAAAGGCTAAGCACCAAGTGCCGGTGTAACAATCGATTTTCACCCAGGGTCCCGGGATACTTTCGATATCTCCCATATGGAGGTAAAAACATACTAGGTTATTTTTACCCACTCTGGAAGCGTTTTACCGGGGAGGTAAAAATATGCTCGTTTATTTATACCCCTGGTAAAATATTGCGGGGGTAAAAATAGTCTAGTTTTATTGTAACCCCAGTAAAAATATTATACTAGGTTAATTTTATCCTCGGTAAAGAAAGTTACCCTAGGATAATTTTACCATCCGGGGGTAAAACATTTTAGGGTATTATAAACCAGCGACACCAGGTGCACTCCAGTACTCCACTACGCCATGCCCCATCGGATGTAGGATATACGTGATGATCTATAACTTATTTTAACAACCATATTTTTTTTTAATTAATTACATCAAAACTATGCATTTTTGTCTGTTCAAGGCGTTTACGCATACAACTCTGGAAAATACGTTACCACTCAAGCGGTTAAAATCCTTGGCTGGGGAGAAGAGAACGGCACGCCATACTGGTTGGCAGCCAACTCGTTTAACACTTACTGGGGCGATAACGGATTTGTCAAAATTCTAAGAGGCGCCAACGAATGTTATATAGAAGAATTTATGTACGCCGGATTACCGTTGTGATATAAACGTCAGTTGACTGGATGCGATAATTACCTGACGTTTTTTTCTTCTCTTTTCTACCAAAGAATTACATTGTTATTTAATATTAACTAATATAATATTGTTAAATAAAATATAAAATTTAAAAGTAAAGAAATTTAAATTAAATTTCTTAACTAAGAGTATTGTAAGCAGAGATTTGATATTTATGTCAATCACGATTCACAACATGGAATGTTGGAATTTAGTGTTATATTTCTAATAATGTTAGAAAGTTGTAAGGTTTCTGAAAAAAAAAGATTGACTGTGTCAAATTTTGACTTTCCAATTAATTTAGGACTTTGGTATGACCTAACAAGATTTGTATCTCAAGTATAGACTTCACAAAAATTCAAATTCGTTTTTGAATCCTTAGCAGACAGACCGATTAGTATGTTGAAAATAAGACAAATCAACATTCAAATATTACAATAACAATTTGTAACTATATAATTTTACTATTATATAGATTATAGGTATTGGTTACAATAATAGTAATTGTGAAATTAATAGTATCGATGGCATGAGTTGTGTGAAGTATAAATAACTCATTATTCATTACATAACAACAAAAATATATACAATCTACATCATTCTGGACATAGTTGTTTTTTTTCTAAAGATATTAAAAATATTTTTATTTAATTTTTGGTTTTTTTTTTGTTAGGTAGTTATAGGTATAATACTGTATTTCGGAATCTTGCAGTACTTTAAATTATCGTAAATTGAACACAAATTATACAACTAATGACCAATTTTAAAATGGCTTAAAAATTTCAGAAAATATTTAAAAACTACAATAATACAATAATTATTTTAGAATAAATTAATATTTATAGTCATTCTACCAATCCTGATATACCTAGTATCTAAAAATAATTCGTGTTCAAAATATTGTAATTACAATGTATAGTAAATTATATTCTTAAATATCAAATCTATTTTCTTTAGTTATAAATTATAACTAAAGAAAATTATATATTATAACGTATAATACAATTGTATACCACTGTATAATGCAAACTCACATCCTCGACTTTTTTATCAAGGCCAACCGTTAAAAGTTAAAAATAAAGAAGGACATGTATTGAATTAAAATTTAAAAGGTTAATGTCAGAAATTAATTTAGAATTAAATACTCAACTAAATATATTTCAATATTTTCCATTAATTATTGCTGTCGGCTATAGACATTGTTTAATGAACAATTTATCCCAAAAAAAATACTCAATGTAAAAAATACGCTAAGTATAAAAAAATCTGTTTTAAAAGTTGTGATATAATTTTATAGCTACGAGTTTGCCGGAGTTTTTTTGTTGGGATATCACTCATTTTTTGTTGATTCCTTATTATTTCGGGAACATATTGGTTTTACAATGATGTTTGTCTTTTTTTCTTCAAAAAGCTATTTTATAAAATAAGTTTATAGTTTATAAATGGTTGACATTTGTTGAATATTATAAAAGAAATAGTAGAAATTATTATTTTTTAATTTTTTTTTTTTTTGTATTTTGGTTGCATAGTGGCATACTGCATTATACTGCGAGCCGCGGGGAATATTATCTAATAAAATGTTGAAAATACGCTAATTTCTAATTAAATTGGCTATAACTCTGTCGATATTGATCAAAATGATTTGAAAAATACAGGATTCACATCTACATCCCATTTCCAATTAGATGATTGTATTTCCGAACTACATTATTCAACTAAAAATTATTTGTTATGTTTTTTCAAGAAATATTTTTCGTAAATCGTGTTGCTTCCTGTATTATACCAGACTAGTTTTCGCGTGTTGCATTCCCTATGTGTGCATTTTAAGGCGCTCTATTCTTTTTATACCTAGTGGGACCCTTGGATATTATTATAAAAGCGAATACTTTTCTTAATAAAAGCTACCTTTAATAACTAATAACAGTATGTAACACCAAATACCCTTGTTAATTGATTAAAATCGATCATCATATTTATATCAATGTTTCATGAGTATTTTGTTTTTGAAAGCAGTCTACAGTTTTAGATATCTTGTGCATTAATAAGAAATTAACGTGAGCAATTATTTATCAACTTTACCTACATCGTTTTAAAATTCAAATATTTTGTAAAAATTATACCAAGTTATTAAATTATTTTATTTAGATCTAATAGTTTTGAAAATTAAAAATACATTTTTTAATACCTACCTATACCAAGTACGTTATAAGTAGTTAATTCATTCGAATACCTGAATATATAATAATATAATGCAATTTTACTGTGACAGTTGTTATTCGCCAATATGACATGTACCTACATACATAATATGGTGAATCTTCCTCATATATATTTTATATCAACATACTCTAAACGTCAAGTATAATCTGCACTTAACAATTTTATTCTCAAATAAATATAAAATTATCTTTGAATATTTATTGTTGAATTTAAATCCATTATCATTTATTATTATTATTCATCTACTGGTATGTCCTACTTAAACAATTTTTCGTCTCGAGTTATTACCATCACTAGGTATTCTTTTTACATTTATTTTTTATTTAACTCTCTTTTTAAAATTAAGTATCGCCGCTCACAGGCAACAATTACATTGCAAGGTCATAGTAATGACACAAGAGTTTTAATGTACGAAAATAATATTATATTTATTTATATTATATTTAATATTTGGACAGCAGATAAATATTGACAAGATAGATTATATTATAATGGGACAATGGGTACACGTTCAAGTACCTACTTGCTTCTATATAATCAATCACTCGTTTCTAAAACAAACATTTTTGAGTTTCGAAAAATAATGAAGATATATGTACGTAAACAACTCTTCTTCATTCAATACGACATTACTCTCTTACAAGTTAACGACTGTCAAAAACTCAAGAAACGCCATCCAAAAACCAAGATTTAAAGCCGACTCTATGCTCACAAGGGCATTTCTTCGAGTAAATCGACTACTAATATATAAACCCGTTACAACATGACTTTAACCCATAGTTTTTGTCAGACAATACATTCATGATAACATACACCTCGTACTCGAATGCTGATAAAAAATAACACGTTGCGAAATTCAAAGGATTCAATACAATTACTAATTAACATCCAACAGTAACTAATATTAAATAATATATTATAAAGTAGGTACCTAGTGATAAATTGCGCACCACCACAATGAAATTCGTCTTCATGCTCGTGTCCAGTTTTTGGATAACGTGTGACGCTAATAATAAATTGCATAACATCGTCACACACGTCAACAACGCAAACGTAACATGGCAGGTAAGAATATCACATATATTAGTTTATATAATATTTATATATGGTATGAAAGTTTAACGGTGACAATTTTTTTTAAACGATATCCTGCACATTTTTAGTTGTCCTGTGAAACCAATTATAACCGATGGTACGTGGATATACCTGGGTATATTGAAAACTCTAAATGATTTTGGACAGTTCTGTGCTTAAAAACTTCACGAATAACTAGGTGCTGAAATAGTTTATAGTATTATGTCATTCACATAAAAAATATTATGTGTTGAAAACTGAAAAATATAACTGATTTTGAAATTATATATGCCACGTTGTGCAGCGTTGGGTGAAACAAATAAGCTATATACCAATTATCGCTGCGTACATTCTCGGCGGTGTATTAAGAATTAAACTGATATCGTTATTCGTTTAATATTATTTTCAATTTACTACCTACTGTAAATAACTTAATTTAAGCAAGTCGTAATTTTTTTTTATTCCGTTCAGGCCGGAATAAATAGTTTTCACACGAACGACCACAAGAAGTTGGTGGGAACTTTTTACCATCCCGAGTGGATCGGTCTTGAGCACGAGATCCTCGATGGGGTCCCAGTCAAGGGTGGCGATTGTGACAACAACGACGAAGACGATGGTGGCGACGCAAACGAAACACCTGAGAGTTTCGATGCCCGATACCATTGGTTCGATTGCGTTTCCATTTCACACATCTGGAATCAAGGCAACTGTGCGGCCGATTGGGTACCTATACAAAAGCTTGTTTATCTATACTGATTTTTTTTTTCAACCCGAAGGTTGGTTTACGACTCCAGTTCCCCATTCTGACCGTTTGCTCGCTTTCTCCTTAAGTTCCTTAAAGGTTTTTACTTTTGCATCACTTTTAATTTGTCCTATATAAAAGTTTCGTGGACGTACTGCAATTTTTTTCCTTCCCTGTAATATAATATTATGCATCTCTTCCGGTATGCTTTAACTGTATTAATAACTTTTTCTATGTAGCAGTTAAAAAGGGGGGTGATAACGTACACCCTTGTCGGGCTCCTTTTTTTATTTGAGCGTTAGCAGTGATTTCTCCTTAATTAATTCAAGCTGTTTGATTTTTGTAGAGGCTGTGAATAATTCTTAGGTCATGTTGTTCAACACCTATTTCTTGTAATGTAAGCAGCATTTTGTTCCAATTTACTTTGTCAAAGGCCTTTTCCAGATCTACGAAGACCAAATATGTAACTTTATTTCTATCGATCTGTTTTTAAATTAACACTCGCAGTCCTAAAATTTCTTCTCGTGTACCTTTTGCCTTCTAAATCCATATTGATCATTTTTTAAGTACTGTTCTACTTTTCCTTCTATTCTTCGATTTATTATTTTTGTTAGTATTTTTGAGGCATATGTCAAAAGACAAAAGTGTTCTAAACTGTTCACAGGAATTTGCTCCACCTTTTTTTGGTATAGTTTTAACTATGCTTTTACAGTAATCATCAGGTACCTCTCCTTTCTCATATATATCCCGAGTTAGGTGGTATAAAGCTTCCTTTATCTTCGTGCTAGCATATTGCAATAATTCTGCTGTTATATTACCGATCCCAGGCGCTTTATTTTGTTTCAAATCATGGAGCGCTAGTTCAAATCTATACTTATATAAATTATATAATATATATAGGTACCGTTAACTTAGATAATTGTGAACGGGGATGGCTGATGGTAAGCGGTGCGTCCGCACCCGGTGGAAATTTTAAGTGGATAATATTAGGGGCGCCATTTTGATCATAGATAGATATGGACATATTAATAATATCGCATCGGGGGGCGCAATACTTAGAGTCGGCCTTGGGTGTGAATCATAGACATTCTAAAACCATTACCTTTTTTAGATAACTACTATAATAATAATATATAGATAGTACGATATGACTGCCAACTATATCGTACAGAGGATAGACCCAATATTTTCCGGTTGGTCGAATTGTTATCGGCGATTTACTGTTCTGGCGAATTTTTTCCTATTCACCACCTGAAGAATAGATCTCCGAAAAATTATTTCCAATCGAGACGTAAGTACCTACCAACTCGTAGATGTGACAAAATGGCGAGATACAATTTGTAATGTGCCACTGCGGAGACAAAACTCGAGATGATTTATTAAAATATACCCACCGTTTTTATATGCATTAACTGTACCATGAATCGTTAAGGTTATGATATTGTAACTCAGTATAGCGATCACTCGAGTTCACTCACATGAATATCTGGTATCAAAAATCTGAATATCTGAAAACATACACTCGATGATAAAATATTATGATATTTCAAGTACCTATTACTAAAAAAATAAATAAAAATAGGTGATATTCTGAAATGAAAAATATTACCGAAAGGTACAAGTATACTAATTAAAGATAAATTATAAACTACCTACATACTAATAATATAATAAAGTAAAATAAATTTAACTTATATTGTTATCATTATATATTATTTTTTTCTTTTTGATATAAAATAAATTATTAAATAAACTTTACACTAAGTAGGTACCTAATTAAAGATAAAAGGTAAATAAGGTTATTACATAACATTGTCGATATTCATAGATTGTAAATTAATTTACTATAAATATATTTGAATATCTTCAATAATTTTAAACTATAAATTATAAGAGTAATATTGATTGTATACGTCTGTAAGCTATTTATGAAAATCTAATACTTTTACTGATTGTAGATTGTAATACAGTAATACGTATTATAAAATATGAGTGCATTAATCATTTTTCTGAATATTATTTAACTACCTATTATAGTAAAAAAATGTACCAATATTAAAATCAATAGGGACCTACCATATGTTAATTGCGCTAAACATATTTTTATTGTTTAGTAACATAACATCGATTATTTTATAAAATGTCTACCAAATAAACATTAGGTTTTGTTAAAAAAAAAGTTGAATTACCCATATCTAAAAAAATTAGACCCAACTTTTAATAAAGCGGTTTTTTTCATGATATAAGGTACATACTTGGGTACCTATACCTACCTTTACCATGACGCCAGCCGGTCACCTTTTCACGGGATACGTTGTATAATATTATACTTAATGATAATTAGGTAATACTATTTAGTAGGTATTTCAGACTTCACTCTTCAGTATTAGTTTTGTGAACGACAATTAATATTCCTATTATGACATATTTGAATTGATTTCACCACTAACCGTTAGTTTATTTAGTTGTTTCACACTATCACGGTTGACGGTAGTGAATAACAAATTAAATATTTAAAATACGTAATTGACAATGCGATTTAACATCACCTCTACTCTATTTAAATTTAATTGAAAAAAAACTTTTATCCATTCAGGCGATTTCTGTGACATCGGCGATGAATGATCGCATATGTATCGCATCCCAGGGTAAAATTACTGCACTTTATTCGCCTCAAAAATTAGTTTCCTGTTGCGAAGACTGTGGTAACGGATGCAGCGGAGGATATACTGCAGCAGCGTGGAAATATATACTAAAAAAAGGAATCGTTACTGGTGGCGACTACGGGAGCAACGAGGTAACACATACTAATAAGCTTATTATATATGTAAGACGTGCAAATTAATAATAGGTTAATTATAAGTGAAAATTATTTGGAGACCTGTATATTTAGAATTCACAAATAAAGTTTCCTCGGTGAAACATAATATTTGAAATTTTGAAATAAAGTTGGGATTTTGGTGTATTTCACTCCCCCACAGTTATATAAAATAGCCGATTCAGATACCTTCTCCCTGCTCCATAGTCCGCCACCAAGGCCAGGAGTGCTTAGATCAGTGGTGGTGGACAAATGATTATTCAGCAGGGAGGAGAAGGAGCCGGTTTCTGAATCGGCTATTTAATACTACAAAGCACTATCCCACTTACTCTTAAATATAATAGTGGTGTAACATTCATCATTTTATGACATGACAATAAAAAAAGTAGCGGCTTTTCAGACGAGGAATGTAAATCACTATTTCGCTAAAATGTTGCATTAAAATATTAATAATATTTAATAGTTGAAAGATATTTATTTTTTAATAACTAATAAGTCACTACATTTTAGCACACGTTTTTAAAAATATCATGTTAAAAAATTATTTTTTTTAAATGTATAATCGTTTATAAGATTCTGTTTTACTATACTTTAAATAGTTAATAGGAAAATCTGCCGAAGCATTCTTCTATAGTAAGGAAAACGTATGTCACTCATTAAAACAATTTTTTGAAGCTAAGCCACCTGCAGCGGCCACGATCATATTATGATAATTATACTGAATATCTTCTTGTCTTTGCTAAAATATTAATAGGGCTGTCAACCGTGGCTTATGCAGCCGTGCAACGCATCCACGACGGCCGCCGAACCAAGTTCGGTGCTCGGTCCACACGGCGTGTGCGGTACAGGGGGGTCGGTGACCACTCCGAAATGTGATCTAAGCTGCTACAACGCACGACACGAGGGCAAATACTTGGACGAAATCATCAAAGGTTCGAAAGACAGTGATTTAGAATGATAATATTATATTACCGTGCATAGTATATAGTATATACTATTACTATATTGTACCTACATATTTTTTTGTTCGTGACAGCCAAAAAAGTTTTTACGTTCGACGGATGTTCAGCGAGGAAAAACCTGAGGAAACACGGGCCATACGTAGTCACGATGCGAGTTTACGAAGATTTTCTCGCTTACAAATCGGGTATAAATTATAAAATATAAAAAATAACTACAATATAATATATAGGTAATTCCGTATACCAACGTAACGTACCTATAATCTAGGTACACATAATACATATTACGACATTACGTTTTTCACGCAAAGGAACCTTTTTTCCTATATTATTTAGTAATTAGTTAACAACCTTTAATGGTGCATAAGCATAAAGTAGATAGGGACCTACTTATTACCAAGATTATTATTTAAACAAATATATTATGTTCTAGTGTTTCAATATTTCGTTGAATCACCCTACGCCCTACATCTATGGTGAATTAAATTTATTTATCTATGATTATCCGGATTTAGAATCCAAATAAGTTCTGTATAGGTATACAGAATAATGTTTTTATTTCTAACCCTACAGTCTTACCTACAGAGTAACTATAATTGCTAATGATCAATAATATTATATTAAGTAATAGGTATAAAACTATAAAATTACTATGGTTATGCGTATTATTAGAATATTAAATTAATTAATTTTTATTTTTACAACAGGTATTTACCATCATGTCACCGGTGATTATTTAGGGCTGTTGTCGGTTCGGATGATCGGTTGGGGTTTGGATGGAGGACAAGCGTATTGGTTGTTAGCTAATTCATGGGGAACTTCTTGGGGTGACAAAGGATTTTTCAAAATCAGACGCTTCGTAAACGAATGTTGGATTGAGAATTTCAGATACGCTGGCATACCAAAATTGTGATGACGTTGTCAATTAAATTAAATAGGTATTAGATACATCTATTGGCTAATAATACTAAAACGCTGAATATATCAACTATATACTGATTTACCGACACTATATATTTAATATTTTTGTAGTTGAATACATTAAAAAACTGTGTTTTTAGATTTTTTAGTTTCAGAATATGGAACCTTGTTTTACATTTTCTATCCTTAGCTAAAAAAGTTGAACATTTTATACATTTTTAACTACAAAATCATTTTTAATTTTTAATTTGATAAATATTATTGTCATAAATCGAACTTTAAATGGTTGTAAAAAATAAATTGTGCTAATGTATTTTTAATATTTTTGAACTGCTATTGTAATAATATGTCAGAAGCCTTATATTAAATTTTCACGCTTTTTGACCCAATAAATAATAATAAAATAATATTGTATTGACATTAATAGAAAAAAA
The DNA here is from genome assembly GCA_027563435.1 of Nasonovia ribisnigri. Lineage (NCBI taxonomy): Eukaryota > Metazoa > Arthropoda > Insecta > Hemiptera > Aphididae > Nasonovia > Nasonovia ribisnigri. The sequence continues at coordinate 350,405 of JANEHU010000501.1, forward strand.
ACTAAAAAATTGAAAATGTATGATGTAAATTTCAAGTATCTACAGTTATTTGTTTTTCAATTACAGCAAAATAATAAAATCACTAGTTACATGAGAAATCGAGTGAATATCCAATCTTGTAAAAATTTGAACTTAAATCTTAGATTTAAAATAAAAAGGGCGGGTAAGTGTATGTCGCTCTGCTGTACAGTAGGTTACAAGTGAGTCCTGTAATGGATTGTGTTAGATTTTAATCCAATGATATAATATCATTGAATAAGAAAAACGATTCTGAGCGAAGACGGTCAGTCAGTCTATAATATCTTACTAAGTCTAAATGTATTTGATGATATTATTGTGAATAAAGTAATTAATTTTAGTATTATAATAGGCATTAGTATTTACTATAGTTGGTTAAATTCATTTTTCTCAAAAAAATTATATTTTAAAATGCCATTGCGTGTATATAAAATATAACAATATATTCTAAAAGTTTCATATACCAACAAATAATATTTTTAAATTATATCAAAATAACTAAAATCATTATTCTTGGTTTAAATATGAAATTTTGTCTAAATTTGAAATTAAAATGTCTGTAAAAAATAAATGTGTTGATATATTTTTTAGATTTTTTGGTTACAGTATGATTTATTTATGAGAATTTTTGTTTTAAATTTTCAACACTTAGTTATAAAAACTGAACATTTTATAATTTTTTAATTACAATGATTTATAATTTTCGAGATTTTGACAAATTTTGTCAAAATTCGAACTTTAAATGCTTATAAAAAAAAATCGTGCCTATGTATTTTTAAAATTTTTCAACTGATGTTGTAACAATATATAAGAAAGCTTGTATTAAATTTTCAGACTTTTTGGCCCACCAAATAAAATTTTATTGACAATTATAAAAAAAAAAACTAAAAAAATTGAAAACTAAAAATGTCTGTAAACAGCTCAAAACAAATCAAAATATTTTCAAAATTGAATGGTGTATAGAAAATGAGAATATAAACATTTAGTGAAATTTTTATACATCTACAATTATTCGTTTTTGAATTACAACCAAATAAGAAAAACGCTACATGAGAAATCGAGTGAATATCCTATGTTGTAAAATTATGAACTTAAAACACTCATAAAAATTTATTTTTAATTGCTTTTAGATATTTTATTTTTGATAAAAGTAGAAAAACTTACGTTAAATCTTGTGTTAAAATTTAAAACCTTAGATTTAAAAAAAAAAATTTTTTTATGAATTTTTAACTCTAAATAATTTTCAAATTTTCGTCATTTTTACGTATTTTGTCAAAATTTCAACTTTGAATGCTTAGAAAAAAAAATTGTGACTACAGATTTTTAATATTTTTCATGTGCCTTTGAAACAATATATTAGGAGCATTCTATTAAATTTTCAAGAATTTTTAACGAATAAATAAAATGTTATTGATTTTTTAAAAAAAAAAAAAAACCAAAAAGATTGGAAATTTAAAATGTCTGTAAACAGCTCAAAATAAGTCAAAATATTTTGAAAACGGTATGGTATATAGAAACTGCTTATAAAACATTCAGTAAAAATTTCATGTATTTACCGTCATTTTTTTTAGACTTACACCAAAAACCAAAATCGATTTTATCGAAAATCAATGTTGCGTAAAAATTCCCGTTTTTTCCTTAATTTTCCATTTGTTTTTCACGGTACTTTTGAAAACTACTGGAAAATGTTTACTTTTGACTCCCCAAAGTACCAACTATATTCACTTTCCTATCAGAAAATATACTGTTGAAGAAAATCGAAGCAGTTTTACTGCCCCAAAAGGTGATTACAGACACAAAAATAAAAAAAATAAATAAAAAAATAAAAAAAAAACACACATCATTGTAAAATCAATACATTCATCGATGCGCTTAGAATCTATAATTAATTATCCTTATTGTATGGTATGAATTTTTTTTATGTTTAGTTATTCAGTAGTGTATTTTTTTATTGATCTTAAGCATTGGCAACTATGGCCATTAGTATTTTGATGGGGGCTTAGGATGGTATGTGGAGCGAGAATTCATCACTAAAAACCCGGGTGGTCATTCATCATCCAGAAACTAGAGACATTGGTGACTGTGGCCAACCACGATCCACACCAGTATTTTATTATTTGAATGATTATATTTATACATTTTATATGAACCAGTACAACCAGTACAAGTGACCTGTTGAATATTGGTAATTGACATTGGTTTTTTACAAGATTTTGTAGATACCAAAGTCCTAAACAAAGAATAAAATAATGAATTGTATACTAGCTCAAATGAGATTTGGAAAATCAAATTATTTTCATTTGTATTATTTATAACCTTAGTTATACCAGCCATTTAAATGTCACAACTCAACCAGAAATTGTAAAAAAGAAAAAACAAATAAATTATACAAAATAGTTATTAATTATTTTAACTTTAAAATATTATTTACATTTAATTTTTAATATATTACAATAATTTATACTTACTTTGTTTAATATATTTTTTACACATTTGATTATCTACAAAAGAATTTTTTTAAATTATCATATAAAAAAAATAATAACACCAAAAGCGTTTATTTGTTCTTCAACTGACTGCATATCCATTCTAGACCTTGATACAATCTGCAAGATAAATAGTATCAACATTTTTTCTAAGTTATATTACATTATTAATGTAATCACCTACCCTTCACCAGTCAATGCACAACAAGCTTGGATATGCCACTGTTGTTTCTTAATGGAAGTCAGGTTTAAATGTTTGCTGATCTCTGCAGCGGTTAATGCACCTTTCATGTCTTGTTTGTTGGCATAAACAAGAACAGCAGCTGAAGATAGTTCTTCATTGTTCAACACTTTATAAAGTTCTTCGCGACTCAAATCCAGACGACTGCGATCTGTTGAATCTATGACCACTATCACAAACTGAAACAAACATACAAGCAATATTATTAAGTATTTATAGCTACTGTTTATTACAATATATTTGAAGCAGATAAAATTCCAACACAGTCGATGAATGTACAAGTATTTCATCTGGATATTTTTTTATAAACAAATCACAAACAATTTTGATTTTCATGTCGTAAAATTAATTTATCATAAACTCTAAAACATGCTCAATGACAGAATTTGCCTTAATTTTACCTTTCATTACAAATAATACTGTAAGTTAACATATAATGTTTATGCTAATCAATATAAAAACATTAGTGCTTAGGTAGGTACCTACTGCCTATACTTACACTGTATTATAATTTAAATATAAAATATTATTTAGTAAGGAAAAAGTTTTTTCAACACTTCCATCATTGAATATGAAACAAATAAAGGTCAAATGCACAGCTTCTAAATATTTATTTTATTATTCTTGAATCTATTCAAGAAATTTAATTATAAATCTAATTTATAAATATGACATGGCCAAATATAATTGGTAATCAGTACCTACTTAATCACACATTTATTAATTAAATAGTAATTATTAAAAAAAGTTTGATCAAACACAGAGAAAAAATGGCATCGATTACTAGGATATTATGTTGATGTATAATATTATGCAATATATTACCACCAGAAACTAAATTAGTAAACAAATAGTAACCTATGTATAGTACCTTGATCTGACTATTGTTAAATCAATAATTATAAACTATAAATTATTTAGCAAATTCAAAAATATATAAGTTGCAAATAAGTAGAAATTAAAGTTACCAAATGTAAGATCGAAAATTAATATTTTTCTGAAGATAAATAGGAATTGTAAATGTAAATGTTTAGAATATACATATGATAAAGAGCTTAAAAAAACAATCAAAATCAAACAAAAATGGATAGTACTAAATTTGAAATATCTATGCATAATTTTTTTAATTAGATTAACATAATTAAAATACATTTTATTAAAATGGATTACAATACTACCAAACTGCAAGTCTTTATTTTTCCAAAAGCTTTTTTTTTATATAGGTATGTAAGTAAGTAAGTACTAAGTATAATGTATATAGGTACTAAAAACAAGTCCAGAAATTTCAGTTTATTTCTAACATAAGCGTTACATAAGGATTGAACATAGTATACAAATATTTAAATAGAATAATAAAAATATTAGCAATTTTAGGTTTATTTTATTCCTATCACAGTAGATTATAGGTATTATTATTATAATCTGTCGTGATTCCTATGAAACTAAATGTGTACAACCTAATTTATTATAAATAAATTAGTAAGATACCTCTTAAATTAAGTTAACTTGCATATTATATGAAATAGCAGCAGGTACAATAAATTGAAAATATTTGTCTGATATATTCTTAGTTTAGTAGATAAAACTGAAATGTCTATAACTTCTCTTAATAATATTGCTGTTCTAAACACCTAACATCTTTTTTTGGTAATCTATTATTAATGAATACTATTTAAGAGGCATGCATGCTACCCATGCTTTTGTTGTCTCCGTCTTACAAACAATATTTGACTATTATTAAACTTTTAGATAAGGACATAAGCGGTGCCTAAGTATTGGTTTTAATTCAATATTTTAATTTCCAAACAAGATATGAGCATTTTTAATTTATAATATTTCATGTAACCCATATCTTGATTAAAAATTAAAATATCGAAAAAATCGCCAACACCTAAGCACAGATAATATTCTTACCTAAAAGTCTGATAGTAGGTCACTTATTCACTCTAATATCAAAACTAACAGCACTCTACTGAAAGTTGAAACCAAAGAACAAAAATTGTCTAGACCATACACTATAAATGTATATGACAAAGACAAAAAATGTATAGGTAACATACTAACATCCTCTTAATACCTATCTTAAAAACATGATTATACCTACTATGGTATATAATAGAAATTTAACATTATAAACACCTACTCACATATGACAAATATTTACATATTATTAAAATTATCTCAAGATTGAAAGCGGAGCTTATGGATTAATGCATACCTCAGTGTTGCAATAGTAGGTGGACCAAGCGGCTCTGAGGGACTGCTGTCCACCCAGATCCCACATTATGAAATGTATGTTATTCCATATCACTTCTTCAACGTTTGAGCCAATAGTCGGTGAAGTATGTACAACTTCGTTCATTAGGAACTGATACAATATGGTAGTCTTTCCCGCATTGTCCAGGCCAATGATGACGATTTTGTGCTCTGCGACAATACAAAAACATTAAATTATTAGACACATGAATCAACCATCGTGTGGCGCCGGCGTATAAAAACATTTACCTTCGGTGCCGAAGTAACTCCATATTTTTGAAAACAGGAGGCCCATGGTGACTGTGAGCAAGCCGAATTGATAAGGGGTGCTGCGAACAAAATGTCACGAGAGCGAAAAATTAATAAATGTCAGACACGCAACTACAGCGCGGGCCGCCGATTTGAGGCGTAATAGGTACATCATACAACCGCTGGACCATGTTGGATGGACAGACGGGCAGTCAGAGTGTGCCTGGATTTCGGACCCGTTCCCACGCTGTACTACAACAGACCACACACATCGCTCTACTGCTGTTGTGAGCAGATGATGTAGGATATACGTACCTATAATACACTCGCCGATCTTCGGCCGCAGACCACAGAAGGGTACGTGCGTGTCCACGTCTCTTTCGCTTTGGGCGCACAACGAAAACCCACGAACGGCGGTAAGGCGCGCGCTAATATATCACTGCACTGGTGCGAACGAGACGACAACCGCCACCGCTGCAACCGATCGTAATAAACTAAAAGGTATTATTATTTATCCGACGTCGTGTACTCGCCCGCGGAACACGCACACGCACGGCGGTCGCGTAAAATATCGTACCGCAGCGGGTGTCGGGTTTCAGCTGGTCGCGACGCACGTTCGGCACCTCCGAGGTACGGAGGTCATAGCTGCCGCTGTTGTTGTTGTTGTTGCTGCTGCTGCTGCCGTCGGTGCCGCCTCCGCCGCACTAATCTTTACGGCCGTCGTTTGGGCTGCAGTGCGCGACCACATCTATGACGTTAATATAATAATAATGAGAATTGAGAAAACGACCGACCGACCGACCGACTGACCGACTGACTGAGACTGACGGACGAGAACGCACTGTCGGGCAACACTAGTCACTAACAGACGACTGGACGACGGGGGCATACACGGCCGGACGGGATCGCGGTGACGCGTTTTCACACTTTCACACTAGAGTAGGGAAAATGCGATGTTCCGACGATTATTATTTAACGCTGCGACATTGTTAATAATAATTAATAATATTATTAGCTATTAAGTAGTTGTTAAAACAACAACAACAATAACAACACACTACACGCATACGCGGTTTATACCAGTATACCACTAAGTCCGACGGGTCGCGAAGCCAACGCGATAGGACGTAACCTTTGCACGCCACTATAAAAAAAAAAATAGACGGATTCAGCTGCAGCAAACGCGCCTGACGCCACTGTCAGACTGTCTGTGCGAGGTTGATCGCTGGTGGTTGCAAGTGAAAGTTGTGTTGGTGCCTAACTTGGGGGGGGGGGGTGAGTAATGGGAGCATAGTACAGAAACGCTATTAATTATTATTCTTTGTTCGACTCATAGATAATAATAATATATACAACAACTAGATAGCCGTCTCCTTCTTATCATCGAAGTCGGCCGCCATTTATAAAGGTGGCAATGTTTACAAAATAGTATTATCACAGTATATTTGATTATGTAAGTATACAGTATAATATTTGTAAATATTTATATGAATACATTTTTAAAAAATGTAAACATTGCTTGCTTTATAAATGGCGGTCGACTTCAACATTAGTGGTCACAACTTACTGTAGTATAAAGACGGCTATCTAGTTGTATGTATCTGTGGTTCGACTACGTGCGTTATCGCTACGGTCTTCTTCTACCACAGAATAATTTATTCTGTGTAATTACCTCCTATTCTTATCTTTCTCAATTTACTACAGAATAGATAACGTGTGTGGTACGTTTACGCAATCGCGCCAATGTTGATGGACAGATCAGATTATTCAGATTGGACTTAATAAATTAAATTTTAATATTATTCTTTATTCTCGTAGGAATACAGGTGCAGTACTGCAGTGTACCTACAGGCTACAACAACTGTACAAGTTTTAATAGTTATGTAGACGCTTAATATTAATTACATATTAGGTATAATAATATTATAGTAGACACCTAGACAATGTCTGACAATAACGTATAACGTACATAATACTTCACGACGTCACGTGTTCATGGTTAAATATTATTATAATAAATTATTACAAGCCGTATGTAAATACGTCACGTCGATTATTAATAAGTCGGTAGGTGATACATTTTTTTTCAATACCTAATACTTAGTATAGGTACCCGAGGTACCTAACCTAACCAGAGGTTACCTACTATATAATATGTATCACTAGTACTTGGTAGTAGGTACTTCTATATTCTTCTGTGCTATTAGTGGTAGCAGACAGCAGTGACGTACACTTAGGGGGTTTCCGGGTTTCCCCCTTGGTATTTTTTTAGTATGGATGAATAAAATTAGTACAAATTAAAAAAAAAATGAATTTATAATATGTACACCAATCAATACTAGCTCTACTACGATTTATGACCGCTTTGCGTCACCTAATACCTATCATATTCTGTTTTCTAAATTCTTAGACAGTTAAGCTTCTTAGTAATGATTACGAGTCGACGAATTTTTCAACATCCAAACCATATTTCACATCTTCTAAAGGGCGATTTGTCACGAATTTAAATTTGGGGTTTCAATAGGTAAAAGTGTTAACTATAACTAACTAACGTGAAATATTCCTCTACTGGTTATAAGAAAGAAAAAAGTTTGTTTAAACTTTGAACCATATAGTTGTGCGCACGTGGTGTGCAAAGTATGTTGCTCCATAACCGTATAACAAAAAAATTCAACCAAAGTACAAACTAAATACAGTTTGCTATCAAAAATATAAGTCCCTAACGAAATTTACGATCAGATCATTTTTTCTACTAGAAGGTATAGTAATGTTTTTAGACACCGAAAAAAAAACTCGCATCATTATAAAATTAATACATTCACATCATCACATCGCACCAATAAATATTAACCACACATTTTTTTCATATAAATTTTAAACTAAAAAAAATCGAGGAAGAGTAAGTTATACTCACTAAAATTATTCTGCTACATAATACCCTTCAAAAATATCCTGCACATGCCTATATATAATTGTTTGAACCGAAAAGTTATTATACATACTCTGTTCACTGTTCAGGGATGGGGGCCTGCGATGAACACTAATTTCAGTTAGATGTATCTAGACGTCAATAGTTGTATAGTACCTACCTATAGTTATATATTAAGCAAATAGGTATATTATAATTATATGATAACAAGTTACACATCAAAGAAATATACTTATGGCTATGTATATAAAATTATATGACTATGTATTATGTATATACATTATACCTACTGGCTAGTGGCTATACTGCTATTGCTGTATAGACTAAACAGACGATGGATAATTTTGCCAGATAGCTGCCTGATATTTTTTTTTGAAAATTTTGACGTAACTTAATCGGAATTTGAACGAGTAATTTCTTCTAACTATTACACTTAATATTCAATACATCTATAAGGTTAGAACTGATAGAAATCATAATGGTTTCAAATAAAATATATAAAGTAAATGTAATATTTATTTTAGTATACTTATTATACTTAGATAATTTTTATAAATATTAAAAATTGTAATAAATTAATATTTAAATTATCAATAACTATAGCAACATTCTCAAATCATAGCCCCCATAAATTTATCATTATCAAATGTTGATTTGATAAATACATCGAAAATTTGTAAAAAAATCAGTTGCTTGACAGTAAAAAAGTGTGGTTTTCATTTGAAAAAAATTGTCTATCGCCATATATAGAACACTAAACACTCTTTAAACATGATGGAAAATCCAAGTACATATTTTAAAATATGGTCCTTAAGTTAGTATCCCTAGGTAGGTACCTACTTAAAATTTCCAATAGTCTGATTAGTTTAGCCAATGTCAAAATTCTCTGATAACACAGCACATACTATTATTTTGTTTTACGAATGATAAAACAATATTAATATTAACTAAAATAGCGTGGGGGGGGGCATGCCCATAATCAAAAATGTTAGACAAAAACTATATTTTTGAAATCAATAAACTAAAATGAAAACAAAAAAAATTAAAAACGTTTTCCATCCCTGATTTCAATGTTACAGGATTGTAATTTTTTAAAGCCAATCCACGCGATAGACGAATATACAATTTCCAATTTGATATTTCGAGGGGTCTTAACTCACTGCAGTATTGTTGACGATTTAAATATTTCCTTAATTGTATTGATATTTTGTATAATGCTAAATATCTTGGAAGTATGAACACGATATTTTATAAAAAACGAATAACTGAGTTCTAACTTCTAACAGTTAGGACAACAGGAAAACTAATAGGCTCAGGTCTTCTATATACGCGGGTTACCTTTTACCTTAGATTAACTCTACATTTTTACTCCAAATTTAATGTTATTATATAGTAATACAAATATAATAAATAATATAAATAATGCAATATAATACAAAATTAAATTGACAACATTAAAATATGAAAGTCTATTAATTTCTTTTTAATTTTGACAAATAGCACTTATTTTACTTTAAATTACTTAAGCCACATCAAATTTGACATGGATATAATATAATATAAATATATAATATACCTTAATAAATAGTTATGCCGAAAAATAATAACCAATTAGAATATTTTTCGGTTAACAAACAATCCATACGACTATACGGCATACACAACAAACGAATTCGGTTCATTTGTTCATTTGATCTTCCGTTGAAGATGATACAAATTGCATTACATTATAATATATATGTTACGGGCAATGTGGAATACCGGGCAATGTACACATTGCCCGGTCAATGTAGTCCTGCCCGGGCAATGTGAACCACGATGTTTTTTTTTAATAGTTTATTCATGTTTCATATAAATAAAGGTTATGATCGGTGTTCTTGTACACAGGGTTGCAAAACAAATAAATGCAAGTGTAGAAAAGCAGAAAGATTATGCAATTCCAAGTGCCATGCTTCTAAATCTTGTGCAAATAAATAGGTAATATAATAAAATAATTTATAATAAAAATAAAATGATAATATTTAATATTTTTTTTTTGTTATTTCATCAAAATAATTGTAATAGTTTTTATTATAATATGATAAGATTTAATAAAATTAATAATAGTATTAAACTTTTAAATAGTAATAGTAATGGTAATATTAATTATATGAAACATGAATAAACTATTAAAAAAAAACATCGTGGTTCACATTGCCCGGGCAGGACTACATTGACCGGGCAATGTACACATTGCCCGGTATTCCACATTGCCCGTAATATATATACGACTTCGGAGTGTCCTTGTTCCATTAACAGCACAATATCTAAACGCGTGGTTCCGGTTTCTTAGAGCTGCGAGAAAGTGGAAAACTGTGAAAGTGCTGTACTATATTATAATATAAAATATAATATACGTAGGTATATTCATAATTATAGTGGGTAATGGTGTGTGCTCGACTCAAATTCCAATTCACGTGAAAAACTACATAAGAATTGAGAGGCACCGAACCTACATAATATTGTGCTCTTATTGCTTCTTACAAGCTTACAATAGCTAATTTGCGGTCAGCAAAACAAATATTTTATGATCATTGCAGAACGTGATCACTTTTTCTAAATTGTATCGGCTTTTAAACTATCTAGTGGGACGAATTATTAATCTAGGCTCAAATTGTCACAAAATGGGCAGTGGCAAAGGCTACCCGTGAATCATGATTCTTATTATTTCAATTTGAAAGTTTCATAATGCAATGATGTCAATTGTCACATATTACTCGACTTAGGTGAGGACTAAGAAGGTTATGACTGAATTCATTATTTTACCAAACCAAAACTGTGTTTATATTTAAAACAAAATTATGTTTTTTTTTTTTTTTTTTGTGGTATCGAGTGCCAGAGGAGGAACCGCGTTAGCATTACTTCTCCTCTGGCACCCATCGTTTATTGACAAAACAAAACAGCGGTTTTACGAGAATTTGTCAATTATGTCTATAGTATGCCCCCTCGGCCTGGTGGACTTTCCGCAGCGAATGCTGGTAAGTATCTGACCACCAGGTAAGTATCTGACCACCAGGTAAGTATCTGACCACCAGAGTATCTGACCACCAGTATATATCTGACCACCAGAGTATCTGACCACCAGAGTATCTGACCACCAGAGTATCTGACCACCAGAAAAGTATCTGACCACCAGAAAACAAAATTATGTAGGTAAATGATAAAAACAACCTATATTACTGATTCTATAGATATCAATGGAGGTTCGCAGGTACACAGGTACCTATAGTTGCCAGATGGTACCTATCTTATGTACCTAGTAATTGGGCGAAATATTCATAGATAAAAAAGTCTTTATTGTCTATGAAAATACCACTGCAATTTGTACCCATCCATCCTATTGTTATTTGTTGACTTATATTATACCTATAGGTACCTGGTACGTTATATCTTACATATAAATATAAGCTTTATAGTATAATAGGTAATAATATAGAAATATAGAATAATGTATTACATTTTAAATCAGTTGCCTAACGCATTTTAAACCATTTCCGTATACCTACATGTCATGGTATTTGAAGGTGCAGCGGTTCCAAGGTTTCGTTTTTTTTTTTTTTTTTTTTTTTTTTGTCACTCAAATAATGTAATATCCACAATTTTTTTCGGTTATTATTATACAGTATATATGAATATAAATAAATTAGGTATGAATTACATTTATTTACACGCAGATGAAGGCATGAAACATTACCTACACGACTACACCTATACATATAATATATAGGTATATATATAAAAATAATATTAATAGCTGTAAAAATCAAACGACCACAACTTCTATAGAAGTTTTTAATTATTTTATTTAAAAATAAACGATATATATTATGGATATAGGTACTTCCTATTATTTATTAGTATAGTTATAATAATAGTGAATAGTGACTATAGTTTGATGAGTAATGACTATAATAATTTATGGTTATTGACTATAATCACTAGTCAGTAATGGTTTATAGTTTATACAATTATACCAATGTAAAACTGGTAATTAATATCAGTATATTAGTTTCAAAAAAATTTTACAATAAATACAAAATACAAAAGTGTATCGTTTAGAAAAAAATTTTTTAAATAATACAAATTTGCATATTAACTATTAAAGCAAATTATTTTGATATTCATTGATTATTTTGAAAGTTTTTAGACAATATTAGGTACTAATATTAGCATCATAATATTTAAACTTTGAACCTAAAAATCTACTTTTAGTATAACCTTGTAGTTTGTACTCACTACTTAGTTACTATACTACTATTATAGACGGTTTATATATTTACGATTATTCGAATATTATAGTAGCCAGTATAGGTACTTACTATGCAATTGTACTGTGCACGTCTTGATATCACAAAATATAGGTATTACAGCGGTCAAACATGATATTATGGTGGTAGCAGTTAGGTAGGTAAGTAGGTTATATATAAAATTTGTAGTAACAAGTGACTCGTGGCCTGGTACAGCTATAGTACCTGGCTAGTAGCCTTTTGTTTTAAATCTATGCATAGGCGTTGTGTATACTTTTAAGGCTTTTTATTATTTATAGTTTTAGATTCTGAGCAAAATGAGGAAAGTATATTGATTTTACAATGATGTTTGGTTTTATTTATTTTTTGTTTATAATACTCTGACATGATGTTTTGAAGCAGAAAATTTGAGTAAATCTTTAAAATTGAGGAGGGATTTTCGTAACAAAGTTGGTACTTTCTGTTTTTTTTTCTTTGTTGGGGGACATAAAATACTACAATTTATACAGTATATTTAGCTTAGTATAATATTATACAGTAATGTATAATTCAAATTACCAACTTAATAATAATTAATATAATTGTTTGTAATAACTCATTAAGTACTTGTTAGAATGTTTCTCAGGCATGATAATGATAATATTAATCTGTATTTTAAATGGTTTGGTCTGAGTTAGGGGGGTCGTTTTAATGTACTACTTTCATGGTGATGTTAAATAAAAAAATAAAAACCGTTTGTATTTCAAAATAAACTAAATGTGAACATGTACGAAACAAGATTTTTTGGATGCCAAACTTTTATGTTGAATAGGCCAAAAAAAAAATTGCTTCCGTGTATTAACTATATTACAGCTGGGCAGTGAGCTCCTATTACACCAAGGTGATATAATGCTATTATATAATACAAAATATATCTAAATAAGAATATTTCATGAGCAGACTGCTGCAGACACGTACAAGTACTATATAATAATATAGTAGCGTCATTGATTAAATATACAAGTATATTTAATCAATGGTAGCGTATTGTTTACGAATAAACAACTTATAATATTAATAGTAATCAAGTAATTTTATTATAAAACTGCATGACAATAAATTGTTTATAAGTGTATTATACCTATAACTACAACAAATATACTAAAATATACATAATATGGGTACCTATCATAAAATATAGAGATGTGAATCCTGTACATTTGCCAGCTACATTTTTACCTGTAAAATAATTTACTGTATATTTTACCAATTTTTTTTTACCAGTATATTATTTTTTACACAACTAAATGTTGTGTTGCTCCTTTAATCAAATGCAATCAAAAACGTCTTTCCCAAATTGAAAAGATATATCTTTTGATCAACTGATGATAAATACCAATACAGTAATAAATTATTGTACTAATCATACTTTCGACATTGTATGTAAGTAATAGTTAAGAGTAAATAAATATAAATGTTTTGACTTATATAAAAAATCAAAAGAAAATTCGTGTCAATTTTGATAGTTTTATTTTAATTATTTATTAATTGTATTATGAACAATTAAAAATTCATACTATGCACCGATACAGACCAATAGATCAATGTTTAGTTATTTCTTGTTACTATTAGAAAGAAGACAATTTGTCAAGTATACAAAAATAGAAATAACAATCGTATTAACTAATAAAAAAGATTACTCTAAGATTTTTTATTATTTAACCTTAGATTTTATTTTACCAGTTTTACCACTATTCATTGGTAAATTTACTGGTATTTTTTTACGTAAATTATCAATATGTATATTAAAATGTAAATACAACAATCAACAACATGTATCAATTTGACACGGTCATACAATATATTATAATATTCCCTATAGTCTATATTGTATAGCCATATATTTAAATAAAAATATCGTATAATTTATCATTAACTGACAATTACTAAACAGTGTACACCAGGCATGTCAAACTCATAGTATCAAGTGGACCAAATATATTGAATAGTTTACTACGCGGGTCGCACATAAAAATTTAGAGAAAAATAAATGTTTTGTACAAATTTTTCATTCTTATTCTTTATATTTTCACGAATACAACAATATTACAACCATTGCTTGCATTTCAAAAAAAAATTCCGTTGTACGTTATTTAAGATTCAAGCCCTGATTACAACTAAATTAAAAAATAAAAATAAATTAACATTAACATTTAAATAAAATATAAATCATACCTAATAATTATTTATGAAAATAGGTGTTGTATAAATTACAAAAAAAAACATATTAATAATTCTTTTTCCATTAATATTGGTAGCCGAGGGCCACAAAAAAATGAGCCGCGGGCCGCGTGTTTGACATGCCTGGTGTACACTATGCACGTTTAGACGAAAATTACACTATTATGTCTATATAATAATATTATTGTGACACTGAATAATATTAATCGACCATACACGTATATAGTAGCTGGGCACTGCAGGCTTCTTTCTGCAGTATTTACAACCTACCTATACCGACTATAATCGCTTACTATTTGCAAATATTATAAGTAGACACTACAAATATCCATATTATTCTAGCCGTATAACTAGGGTATATAATAATATTTTAATATAGGTAGGTATATTATAAAATTTAAACATATTATTATGTGTAAGAGATAATTATGAATTAAAATATAAATGTATAATATAACATACCTAAGCTACGCGGGCCCATGAATCCTGATGTATGTCTAAAGTACCTTGGCCCTTGGGGTAATATTTAAGACATCTTCCTACATAGGTAAGATCAGTGTTGTATTTACGGTGGTCAGGCAGCCAGGAGAAGGGAAGAACCAGTGCCATTTTTAGTTATTTTACTATTTATGAATTATAAAGTAACAATGTTATTATTGAAATATTTTACTCAACATTTAGAATTTACCACTTTTCGTGGTAATATATACGACAACATATAATTAATATTTAGATAAAACTATAATAGAATCCACATTTTTGGCAAATAACCCTTTTCCAACAAAACAACAGTTCCTAGATTTAGGTACGCCTAATAGGCATTTAGCCCATTTCCACTAAAAATTCTTCGGAAACCATAAAATAGCTCAGAAATGTAATATCATGCAGTGTGACTCAGACATTTTTAATAGCAAATCGTATATAATTAATACATTTATTTATTTTATTTATAAAACATAATTGGATTATTATTTCTTAAATAATATATAGTATAAAGGTGGGTTTCCACTATAAACGTGTACGTGTACGTGCATAAAAATACTTTTCTATGATTGGTTGGTATACAATTGGTAAGATTATGGTATACCAGAGTGTTTGTTTATACGTTCTTACCACACGTATAACAACGATACCATGAAGTTGGATCCAACTAAATTTCCAACTAAATTTCCGTGTACACGGCTGTATATTGATACAAATATTGATAACGTAAGAATATATGAGGTAGCTAATATGTTTCCAATCCTAACCGATCTAACCCATTTTTACCGATGGGAAACGTTTGGAAGACCGTTCATAACGAACGGATCCGGTCAATTAATGCACGTAGGTTCACGTGAACGTATTAAGTGGAACCCCGCCTTAAATCATTTAATGCAGAGTGCAAACTCATCTATAAATAATTCGTATTTGATAACAAAAATTGAAAAAATGTGATTTGAAAAACGGTATATAAACCGGTTAAAATTTGTAAGTGGTTATTTAAATATTTTGGGTATCGTTAAAAATCGGTAACTGGTAGCCACTTTTTTACTGCGGTGCAAGGTAACCGGTAACTGGTAAAAGACACTTCATATAACAATAAAACTGATAACCGGTTTTAAAAAAATGTCGGGCTCTTACCGTAGCCGATTACCTATAATTGTAGAAATGGTTTTAAACCCTACAAAATATCAAAAACCTATTAATGGAAATTCCATAATTTAATATAATAATATAAAAAACAATGATTACATCAGTAAGTTGTCACTATCATATTGTAATGATTGTAATTATGTTTTATAGTCTTATAGATACTAATAATTTGACAATTTTATTTGGAATCGATGATCGATTATCTGTTATCATTGACGTATAATAAATAATTATATTGATCAATAAATAAATATCCAGACATTGCCTACACACATACATGATACATATCTAATTAGTATATATAATTACTAATTAGTCTACAAATAGACGATAGACGCAAATACCTACGTATTATACATTTACATTCCCCATAAAAATATAGACCTCTTAACCTTTATAAATGAAATAAAAATCTCACAGATTATCAAGTTTTTATGGTTATATTCGTATACAATGTTTAAAATTTCGTTCACGTGGTAATAAAATATATATTAACAGGTAGATTATATTTACTACAGTTAGGTTTTTGAATAAATAATAATTGATAAAAACAAGGATTAGGCAATAAGTTTGTGCAATAATAATATTTTAGTTGTGTCTGCCTTGTATAATATTATTTGTACGTTGTCTATAGTTGTAGAGTGTAACTTGTTGCGCGAGTCAAGACACGTATATCATATCGGGTACCTATTTGAGTATATTTAACAGTATTATATAATATATAATATATTGTTACCGTTTGCATATTCTTAGGCTGCATAAATTGTACTCACCACCGAATCTTTTTAATACCTAACTAATTATCATAATTATGATTGATATGGGCATAATATTATGGCCTCTGTAGTCTATAGTCTATAACATAGGCTCTATATATAATGACGTTCATAGCAAAGCACGAACGACGATGGATTATAATTGTATAATTGTTTTAACCACTAAACGTATGTAATTTTAAGAGTGAATATTTAGTCTTTATTTATTTTATTTATCATATTACTATATTAGATATAATACTATCTTACACGAAACAATTCATCGTCTTTAGAGTTTAGACATGTCATAATCTAATGTAGATTACCGCTGAAATAATATAGACATCGTAATAGGTATATTATGTTGTTGTCTAAATGTCATCATGCAATACAATATAAGAAAAGAAAATATTACAATAGGTACTATCTAAAAACTCGGTCGTAAAATATTACAAAGGCAATAATTTTTATATTTTTTTTCAACATTTTTTAAACGATTTCATTATACCTACAAATATTCTATGTTTATTAATTGAATAATTACACCATATAATATAATAATAATATTATAGTTATATATTAATTATATTACTACATAATGCGGATTGCAAGCATATAGGCTTATCACATATACCACAAATAACACTGTACAATTTATTGAATTTTTTGTTTTTGAAAGGTCTGTAATAAATCGTTTAAATAGCCTATTCTTATAATATGTAGTATAATATATATGTGACCACTCAGGATAAAATAGGGAGGGATTTATAGCTTATGGTTGTATGTAACACAAATAAATAATGTATAGGTAATATATAGTATAAACTACTATAAACTATAGTCTATAAGTAATAAATAAAATGCATACAGCCATACAGGGGCGGCTAAGCGGTCGACCCATTTGTTAGAATTTAGTGATTATTGTTATGCCTTATACATATATTTCTTTTAGTAGATGCAGTTATTAAATACAGATTTCGGATTAACCTGTAAGTGTGGAATGGCATTTGACATTTTGTCACATGAAATTTTATGACGTACATTTTATAACTGAAGTTATAAAAGCTGAATATAGGTAGGTAACGAGCTATACTTTCTGTTAATCATTTAGCAGCGTCTTCGTTTAGCAGTTTTAGTGATCAATATAGAGATTATAATTAACTTGGTGGCCATGATATTATGTAACGACACGCTTCTATACATCAACAGGATAATGTTAATATATTTAAAAAAATATTTAATGTGAAATACTCATTTTAGATAACTTTACATTTTTGTTTTATTATTTATATAAGTATGATGTTTATTATTAATATAAAATATTTTTTTTACATTAGTCCATCCTAAAAGAAAAAATATACCCTCAATAGATCTTAATCAAAAAAAGTTTGGCCTCCCTCTTTTAATATTATGTCTTATACACCATGTAAAACAAAATAACTGCAAAGATTAGGTTCAGCCGTATAATATAGGCATCTGTATTGTTATCGTAGGTATATGCGAGGATATAAATATATAATACATTATTAGTTATAATATTATGAACTAAAAAAGAAGAAAATCTTCTTCAAAACCTGCACATTTTCAGACGGTTGATTTTTAATCGTCTATTATTGCAGTACACTCACAGTTTACATAACAGCAGTCCACAGTAATACAAGATTAATCTGTTTTTAATGGTCACACTTTTAATGGATTATACATACCTAGATATCTGATATGGTAGACTAGGTCGAGTGAGGTTGAATAATATTATATTATTTTTTGTATTTTTTCTGTATACTGACCACATAGTTCACATTGCAAAAAAAAAATGGCTTTAAAAAAATATACTTTATGAACACATGAATATACAACTTACAAGCAGGTTATTAAGAGGGATGGTTTTTAAACTATAGTTGAACGTGGAACATATGGATAATTCATAATGAACTTAAAGAAAGTGTTCCGTCAAAATTTGAAAATCAATGAAAACATAAAAACGTTTATTGAGAAGAAGAATTTTTAGTTTCATATAGTCTTGATTTGTACTATACAATTATATAATTTTATATTGGCTGATATGTAAACTGTTATGTATAATTGTATACATATAATTTTAAATTGGCGAGCGCGGCAAGTTGACCTTAAGATTTCAATAATTATCCTGCTACAACTAGTTGGTAAATTATCTTGATTTTTTTCACATACAATCTTCACTCTTCAGTTTACCAAGATTAAATGGTAATTTATTGGTTTCTTAATAGTCAGTATTTTATGTTTTAAAAATAATGTATGCTGGTTTGTCAATTTCGTAATCTTGCCGAGGCTTGGTTGGGGCAAGATGACATTTAAATAAAGCAATAATGGACTATATACTATTTACATTTTGTTGAATAACATTTTCTAAATATCAAATAAACCTTTTGAAATAACACTATTTAATACTCTTTTTACTTAGTATTTTGGAAAACTGCCGTAGACGTCTTATTGTTTACCTACGTCCTTCATATTATAATTATTGTTATGTAATAAACAAACAAATAATAAGACAAACACAATGTGTATTATAATAGATAATAATACATTAATTTGTATTGAAATAATGTACATCTAACTCAATATCAATCTATTTCTTAATGTTTTCGAGAATTACCACTAAATGTCTAAAAACATTTTTAAAACAAAATTAATCAACTTGTTCCACACGTCAACTTGCCATGCGCTTCCCCCTACTGTTTTGTTTTAAGACAGTGATTCACAATAATCTTATAAAATGATGAGTGTTCTGTGATTCTGAAGTGGTTAAGAACCACTGATAAAGAGGAATGGTTGTAAAGCGTATAGAATACGCTTTACCAAGAATGTTCAGTGTTCACCTGCATTTATTCTTTTAAAAAAATTCTAGTATTTATAATCAATGCTATAACCTATTAATAAGCAATGACTTATATCTAGTAAATGGTAAAATGAATATTTTGTAAACATTTCAAGCGTCTACTTTTTTCTTACTTAAATTACTTTTACACTTTTTTGAAATAGGTATTATACAAAAATGTTATTTTGCTACTAAAATCAATAAAGATTTTTCTCAAAAACAGAATTATGTAAAATTTACAGTTTCTCTATAACATTCAATTGTTTTACCTGATTACTTTTAAAAGTAATTTTAAAACTTAGGCTTTAATGAATTTACTTGAAACCACCTTTAAAATTAAAATTTGAACCATTTTTACTGCTCTAAGAACCAATCATCATTGAATCATTCATCAGAATCTAAAAGTAATAAAATATTATACCTAAATTTAGTTTTGTTAAAATATGCTAAGATATGCAATAAACATTTAATTTAATTTAGGTACAATGATTTTAGCATTTAAAGGTACCTACCTACAACCTACCAATATTTTCCAAAGTACCTATTATTAAGGTAGTAAATAATTTCAAAACAGATTGAATATAGTTAGTTTTTATATAAGCTTTTGTTAGCAGTTTTGTTAGTCTTGGGTAAATTAAATGTTAAATCCTTATATAATTTTGAATATACCTATATTTTTATATTTGTATCAAAACCGGCAATTGGAATTAAGAGCGTTAGAATATAATATTATAATCTGTTTCACTACTTTCATAATCACTAGTGTTTCTTTTAAATATAGGTACCTACTGTAATTCCATACCAATACCTACCATAAAACATGAATAATTTACCTTGTTTATAGTTTATTATACAATGCTATGCGCTTGGGTTTACTTAAAATATGCAAAATAAAAATAAACCATGTATAGTTTGTTCCTATATGAGGCTTGTAGACCTCATACTAACCAAATTTGTAAAAGGACGCTGTAAAAAATATACCAATGCATAATAATCCATAAAAATCCTAGTCCTATTTATAAACTACCTTACTATTATAACTAATTAGTACAAAATTCGATTTTTTTTTTTTTTTGTTAATAATTTTCTTATTAACATAGAATTACTCCGAAAAATATTATAATTTGAAATATGAAATTAAAAATGTAAACTGTCATTCAAAAAAGTAAGAAACTTAAAAAATTATTATGATAAAAATAAAAATAATTATGAATATTATAAAAAAATACTTTTATACAGATTTTTTTAAAAAAAAATGTAGTTATTTAGTTAAAATTATCATTTTTTCAACTTTTAAACCAAATACCTAATGAAATAACCATTTGTATATTTTGTAAACCATTTATGTAGATGGAATTATGAAAGCTATATAAAGGACTTTTTTGATTGAGACTACATGCCGAGGGAACGCCGTGGGAAATTTTATATTTTGTGTACACATAATATTACATATATATATAAAGATACATGTACATAAACATATTATACCTAAACATACAAGAACGCTACAATATTTTATACATTTTAACAAAAGTTTATTTCACGTTGAGTGGCCTCATATATCAATATATGGTATAGACTTATAGCACTAGCCAGTAGCCACTAGAGTAAATAGTAATAAGTACTAAAACAAGTTAAACATAAAATATAATATACATTACACTTACACACACACATATATATATATATATATATATTATATTATACGCTATATAGGTACACAATATTATAGCTTTGATTTCTGAACCCCTATATGGCTATATGGCTACATAAACTTTCAATGTATTTTATGTATACCATTATTTTATACCAAATTTATTGAATCACGACCACTGTACGTACATATTATACTTTACCACTTACCACTTAAACATTAAAACCGATACTATAATATTAATACATCGATATAATTTATAATATTTTATTATTTCTCTATTGGTAAAAAATTTGATAATTTATAGTTATATCGATAGTTGATCCTTCTACTATGTTATGCTTATTAAGACAGATCCTATCAGATCCTTATTAAGAAAGAACATTTAAAGCTGGGTATAGTAACATTGAGTATAGATGATTATCAAATACCAATTACTATGTAGGTAATAGCCCAGAGCTTGGCAATTGTAGCACTAAAAAGATACTTTTTATCCCTATTATAATATGCACTTAAAAACGTCCAAATATGCGCTTTAATTATTCCATAGCACTAAAAATTGAGAAATATACAAAATAAAATTTAAAAACAAATACAATTACATTTTTTCATTCTTATATTCTTTAAAATACATATCTTTTTTTATCATAGTTTTTGTATAGTAGGTACCTATAGTAAAAGAGTATAATAATATATTATATGGTAGATAAATGGAAGATGTAACTGTTCACTGTTTAGGAATTATAGCTGCAATTCCTTTATTATAAAAATAATTATACGAGCGTTTTCGAAAAAAATCGATCAATTCTAATTTTAATTTTTGACATTATCGATAAATAAATAGGTATAAATAAAATTCAACAAAATGTACGAAATAATTTGGGATCTCCACATTGATAATTTAGTAGGTATAACTGTATAAGCAATGCTGTGTCACTGTATAATTTATAAATTTGGTTAACTAAAACATTTGCTGCTATTTAAAGCTATACGTGACACATATTTTGCGTTTTATCAATATATTTTTCATATGGTCACTATAATATAAAAAATTTACAACTAAATCAAAATTGCATAGTAAGAATAATCTTCAATAAAAAATCCTCAGAGTGCTCAACAAATCAAAAATTTAAACTTTTGGATGTTGTACCAATAATAGACTATAATATACAAAAAAAGTAAAAACGCAATATTATTTGTAATTAAAAAACACATCTTATTTCAAAGTAATCAAATACATTTTACTAATATTATAGAGAACATAGAACTTATGATTTGCTTGTTTAATATTCCAAAAAAATTTTACCCTATCGCTAATCCCAAAATATGCCGATTTCCCGTTTTAAAAAAAGATATTCGCTTCGTTTTGTTTGATAGGAGAAAAAAAAATTGTGTATAACTCGTTATTTTCTAATTTCTAATTATTATTGAAAATAATTTTGTAAATAGAAGAATGTTTAACTGTGTATTATATAAATATATAATAAATTAAAAATTGAAAAATATCTAAATATATTAAAAAAAAAATAGCACCGAAAATCCAAAATAAGCAAATTAGGACTGAAACCCGTAAATAAAGGTTGGTATGCAAAAATTATAAATTTAAATTAAAAACAAAATAAAAAAATATGAATAAAAAAAAAAAATAAAAAAAAAATATGGGGTCGCTAAAATCTCCGAGCCCTGCAGGTATAATTATTAATTTCGAATAGGTAATAATAGGCATAATGCTTGTTAGTTGCTGTGATACTCACAACTCCCCACATATTCACATACCTAGTATTCTTATGTTAGTAGGTAGTATAGGTACCTACTTAGTATGTTACATGCATAATAGACATATTATTAAACATAATACACGACAAATGTATCATAACAAATTGAACACCTAAAAAA
Organism: Nasonovia ribisnigri; assembly: GCA_027563435.1. Classification (NCBI taxonomy): domain Eukaryota; kingdom Metazoa; phylum Arthropoda; class Insecta; order Hemiptera; family Aphididae; genus Nasonovia; species Nasonovia ribisnigri. Next base: position 373,887 of record JANEHU010000501.1, read on the forward strand.
AAAAAAAAACAAAAATAATATGACCTTCAAATAAGAGCAAACGATGGTCAATGTCACAGTTTCGTCAAGGAGAACGATAAGCCGTACCTGTAACCTGTATAGGAATTTGTATACTATTTTTTTTTTATAATAATAGGTAGGTAAACTAAATGTGTTATAGTCACGAATATAATAGGTATTCATGGATACATATCTCAAAATGAATAGTAGCAGGTATAGCCGTATACACTCGTGACTGGTCAACCATTTAGGTTCTCTAAATATTATATTACATTTGTAGGTACTAGGTGAATATTACATACCTATAATGTTCGTATAAATAAGTAGGTACTCCATTACTACTAAAAACCTTGTTCAAAATTACTAGTATTTACTATAGTGAGATAGATAGAATATTAGATATCTCATACTTAATATTATATCCTTGTCGTTTGGTCAGTGCACTATTATATGGGCACAATCGTGTTCACACATAGATACAGTTGATTGTCTATATATATAAATATAATAGGTATTATATAGGTACATAAAACAAGTCTTTTATATGAAGATATTTTTTTACTACAAGACACAAGTTTATAAATAGGTAACAATAACATTTTAGGTGGTTATTTAATAAAAGAATAGGTATATCATATATAGCCATATAGGTTATACATAAAGCCATATAGATTATACGGTTAGATGTACCATATAGGTAGGTATGTAGAATAGTGCGTAACCTTGAAATCGGACTAAAGGAATTTTAAAGGAAATAACAATTCTATATAATATAATTACAAATCTCTATGATGTAGGTAAGTAGGACGTAAGTAGATACCTATTTAAATATATTTTTTAGAAAATTATTCAGGAAAACATTTTACTTATTTATTTAGGAGGGAGGGCTATAGCCTATAGGCTACTACGTTTCTGGTACAAACATATATTTTTAGAAATGTAACTATGTAAGTAAAACAATGTACAGGATGGGGGCTATACAAAATTCCAAGTCACTTTAGTCCTTAGACTCTACGCCTATGGTAGGTATCTATTTTGATTATAAAATAAAATAGCAACGAAAATCATGAAAATATGCACAAAAAATGTATCTAAGTATAAATCTGAATGAAAATATGCAATTAAAATTGAATACAAACGTGAAAATAATAAATAAATAAAAATAAAATGTTTACATTTGAAATGTACAACAAAAATGTGCTTATATTAATCAGTAAGAATAAAAAACGGGATTCTACAAGGTACAAGAGACGATACCTACAGACGTGCGAGCACGTAGGTAACTATATATAGTCGATGATGACCTGCTAACCGAAAACGAGCCGTCAAAAACTGTTTAAAAAAAAAACTAAAAATTCCGGGTCAAATATTTCATCTTTGTTTGATGATTGACAACTATAATTGATCTCATTTGAAAAATATTTCAGTGATAAAATTATAAATAGTTGAACAGTTGACTGTCTCTAAATCAAATAAAAAGAAATATACCTATATTCCACATATTGTACCAAATGTAGTAGGTACATATTATGCACAAAAGATGTTATTCTTAAAAAATGCAATAATATGCAGTTTTTCTTGGTTTTTAAGTTTATTATAGTTAATAGGTCAACTTGAAACATATTTCTATCTTTTGGACTACCTACCTATACAATAAAATATGCAACTCAATAAAGATATACAATAATTACCCTATCTTAACTATATTATATAAAGTATTATAGGTAGATATGTACTTTATATATATATCTATACTGTGTTCTTGTAATGATTGAATAAACTTATAATATCTCAATGATAATTATTAAAGAATTCAATAGGTTATAGGTATATGCAATTTTTTCAACGCATTTAGTATAGGTACGTTTTGAATTAATTCAAGCATAAATAGTGATCATTGACATAATTCCTAAGTGTTGTTTGTGAGTTTATGACTAGTTTGGTTCATGGCCCCCACTAATCATGTTTACAATAATTTTTTTATATTTGACGAGTAATGTTTTTGGTTAAAAAAGTAGGTGTCTACTATTTGTCCATTGTAATGAAAAAGTGTAAAGATTTGAAAAATATAGTACCTAATTATTATTAATCTATAAGATTTTATTATTTATGAACATGTACCAAGTGTACCTAATAAAATATTATAAATTATCTATTTTATATTTTAGTAAAACCATGTTAAAGGACTAAATATTATCCTTTTAGTAGGATTTACATTTAGGACATCCATTTACTCAACGAGATACATCCGACATATACTATACTATAGTTAATTCCCAGATGATTTACACAAAAATCCATCTATAAATGTGCTTCATCCTCCAAAAAAAAGGAATCAATGAACCTTTAATTAGGGCTGTTCGATTGTTTCGATCAATCGACTGTAGCATCAATAAATTAATAACGAATATAACCATAACCACGGCAACATTACATAAAATATTATATCACATTAACTTTAACAGGTTGCCATCACACTGTTTTAGATAGTATTAACATGATTAATCAATTATTTTAATAGAATATTTAAAATAAATTCCATCCATGGATATTTATTATACTCCAACCTGGCCTAAGATGGAAAAAATTAATTAAATAAATTTTTAAAAATGTATACAGTTTTATTCAAACACTAACCATCTTAAAATGTGGATAGGAATTAATTTGTTTTATTGTACTATTAAATAATACTATTATTTCAATGAATAAACATTTTTTTTTTATATATATTCATTGTTTGTCATGTTATTGTATACAGCTACTAAATATTATGTTCAGTAGGTACTGAAAATATGAATAGTGTTATTATTATTATAATTAAAACTACAAGTAAGACTTTATAACTTTATAAGCATAATAACATTTTATAATTTATAATGATGTGATGTTATTATTTTGTCATGTATAACTAATCAACAATAGTTTTAAAAGAACAGTTATAAAACTACAAAACTTCATTATTTTACAATAAAATTGTTTTCAATAAAAGCATGTACAAAATAATTATTGTCCAATGCACTAAAATGCATTTGTCAATTAATATAAACAATCAACAAAATCTAATAAATTAATAATTTATCATCTATTTAATAATTTATAAAACTAATAAACAACAGCAATATTATACTCCGAGTAATTCAGGAGGCTGCATTATGGACTTTTTTTCTACATTATACATATTATTGTGTTTGGGAAATTTGAAAACGAACAACCAATAATTCACATAACTGTATTTAGATTTTACTTTAATAATGAAAACAAAATATTGAAGTAACTGAAAGTATGCTGTTATAAATATTGAACCGAGGTATATTAAAAAAAAAACACAGGTATATTGACTTAATCTATTGACAAGGTAAGAAATTAATTGGACGGGGTATCAAGAAATTAAAACAAAATAAGTTATGTGCAGGATTTTCTTTTGAAAATAATAAAATCATTATCAGTACACAGTTTATGCAGCCTTTGCGGACAGTTTGCTGACCAATTCCTTCATCTTTTCAGTAGAGAAGGATTTAGGGCGTTCGATGGGAAGACCAAGACCACGGTCCCAAACCAAAGAAGCTAATACTCCTAGAGCGCGGGATACTCCAAACAATACTGTATAGTAGTTCATTTCTTTCAAGCCGTAATACTGTAAAATAATATTAAAAATGTATGAATGATTTGAGACAATATAATATTACATACATACATTATAATATTGTATATCTAAGTAAATTCACACACCTGTAATAAAACTCCAGAATGAGCATCTACATTGGGCCATGGGTTCTTGACTTTGCCAAGGTCATTAAGCACTGGAGGTACGACTTCAAATACTTGTGATACTAGTTTGAACAATGGATCATTAGGTAAATGTTTCAAAGCAAACTCCCGTTGGCAAGTGTAACGTGGGTCGGTTTTACGTAACACAGCATGTCCATATCCTGGTACAACTTGTCCACTTTTCAATGTTTTTAAAATGAATTCTTTTAGTTGTTCTTTGGTTACAGAATCTCCAACTTCTTTACGTAATTTTTGCAGCCATATTAAAACCTAAAAATAGAATCAATATAAATGATTTGTAATTCTGAATTCATATTATTTGATTTAATTAAATATTATGATATATTATAGTAAGCTAAAATATTATGATAAAACCATAGTCATGCAAGACTCCTGAGTAGTGGTGTATACAGGGGGAGGACCCTAGGCCAAGGTCCATAGTGAAATTACAGGTTCGATTAACTCATTGTACACATATTGCTATAGGTATACTATATAAAATATATTTAGTGTACTGTTACATAATCATACCCCGTGGCATGTACATACTTTTGATGTCATACGTAAGGCTTATGTTTTTTGATAGTTTATATGAATTATGAAAATTGGAATTTTAATATAGTATACTTCCTGTTAAGCGATAACCATCAATGTCGATAGTACATTCTAATTTTAATAAATTGATTTACTGTTGTATTTAAACTGATTACAGGAACTTTTCAATACTAGATTGATTAAAAACGTTTTTGAGGAATCAACAAAGAAAATGGAAGTATTAGATTATCAGGATTTACTTATACTATAACCACTTGCCTCCCTAAAACATTCCTTATTATGACTATATTAGTGCTTGACTCGTGGTAAATTGGCCAATAGTGAAAATAATTCTTATATACGTCACTGCTCCTGAGTTTGATAAAACATGTAATATTAAAGATAATTACCTCTTGGTTAGCAAGTCCATGTAATGGTCCAGCAAGACCACCCATACCAGCACTGAATGAAAGATAGGGATCAGATAAAGCGGATCCTACTAAATGGGTAGTATGAGCTGATACATTACCACCCTCGTGGTCAGAATGGATGGTCAAGTACAATCGCATAAGTTCAACAAATTCTTCAGAAGTATTAGCTCCCAACATGGATGTAAAGTTTGCACTCCAATCGCGTTCAGTGTCAATAGTGCCAACTTGATTTCCGCCGTGATAAATGTTCCTGTAGATTGTTGCTGCAATTACTGGTAATTTAGCAATCAAATCCATGGAGTCTTCATATGTATACTAGATTAATAAATGTATAGAATTAAAATGTATGGTGTTGCTGATATAACAAAAATAAATATTGTGTATATTTTGAACACAAAATACCTAACTAAAAACAAAAAATATTCAAATCGATCAATTGTTTATGTTTTAAATATTAAGTTTACAAAAAAGTTTTTCAGGTTTGAATTACATATAATAAACAAATTTTAGAACACAAACTATTTTTTTGTATAAGTGATGTAAAAATAAAATAAAAAAAATATTATACTGTCAAAGAACCTACTTTTTTATCACATATTTATTTATTTTTTATTAATTAAATAGGACTTGATATACAATACCTATATTGTAAGAGAAGTATAAAAGTAAATTTGAAAACAATAGATAGTGATAGAGATTGATGTGTGGGAGTGAGTAAAAACCTTTCATTGTAATCACCTTTTATAATTTAGATGATGTTTTTTTTGTAATGTTATTTATGGAAAAATTAATGACATTTTTGAAGATTAATGGTCATATACCACAGGGCATCAGTAAGTTAGTTAGAACACTGAAAACATTTTTAAAGTTTCCTGAAATTTCGGGGAGGGTTGCAACTCCATCAGCTTTACTAGCTATGCGACTGATATATGTTAAATAAATAGGTTTTTAGTATGGGAATGCAGAAATATTATACAGAATGGATCAGTGTTTTCTATATAACATGAAAGTATTATAAATTATAATTAATGATAAAAAAATTTAAGCCAAGAGAACTTACCTCCCAGTATTGTGACTTATGAACTCCATTGGTATAGGCCTGTACAAATTTGCTTTCTGAATTAAGCAAAGCAACAGCAGATGTTAATTGTGTCATGGGATGTACTGTGTTGGGCAGGTTGTTAAGCATAGTGACAACATGAGATGGCAATTCAGCGCGTTCAGCCCAGGTTTTAGACACCCATTTAACTTGTTCAGGTGTTGGAATCTCGCCAGTTATCAATAGCCAAAATAATCCTTCAGGAAGAGGTTCACAACCACCAGGTGCTTTGGGTAATAATTTTTGACATTCAGGAATAGAATAACCACGGAAACGAATACCCTCATCTGCGTCCAATACAGATGTTTCTGTAACTAAAGCCTTGATACCTCTCATACCACCATACATCTATAAAAATCAAAACATTTGATTAATATGAGTATTTTTTTTTATTTGGAATTATATATATTTAATTACCATGTCTACAGTTACATCACCAACAACTGTAGATCCGTGTTGCTTTCTGAAGGCTTTGATTTCTTCTCCACTCTGCTTTAATTTTTCAGCAACTACAGATTTCAGATCGGTAGATGCACATGCCATTGACCGAGAAGCAGTCCATAATGGAGCAGCGACCTAAAAAGTATATTTAAAAAATGTACAAAATAAATTAAAGAATATGCGGCTTATATGTTTAAAGTAAAAATAAAACAAAAGAGGAAATCTTTCTTCTTCAAAAATGGTAATTTAGTTTTTTTTTTAATAAAAACATTATATTTTAATATTAAATTCAAGAGGTATATCAGACAATGAAATTAGCCTAAAGGTCATGTACTTACATATAATCATAAAGATCCTACAAAGGTATTAAGAGAAAGATTATTTATTTTAACGATAAGATAAAATAAAAATAATTTTAAGATTTAATTTTAAAAACAATTTAAAATTCGACAATTAAACAAAATAGTTTAGATTTAATTATGTAGGTATGGAATAATATTAACTAGGTAACTAATCATAAAAATAATTCATTATTTTTTTTTAATGATACTGATAAACTATATATTAGATAATTTAATGATGCGTAACATTTTTAATAATACCACATTGAAAATAATTATTTAAATAAGATAGCACAATTAACATCTTAAGTTCAAAACGTATAGTTTTCATTTAATCTGATACCTAAACAAAATAATATTTAATTACCTAGGTATATACAGAGTGTCCCGGGAGGATTTATTAAGATATTCCCTGAGATAATAAATTTATCGTACATTTTTTTTTTTATTAGACTCATGGTGGCGAGAACTCATATACTTTATTTTTTAGTTTAGTTAAATTTTTTTGGTAAAAAAGTTTAAAAAAAAATTTTTTATATTTGAAACAATTGAAGATAGCCATTTTATAGAGTTTAATTTTCTGAAAATATTGATGTTTCAACATTTTATTTTCATTAATCTCATTATTTTTTAGTTTATAGGCAAAACGGCAAAAAACGGTTTTTGTCTAGGCGGAGTCCTCTTGTACTATATCATCACTGAATACTCTGTCTAGTATAATTCCTGCGATTAGAGTCAAAATTAGGGTAGCAAAATAATTATTTACAAATAATTGCATTTTGTTTATTTTTTTAAACATGAAAAATTTGTACTACCTACCTATTATTTTGGTAACATAAATAGGTATATTTTGTATACATTTAGGTATTATATTTATAGTTATTTTAACTGAACTTGGTTAAGAATACAGTACTCATATCTTTTAACAGTAAAAAATTGTTTTGATGACGATATTTTTATTTCATACTGCAAGTTAAAATGTACAAGTATAAAAACAGATCAATTTCTTGAATAATAAATATCAAATATAATCTTGTTGTAGCAAAAGCACCCCTCGATACCCCCTAATGACACCTATGATTTCTGCTATTAATATTAAAATATATAAGTTTCAATTTTTAAACTCCTAAATATGTGTGAATGTGTATTAAATACAAAACAAAATTTTGTAAATATAATAATAATGAATGTAAATAAATATAATTTATAAGTAAATCTAATGTTTATTTTTAAATAAAATAGAATTGCTTTTAACTTATTAGTTTTATAAATATGTACCTAGTTTATTATATAGACATGATTTAAATGTCTCTTGAAGTCTTATTCAAATTAATTTGGACCCTGATTACAGTTAAAGTAATAAGATAAAAAAAAATTAGTAAATTTGCAATAACACTCCAATTGTGTCACTTTATAGTTAGCAGGCTCAGATTAGGCCAGTGAGCTACCGAGTTAATCTCGGTGGGCCAGTTATGAGTGTTTAGCTATAATTATATTTTTATATGATAATGAGAAATTAGTAGAACATACAATTGAATCAAATTATTGAACCAGACCGTATCTGCGGGTGTAGTCAACAAATAAGACTTGGTAGGTTGATACCAAAATAGATAACTAAGTAACTAACCAATCAAAACTATAAAAGCTTTTTATAACAATGAAAAATGACAAAAAATTGAATACCTATGTATAATAAAATTATTCTCAAATTGATAAGCAAGTTTCTACCACTTAATAAATAGACAATAATTCAAACATGATCAACCATGACCCAATACTTGAAAAATAAATTTGGATATGGTCCCAAAAATTTAAGTAATTTCCATTCATTACATTAAAATAAAAAATAAATTAGCATATGATGCCAATTTTTTAATGCCATTTGAAGGGAACCACCTCAAGGTTGATGGAGGTCATTTATGAAATAGGTAATTACCTAATAACTCAAAACTGCTAGGTTAAAATATTGTGTATTGATAACACAGGTCATAAAAAAGAAATATTCGAACAAACTAACATAAAAATAGTCCTCCCCCCACCACATCTTTACTCAGATAATATACAGAACGTACAAAAAGTAATAGGAAGGTAAGGTTACCTATCCAACAACTCAAACAAATTTCGGGAAAATAATGAGTCATGACTTACGGTAAATTTAAAATTTAAGCTTGGAGATTACTCGAACTAGTACTAAAAGATTATACGCTACAATATAACCAGATAGTTCCAACATAGTATTACAAAACACGTCGAGAAATTGATATTCGGTAGGAAAATTGGGCAAATCACTTCGTGAAAACACCTAAACAGCGTGAGCGGTGGGAGCCCGGAGGGGGAAAACTGAAAACGAAACCTTTCAAAAGGTCGCCTTCCTCTCTAAACGTACCTGGTTGATTTCCAAGAGTTTGGAGGCGGTCGAACGGAACAGGCTCATTTTTGCGGCTGGGCGACGATGTCGTGCGTGCTAAAAAAACGAATCGTAAAAAAAACAAATCAATAAATGCAACGGCCAAACGTGCTTCGAAAACCACCGTTTTCGTCCACACTCCACAACCTTTACGTACAGAAAATTGTAATCAAAGCGTTTGAGCGTGTCTGGTTTCGAACATGCGCACTTGTCGGCAGAGCGGGCGGTAAAATGGCGTTGAGCTGCGGCGCCGGTGCGGGTCGGTCGTGAAAAGACCGCAGCCGAACGGGAACGGAGATTGGCGAACGGAGCAAGTTGGAGTACGATCCTGGCGGCGGCGGCGGCGTAGGCAAACGAGGTAGATCGGTTATCGGTAGGATGCCCTTCCCCAAGGTCCGGTGTGGCCGACACATCATCCACGCGCAAAAATGACACCACGTTGACGTCACGAGTCTTCGCGATGCCCACTGTCGGTGTGACCACCAGGACGTGACCGAAATGTCAGCGCAAACGAGCACGGTAACAATGTAATCGTCCGACCACGATTATAAAGTGCAACTTTATACACATTTTATAATGTACTATACTACAGTGATATTACATAATTGTACTTCTATTTTCCGTTATCATTCTCTATAGTCGAGGTTCCAAGTTTCCAACACACGAGCCGCGCCCACGATTATAGAAACGAATATAGATTATAGATTCCTTTATTCTGTATTCTATAATGGTGTTTCAACCGCAGAAAAATAGAAATTATTATATCATAATAATAGTTACTCACAAGTCTATAAATTGCTATTGACAATTAGTATTTAATAGTAGTAAAAACTTGAAATACTGTAAATCATAATTATATACACTTTACAGTACCTATTGATTGATAATGTCAGTTGTCATTTGTGCGCTACTATCATGGTAGGAATGGTGGACATTTTCCCCCTGGACATTTTTCCCCCGGCTGTTTCCGGCGTAGTAGGACATTATCCCCCCAATACATTTTTGGATGCGGACATTTTCCCCCCGTATATTTTTGTTTTGTTTTTATTTTTAATTATTTACCTTCGAATATAAAATTATTATTTTTAACACATATTTTTTAGCATTTGTTCAAATTTATTTTTTTATTTTTGTAAAAAGTAAAAATATAATTTTAAATAAAAGTATAATAGTAGTATACTAATATTGAATTAGATGGTTAATATTGAAATCTAAAATTGTGTCCAAAATCCAGTCAATTACTAAGACTATTAAGATAACATTCTTATACAATCTTACATCGTTATGACTTTATGAGCATTGAGTTAATATTTTATATCAAAACTGTTCAAAGCAGTTTAGTAGTGGTTTAGTGGTTATAGTGGTTATATAAGTTTTAAAATAAAAATTATTGTTGTAAATTTTTTTTTGTGATCATGGATAAAATACAAATTCTTAAAACAAACAGAGGATGTTTAAAAATTGTTTTTAAAGACTATATGTATACAAAACAAAAAAATCTTGCCAATATCAAAATTAGATGGGAGTGTGTGGAAAAAAAAAAGAAAAATTGTAAAGGTAGTGTAACAACTGATCAAATGATTTTCAATGTATTAAAAAATTTTGAACACAAGAACCATCCACCGTCTCCAGCACAAGTAAAAGTAACAAAACTACAAAAGTCATGTTGAATATGAATACTAAAGCCCAAGAAAATTTTGATACTCCTTCCAGACTTTTCGCAGTAGAAACGTGCAATTTATCAAACGAAACAATGATTTTATTATAACAGAAGAAAAATCGGTTAAAAGATCACTAAGAAGAATTCATAATAAAAAGTATCTCCATGCCCTTTATCCGCGGAATTAAAAGTTTTTAGTCTTTACGAAAAAAAAAATAAATATGAAAAAAGACTAAAAAATATGTGTTTAGGAATAACAAATTAATCAGAAATAAAGAATTTTGTATCATTTTTATGTCGACATTTTTAGCCAATTATATTAATTATTAATTATATTTTGTTTATACAATCTTTTTTTATTTTTATGTCGAATTTTTTGGCCAGTTGTATTGTACTATATTATATTATTTAGACAATCTTTTATTTAAAATTATATTTTTACTTAACTAGTTGTTGGGGAGGGGGGGGGTTGAAAAAATGTAAAGTATATATAATCCTATCAAAGGTATCTTCATACGTCATTTCCTAAACCAAAACTTTAAAGAATAATTAGCTGCTGTATTGTGTATATACAATCGTCGATCGACGAACGATATTGTGACCAAACACCTAAACAATTAACCAATTAACAGTGTAAACACAACTTATACTGCAGGGCTGGAATAAGGTTTCAATAGTGTAGTAATGTGAAAAATAGGATGTAATACATGTATATATTATTTTAATAGTGTTAATACTTGTTTGTATTATAACGGGTTTAGTTCATGAGATATGTTAATCGGGCTGCCTTCACTGTCGTATATAATTTCTGCGATTATTTGTCGTAAGGGTGTAAAGTTGTTTATTTCAATGTAATTGTGTGGTATCTTTAGTGCCTGGGATCCAGTGTGTGTTTTCATTAGTATTATATAGAATAATCGGAGGTTTTTTATTATTTCTATTACGGTAGATGATAGCGGTTTTTGAATTCTCGTCGAAAATATAAGTGTCATGATTATAATAGATGGCAATAGAACTTAGAAGCCAATTCATCGTCGGACTACCAGTGGCCTGTAAGGTCGGATAACTGTAACAGTTCTAACAGTTGACCTATATAGAAGTTATTTTATCTTGTTTATTATCATTAAATGCGTTACATAAGTACATAACGCATAGAGACAACAATTTCCGTCTCCGGGGACATTCTCGACGGGTTTATATAGTTGTTAAAAATTGATTTGATTTCGTTATTAACGTTGTCATTTTTGTTCGTATTATAATCGTGATGAATTGATTCTAATTTATTAATGTTATTGATATCGTTATTGACGTTTTTATTAGTGGTAAGATTGTCAGAGCATAATTTTATTTTATTATAAAAATTATTGTTAATGTTAAGTGTTAACACATTTTTAATTATCTTATTATAATGGTAATGGTCGTGTATTAAATTAATAACTTTTTCATGTTCTTTTGTTTTCCAATTATTTGTGATATCATTTATGGTTTCGTGATAAATTAATAATTCTATATTAGAATTTTGGAATTCATAATAAATTAATTGTTTTATCTTGGATCAATTTCATTTGCCAAGTCCAGCTGCAATAGTGGGAATAGCGATTTTATAGTCATGTAATTTTGCAAGGCTGTTCCTATATTTTCATATGTAGGCTTTAGGAAATATTTTTGTTTCGTTATTAGGTAATAAATTGTTCTGTTATTCCGTTTGAGAATGAGTTGTTTCTCCTGTTACAATAAATTCGATCAAATCATATTTTCTTATGTAGTCTTTCAGTTGTTTCAAAGTATTATTATCCATAATGCCTATATATCTAATATTATTTGGTTTTAAGTCCTTCATAATTGTGTGTATTAGTTTAGTTTCGTGCATTGAGAGATGTATTCTTTTACATAAGGATTCTACTTCGTTGACGTAATTTATTGTTTGTTCATCGTTAATTGCTTTCGTTTTTGAAGTAATAATTTTAACATATCTAGGTGGGCTGTGGGTTTAAATTCACTTTCTAGTTTTCTAAATCAGCCCATTTTGTGTCATTAATTAAATTTGATTCATTATTATCGTAGAAAGTCAAATCGGGACCTTCTTAGTATAAAGGTAAACATTTTATTTTTTCTCCATAAGACCACTCGTTTATGCGAGCTGCTCTATTATATTTTTTAATAAATGTGTCAATGTTTTCAGAAATTAGACCTGAAAATGTATTAGGTTTATAATATGGTTTATTTGTGCCGCTTATTTTGTTTTTGTTATAACTTATAAGTATTGATAAAATCGTTTGGTGTCGTTTCTCCGTTTAGGTATTAGCTGGTATTGTATTTGTCTATTTTTTAATTCGGGAACTCCGGAACTGTGCCCGTGGTGATTAGGTTTCGTTTCGTAAGTTCAGTTACTAATTGAGGTTTTAGTAATTTATTGATATTTTTTGAAAAGAGTGTTGGTGTGTTTAAATTATTTTCAGATTTTTTCTGTATTTTCGTCGTTCATTTGTTATTTGATAACGTAATTATATTTTTATATTCATTAATTGTTCTTTATTATTATTATTGTTATTTATTTATTTTTTGTATTATTAATTTATTTTATTTTTTAATTATATATATTTTTATTTATTTGTACCTATGTACCTACATAATATATTCTTTTTTTATTTCGTGTTACGAGCCATGAGATTGGCGTCACTTGTAGTAATGTGAAAAATAGGATGTGTGCACAATATAGGTATATGCATTTATTTATATTTACTTATATATGTATATTTGTACACACACGTAAGTGCATATATATATATACAATATATATATATTATATATATAAGGATTTAATTATATAGTAATTTAACTTACCTTAGTTCGACTGCAGATTTGTTGGACATTCGATGAACACAAGAAGAAGAAATAGATTTAATATTTATTCACTTATAATTTAATAATTAATATTAATTGAGAACACAATGATATAGTAGAGATATTTAAAAATACATTTATTATTTACGACACACAGATATTATATTGAACATAATATATTATGTACCTCATCACGTATGACTGCCCCCAAAGGCGTACGCAGTGAGAGTGCAGGGCTGATGGTTGATGGGTATCGTCCGAGCCGATGGGACAATTTATTTAGATAAGGACAATATATGACAAACAGATGTCTATATTATAATATAAGTATTTGTGTGGTTGTATATATTATAATATTATAATATAATATATATATACTGAGGATTATGGTGGTGGCACTCTTTCTAGTATTAGTTATAAAGAGTGGCTATCATTACAATAGGCTACCTATAGTAAATATATCATTTCATTTTCAGAAAAAAATAAGAATATAGCAATATACACTATTTCATATCACCGTTCATCAAAAAACTACGGCTGATACGTGAATGTGAATCTTTGAATATTTAAAATTCAAAATAATCTATATACCTACTGTAAAATGATTATTTTTATTGATAATGATTATTCTGTATAAATATTAAATTTTACTATAGGCCAGCTCTACGAAAATATCTCACGTGGCTTCAAGTAGAGGAAATTAATTTTTATTTTTTCTTAAATAATAAATACCTAGAATATTTCCTATCCATCGATAGTCATAGCCCATAGGTATAATATTATGTTATAAATTATAATTGTTTGTTTTTCATTTTTTTTTCACGAACGATTGTTATCTTAACTAATTTATACAATTATGCCTGACCTGCTTATAACATAAAAAAATAAATATAAAATTTATATAGGATTTGTTATTATGATTTTGAATTTTGAGCGAAGCGATGATATTATATTGGTTTTACAATGATATGCGGTTTTTTTTTGTATCTGTCATCAACGTTTGGAGCAGTCCAAGGTCCAACTGCTTCGATTTTCTTTTGTTCGATGGGAATTTTTCCACAAAATCGGTTTTCGACAAGTTGATTTTGGTTTTCAGTGTAATTCTAAAACAAATAACCAAAGATACATGCAATTTTAATTCAATGTTTATATAAGAATTTTCTATACTCAATATAATTTTCAAAGTGTTTTGATTTGTTTTGAACTGTTTCCGGACATATTCAGTTTCCAATATTTTAAGTTTGTATTCTATGAATGTCAATAAAATGTTATTTGTAGGGTAAAAAACTTGAAAATGTGATACAAGACTCCTGATATATTGTAATAATATCAGTTGAAAAATATTAAAAATTCATAGGCACACATTTTTCTTATAAGAATTTAAAGAATTTAAAGAATTTAAAGCATTTTCGAATTTTGACAAAACTTATCAAACTTAAAATTTAAAAATTATTTTGTAGTTAAAAATGTATAACTTATAGCTAAGGATTGAAAATGTAAAACAAGGTTCCACGTAAATAAATAAATAACTTAATTCATTATCTAATCTTGAGTATCAGTTTAATGCATTTATAGTTTTACAAGTTTTTAAAATTGTATTCGTTTCTGCTATGGTGATGAACAAAGCGTTATTAATGATATTAAAAGCTCGTTTTTAGCGGTTTTTTCGTAATTTTTCGAAGGTTTTTCCCGTGGCGTTAAATAACTATAGAGAAAATCGAAAAATGACCTCCCTAAAGTACAATCTTGATTCAATTTTCTAAAATATAAGATACTGTATGTTGGAATTAAAGAACACTCTTCTTCTGGTAGAAATTTTGTTTATTGAATATGAAAAGAAAAATTTAACATCATAGTAAAACTACTAGCTTCCTCAGAATCTAAAAAGTCATATGTTCCATCCTACCATACACTCATATAAAAGTTTACTTACGAGGATGGCAACGCATAATACATTTCTATAACAATAACAAATAGTATAGGCATTTATACATACATCATCTGCTCATGTAATGTTATAGAATATTCAAAACTTTAAAAAAACAAATTTAATTTTTAACACATTATTAATTATATACGAACCTATATAAAACAGGTTTTTGATGGTTTATTTTTGCTGAGGACTTATTTACAAACTATATTTGATGTCTTTCCTTGGGCCTTGGGGTATTAAAATTAGTCAACTGCTAGAAGAACTTACCAAGAAGAAAAAAACTTTTTTTTAATTTACTGCTTTCGGCTGGTCAAAACTTTTGCCCCTCTTCTTTAAAACTGATACGACGCCACTGAGAAAACTGTAGCTTTTAAACCAGAAAAGATAATCTGATGAAATCAGTGGTACCTATTCTAGTTATGAAAACTGATTCATCATTCATTCTTAAATACGTATGTGTAAATACTGTGAAGTAACAACTATATCTCTAGTTAAAAATTAAAAATTATTTGGTTTTAAGTTATAACTTTTGATTATTTATTTGAAATTTAAGTGAAGTGAAGATAAGTGAATTTCGTTATAGACTATAATTTTATACATTCAAACTTGAGTACATATTTCTTCTAATATTTCTTTAAATTCAATACAATGTACATTCTTCTCAATGAAATTAAGGAGTATATAATCTCCTACCTAAAAATATAAATTACATGTAAAGTTATTAGATTGAAATTTTATTTTACATTTTATAGATAAAATGTTTAATTTTGAGTAAGTCACTGTAATGTATGAGGTATTAAATTTGAATTCAATGATACATCATGCAATGATGCCATGAAAAACGATTCTGAGCGAGACATTTAGCCTAAATATATTTTATAATATGATTTTTTTATATTGCTATTGAAGTAATTTATTTTACTATTAGTATTACAATAAGTTGATTCAATTTAATTTTTTGAAAAATGTTACCATTATTACATTTATTATATTATTGATATTTAAATTTTATTATAGTATATGGGTATTAATATCATGTATTATTATTGTTATTAACTTTTAAGTCATACCGACTTGCCGCAAATGGTGTGAGTATAGGTTCATGGTATGAATAGGCAATAACTTATAATTAATATAAATGTTTTGAAAATGTCATTTTGTAATTAAAATATTATAATACAGGTAGGTGGGACCACCTACGTAAAAGTTTCACGTGCATTGAGCCAGCCACGCCCATTAAAAAATCTTTAAATATTTTTTATGTCAAAATTTAACAAACAATTTGCACGAATAATTTTAGAAATTGATAGGTTTTAGATTTTCATCATTTTTTCAGAAAAAAAGTTTATGAATTTGCAAAATTTTGCGTGGCTGGTAGAACGTTTCGACAGCCAAGCCCAATGAGTTTCTCATTTTCCGGAAAATCTAAAATCTTGTAAATTCATGCAAATTACTTTTGATAAATTAAATTACAAGTATATATTATGGTTATTCATTTTTTGATTACAACAAAATAAGAATATTGATTTTTTCAGAAACTGGTTTTGCGAAAAATTTCCATTTTTTCTTAATTTTCCCAATTATTAAGAAATTTTCTAGGAATGTTTTACTTCCCCCCTCCCACCAAAGAATAAATTAGATCCACTTTCTTACCAGAAAGTATATTGAAGTTGAAAATCAATGCATTTTTTCTAGAATAAATCTTATTCACATCCACAGTAAAAAAAAACACACTATTTAAAATTATAATACATAGCTTCACTCAGAATCTAAAAGACTTCTTTAGGATACCATTATTACCACTAATTTATATTAGCAGGTTTTTGCGAATTATCTTTTTGCCCCCTTAATAAATACAATGTGTTTGGCCAAGTTCCTTAATTAAGATTAGGTTTGAGCGAGTATGATACAATATAAAATATAAGAGATACAATTGTACAAAGATTAAGGTAAAATAAAATATTGTTTATAAGAAATTGTATTATATATAAACCTAAACCTAATCATTTATTATGTCAAAAATAAATTGGTACTAATAGCTCAACAATTGTAAAGATTAAGATAAAATATTATAATATACAATTATAATATGAACTTAAACTTAATAATTATGACACAAATATCAGTAATTTGTTCAAATGCTAGAAACGTGAACTCGTTATAGTCTTAGTGACTATTAGTGATTATTAGTTATTACGTATAGTATTGCAAATACATGGATCTTAAAATTGAAACAATATTTACTACAAAATGAAATAAACGATGCATTTTGATTAAACATTTTGTTTTTCGTAAATCTAACCACTTGGAAAACAATTCTCCCGCAATTACATTGCAATTTTTTCAAACTCGACAAACGTAAACCACTTGTTTATATAATATAGTCATACGGATGACCATAAATAATTTGGTTTTAAACTTTTAAATTGCTTTTCTGCCTATTTAAACCCCTATAACTAAAAAAGAAATCCATATATTTTCTCAACAAATTACAATGTCCAAGTTCTAAAAAAAACGAAATACAATGGGTACATTGTACAAAATATGTATAGGTAATTATAAATATTTACTTATATATAGTTATATCTAAAGTCTAAATCAATAAACTAATATACGGACAATGTAATAATATACGTACTTGAAATTTACGAATTAACATTGAAATGATTCTTTTATTATTTGTGAATTTATACATGTTTATCAATAATGTTGTCTTCAAAAGTATTTGCGTAATAATAGTGATTTTATAGACCAATCCAAATATGGATAGAATAGCAAGTATTAAAAACCAAATCCATATAAATAAGTATATTTTTTCGTTTAAAATATTTTGAGGGAGAATGCACATAGCATCTATGTTTTGAATAGTGCCAGATGGTCCATACTTGAAAAAATTACATTTAGTAATTCGAGGAAAGATAACTTCCATTGGGTTAAAATAGGTAGGATGTTGATAGAATTTAAACACTTCAATTCCGTAAGTTAAAAATGATTCACCAATAAATTTATGAGTAATGTAAATGTTAAAACCAATGTTGAATATATTCATTATTTCACATAAAATATAACCAAATGCGTAAGTACTGTGAGTATGAAAGCTTTCAATGAAATATTGTACCTGTAATCAAAAAATCACTGTAATATTTTATTAAAAATTCATAATTTAAAATTGTGAATATTTAAAGATTCAAAAATGTATTTATTTATTGTTTACTGAACAATGAAATACAATTGAACTTTCGGTTGTTTTTAAAAAATGTACTGTAGAATATTAACAATTAATTTGAACTGAATAGTTACACCGTAATTCCATGAAATTATAGCAGTATAATATAATAGCCAATAGCTAAATATTTAAGAATAATCCTTCATGATGAACATTATGATTGAATTAAAATAGTTAGTTATTATTTATATATCTATATTAATACTAAATACCAATGTATACACTATACATAACTAATGAATTACATATAACTTATGAGGGTAAAGAGTATAACAAACCTGTAGAGTAAAATATTATGTCATTTTAGAAAATGTTGAGCCGTAAAATAATGTAATAAAGCCAGTGAATTCAAACGTTATACACTTATACGTATGAATAACGGCTTGAATATATTAATGATTAAAGTTTTTATTCGTTTTTGCTTTTTGTTTAAAATACGTACCATTCTATCTTGTTTTAAACGTCTGGCTTTAGCAGGACCCTCACAAAATCCACGCATGCCATTTGTAATCATAAGTATTTTTCCTCCTTCCCATATTTTCCATATCCAATGGGGTACATAAAATGTTATAGCTTGAAAGAACAGCATAAATGGCACCCATTTATAGTATGAATGAAATCTAATATTTGGTTCGTTTTTTTCTATATGAGGTAGTCCGAATTCTGGTTTCATATTGTTATATGTGTATAAACTTGACATCCAGCAATAACTATTTATAACTTTATGCATTTCTGTTTTTTTTGATGAGTTTGTTATGCATTCCATAGGATTTCCTTTATAAACATAAATATTAAACACAGAATGAATAATGAATATCACTCATATGATATGTATCTATTCTATACTACTAAATAATTATTTTGGTAATAGACCTAACCAATACATTTCAATATTAACTTTAATAATTTTAAAATAAGTACTAACCTATTAAATTGATTGATGTAACCAATAAACAGAACATTAATAATATATTGGTGGTTAGTTTATAGTGGCATTGGAATATATAATCGTCGATCACAGGTTTATCATTGTATACTTTAAAGGATTTTGCTATAATATCAAAAAACGAGATTGAAATCATCTTCTCCTTAATATTATCCTCCTGTAAAATATGTAAGGCATATATTTTATGATATTATTGCAATTATAAAATAATTAATTTTACTATTAAGCATTAGTACTACCTACGGTAGATTAAATTAATTTTTATCGAAAAAATTGCATTTGAAAATGTCATTGTGTATTTGTGTGTATACAATATAATAATACACTTTCTCTAAAAGTTTTAAGTACTCACGAATAATATATTTTTTAGTTACAACAAAATAACTAAAATCTTTATTCTTGGTTTTAATATGTAATTTCGTCCAAACTTGAACTTAAAATAACTATTAAAACCTGTGTTTATATATTTTTTGATTGCATAATGAACTACTTACGTGGAACATTATTTTAAATTTTTAATCCTTAGCTATAAAATTTAAAAAATTGATATATTTTTAACTACAAAATAATCTGTACATTTTCTGAAATTTGATAAATTTATCAATATTTGAACTTAGTGTTTTTAATATTTTTGAATTGATATTTTAATAATATGTGAAGTGCTTTGTAATAAATTTTCAAGCGTTTTGACTCGATGAATACAATTTTATTGACATTTATAGAAAAAGAAACAGTTTATTTGATAAGAAATATTTATTCCAATCTTGAAAAAATTTTTCAAATCTTAGATTTAAAGAGAAATTTATTATACATTTCTAACTCAACATTTTCACATTTTCGTGATTTTTACTTGTTTTATCAAAATTCAAAATTTAAATGCTTATAAAAAAAATGTATTTAAGTATGTGACTATGTATTTTATTGATATTTTTTAATTTAAATTGTAACAATATACATATTAGGAGTCTTGAATTAAATTTCACACTTTTTGACCTAACAAATAACATTTTATTTCCAACTATAGGAAAAAATACTAAAAAAATTGAAAATTAAAAATGTCCGTAAACAGCTCAAAACGAGTCAAAATATTTTGATTTAGCGTATATAGAAAATGGTAATATAAACATCCAGGAAAGTTTCATGTATCTACGGTAATTTGTTTTAGAGTTACACCAAGAACCAAAATCAATTTTGTCGAAAAACAATTTATCGTAAAAATTCTGGTTTTTCCTTTATTTTTTTTTTTGTTTTTTTTTCGGTGCTTTTAAAAACTAACTAAACATTTGAAAAAAACCTCCTCAATGTACAATAAGATTAACTTTCCATCAAATAAGATACTGAAGTTGAAAATCGAAGTGTTATTTCGACTACTTATCGTGGACACAAACTCACACACACAGAAAACACATATAATTGGAAAATTAATACATTCATCGCTCCGCTCAGAATTTAAAATATGCACTTACCTACTACCTAAAACTTAGTTCTAATATTTTTAGCTACCTATTTGTGAATTTATTTTTATTTCATAAAGTATCAAATTTCAAACACAGATAGGTAGTATAAATAAGGTAATAATTACTCAAATAATATTGTACAACTGTAAAATATAAAAATGTAAAAATTTAGAACTATGACAGAATGACATGTTATTGATCTGTAAATTGGTATATGAATAGTTCGTATAAAATAAAAAGTACGCACAGATGTCCCTAACATGAAACAATAATGTTAGCCATAGACGCTTATTGTTATTTTCTTGATAAAAAATAATTAAATAGTGTCATGGAGCTAAAAAATTAATTTGTTTACTCTATGTTTAAGAGATGTTGTCTCCGTATTACAAGTGTCAAGTGCGTACATACTAAATTTACGTTTTGCAGATCACGTTTATCTCCGTTAGTTTAAAAATTAGAGTGTATCATCGACTTATTATGAAACTCGATGGTAAGAACATTATCGGTGTGGTATGTTTTTTTTAGAATTATTCAGTTTTTAATTGAGTTATGAGCATTTTTAATCTACGCTACATTATATAAGCATAACTTACTAAAAAATTGAAGTACCAAAGTACGAACACAAATATTGTTCTTATTACCATCAAGTTTCATAGTAAGTCGATTCACTCTAATTTTTAAACTAACGGAGCTAAACATGATCTGCTAAGCGTACATTTTCTATATGTTACGCACTTGTAAGACGGAGACAACACATTCGGGAGTGGCGTCCTCTTAATTCCGACAATTGTAAACTCTCATGATTTTAATGACTTTTAATTCTCCAGGGATTTATGAAGTAGTTATTACTACCTGAAAGATAAGTGTAATGTGTAAACTGAATAGGATGTAGCTGATTGGACTTGGTCGTAGGACGTTGGGACAATTGGACATGAAAAAAAAATACTAGTTATTATATTATACAAATTAAAAATTAAAACACAATATCAAAACAAGTTATTTATTATAACATGGCCAAAGTAGATCAGTATTAAATTTCGAAAAATTTACTATTTGAAAAGTTACCTAAATAAAATAACACGAGTTTCGAATTTTACCTTAATTACTGCCTACTGGATCATCAATTGAGTAGGTACAACAGCCGATTACGTACACAATATGTCAGTTATATATTATTTCAAAACAATTAAGTCAACCCTTTTTTTTAATAAAATAATTATTGAATGAAAATTGTTTGCATTATAAAGTATAAAAAAAAAATACATTTTGAAGTTTTTAGGTCGTAAATTACATTTTTTTGAGAATTTAAACCGAATTATATTAATTAATTTTGTTGATTTAATTAATCAAGTAAATATAAATACTATTTTATTCACTTATAAGAATGTCGTTCTCACAAAAGCTAAAAAAAAGCTTGGGGTGCCTTTAGAAGGTTCCTCCATAAACCCCCCAGTAAATACGGCTACTCCACAAAACTTAGTTAACAAATATAAATCATAATGTAGCACAATACAACATATTATTAACATCTTTACATGTAAAATTATATACCAGTTTTTAAATTTATATATATCTATATAACTTCACATAGTTCAGGCCCAGATTGAGCCGGCGGGCTACCGGACAAAACCCGGTGAGCCATTAAAACTTCGAAAGATTTGGATGAAATTTTGAATCAGAGATTTGGGCTGGTCTAGGCGGACAGTCCGGTAAGTAATTTCTTCCCAACCGGCACGTGGCGTTGACATAGTTATTATACTAAATGTCAAGCTATTTAAACAATTATTATATTTTTTAATCTACACCTACAACTGTGCTTGTTTATAGAGCAGGAAGCCCGGATTAAGATACTTTTAGGCCCAGATTAAAACAATTTAAAGGGCTTATAAACATAATCAAAATATTGGTGACCCACAAATAAATATATTTCAGAATTAAAAAAATATCTTGATATTATAACATTTATAATATATGACATCAATACTTATATATTTTGTAAAACAAAACATTAACATAAAAACGTAAACGTTCACCACTATTATTAAGTTATTGCGACGACTATACAGTGCCAACTATCAGGTTATATGAGTATATGACTTCAACTGACGACTGTTCAACCTTTTATATAAAAAAAACGTAAATAAAATTTGTCTGGCTCTAGGGTCCACTATTGTTTTATATCCGTGGTTGTCTGGGACACGGTTTCCCCTGCCCCCTTTAATCTGGGCTTTTAGATTATTTTTATTCACAATATTACTAGCCCAATAATGTTTAAAATGAATCTTTAATGATTATATTTACTTTCATTAGCTTGAACAGATATAAATTATAATTGTAGGTATCCTTATCACATTGCATATTATATTATAGTTATACATTTATACAGATCAATAATGTATTGCCATCCATTTAAATTATAATGTATGAATGTATGATTGATTTTTGATAAAAATGAATTTAAGTTTAAATTATGTTATTGATATTATTAAAATATAAAAAAAAATTAATGGATCACACTACTATGTATATTGGATCATCAAAACAATAACTATTGTTTATCTGACTAATTTTATTACTTTTTCAATTCTTACTGAAACTTTGTTAATCTTGTTAATTGTCTATGATTTATGCATGTCAAAAGCACAGAATCTTAGGTTTTATATACTGAAATAGCTATTATTATAATTACAGAATTATATTGTATTGTCCAATGTTTGAAGGACAGATCAAAAGGTCTAAACAAGAACATTGCATATTATAAAACATGAGTACCTATAATATACAATTCTGCAGTAGGAATATAATTGTGTTTTGATGCATTTAAGAAAATAAGTGTAAAAACTATATTCTATTGATTAATGATTTTTGCAGGTAATACCTAATTAATAATTATAATAATTTTGAAACATATTTTGTTTTAAAGAACAAATTGTTTTTATCAATGATATTTTTGTAGGTATATATTATATAGCCTCGAACTGCAGTAAAATATGAATTCGTGCTCTTCAGAGCGTGCTCTACAAGGTCCAAAAAGGTTGCCTAATATATTATTACATCACAAAATACTGGACACACCTAAAAACTCAACAATAATTATTATTTTTATTTTAAATTATTAAAACACAATGTTCTATCTGAATAAAATTAATATGATATAATTTCCTTTGTTTATCTATTGTTAATTCCATAAAATGATCATTGATCGTCGTAGTAACAGACCTTATCTTATTCTCAATACGTAAATAATCATTCTAATTATAATGATAATATACTTTTGCGTTGGGTTTTCTATTCATATGACTAGGTTATATAGTATAAAGTTATTAAACTTTTTTAAATTTGAAATTATACCAATTACAATATTTAAAATTAATTTTTTTTATCATTTCGCTTACTCATAATAAAATATGAATTGCAAGTGAATAAGTGATACCCTTATTTAAATTTGTATATAGTTGATTAATGTTTATTGTACTTACGATTTGTTATCAAGTTATGACGTATATTCTGTTATGATAGTTTGTTAGACACTGATTTATATTATTCATATAGATTATTCATATTAGTAATTAAACCAGTGACGATCTGCGCTTTGACCTAACCACCTGCATTTTCAAGACAGCATTATTTACTATCAGAAATATAGGTAAGATTTTAAGGTTTATTATTATTAAAGGACTATAATAAACATAATATTATGTGTTTTATGTATTTTATGTATTTTTAACGTAAAATGTTCTTAATTTAATAAATACTTGGTTATATTGAACTTATTAGTAATTGTTTTTTTTTAATACCTATCTGTACTATATTCAGTTTTGTAAAGAATACTTTTATTTTACATTCAGAATATGTATTCGAATAAATGAGTATTTAAGTATTCCGAATACGTATTCGAATACATTAAAAAATATATTCTGAATATATATTCGAATACTATCAGTTTTGGAATGGTTGGAAATTAACGTGAGTTGATGAAATTTCATTCAAAGAGAAAAACTATTGTTTATCACTTATAATGTGCCCGATTTTTAATAAAAAAAATTGTTTTGTCACAAATACGAATTATTTTTCAAGTTAAAAAAAAATATTTTTTACACAAAAATACTATTCAGAATACCTACGTATTCGAATAATTTTTTTTAAAAAGTATTTAATTAGTTTTATTTTAATACATTTATTCGAATACTTTGCAAGACTGACTGTATTATATTAAGTATGTCTATTTATATTTGTTATAGATGCATAATTATTCTTAGAATTAAATATTTTTTAATCACGTTCGTTCAAATCAATTCAAATAAAGATGAATTAAATAAACCAATACAATTTCCACAGGAGAAAAAAAACTTAAAACGAAAAGTGATGCAGAAAATTTAGATATATTATTTGGTAAAAATATGTACTTGGAAAACGGCTTATTTTTTTTTATCATATTGTATGATAATAATTATTTTATTTTAAATTTAAATGCTATCAGCTGTAGACCGCTATATATAGTAATTAGGCACTTTTACAATATTTAAAAATAGTTATTTTTAACATGTATTATGGTGGTACCTATATCCCCGAACTATAGTTTCCCATTAAACATCAGACACACATTCAGTGTTATGCACTCGGGCTCGTGTAGGTCTCTTCTCGCTTTGCTCACTTTGCGCAAGCTAATATGTATAATAAACTGTTTATATCACTATTAATTACACTATTACAGATATATGTTCATTGGTCGTCTTTAAAATAGTATACTCAGAATGGAGTTCGATTTACCCAAAACTAATCAAGATTTGTTAAGCCGTTTATTTCATACATTTTTATGAATGTTTTCACAGTTTTTTATGTGTCTATATATTAACTTGTATGAACCATTAAAAATGAACATAATATATAATGTATACTTAGTTACTAAGTTGTACCTAGGTAAGCTACCTAGTAACTATCTAAATTTTGTATGACCTAAAAACGGCAAGGATCACTTAAGAACTAATAATCCCGGCCATATTTGTTACATACAATTTAAGAGAGAGACCATATTGTATACACTTACATTTTGATTATTATTAACTTGACGTATTTCAATAGAAATAATTTTACTCTTGAATTTTACACCTTAAATTAAAATTAGTCTAATGAAATTTTTTAAATTCATTTAGAAACATAAATAAATATGATGGCATTTGAGACCTATTTACAAGTAGTAAACCAAAAAAACTGGAAAGCAAGATTATATTCGATTATTTTAGCGATGTTCATGCTCATATTTTATTGTCTAAAGTCATATACTCAAATTTCACACGAATCGGGTATGTTATAAAATGTATAATACAATACAATTATCAGTATAGATTGTAAATTTCTAACATAAAAATAGTATACAAATAAAATTAATTTATTGCTATATTTTTCAGATATTACACACGTCGGGCGTGTCCTATTATCAAGTATCAATAGAACAACGAGCCAACGTGAAAAATCGTTTTTTGAAGAGATTTTTATTTTTGAGGAACGCACTTTTACTATATTGTGTACCTCCGTTGTTGCTTTATACTTATTTTTATTTTTGGGAGTAGTATGCAATCGTTATTTGGTACCAAGTATTCATATAATTTCTCACAGTAAGTAAATATTTATAATCAGTTTTTTTTACCATAGAATAAAAAATATTATAAATTATTTAAATTTCTCAATAAAAAAGGATAAAAGCATTTAATTTTAAGTTTTCGACATTCATCTTCATAATATAACATTACGCATTTCTATAAATAAACTATTGCATAAGAGTTCTTACCCGCTTAATAATATTATTTATGTTTGTTGTTGCTAAATCATTGCAGTAAAAACCAAAATATTTTTTTATTATTCATTCAAAACAATAATGTAATAAATGAAATCAGTAGCAGATTGTAGGTACTACTGTTGTTTGATTCTATATAACAAAACATATAGGTAAATATAGATATACATATCAATTTATTTAGACTTTGACTATACAATTTATAAAGCAATTAACAGATCACTCAGTCGGTAATATGTTTGTTATATTGCATAACTGATAACAATAGCTTTTTAAAGGAGTTCAAAATGGTTTCGCTTATTTTTACATCTTAAACAACAATGGAAGTTAATAGTCATTAATCATGATTATTTATTTATAAATTTAAACAATAATTATATTTTAAAAATAGAATAGATATATATTATTATATTGTAATACTTATTAAACTATAGTATAGTATTTATTTATAGTATAGTATTTAAAACTACAATAATAATCTAATAAATTAATAATTCTTAATATAAAATCACATGTGAACGTGTTTATGATATATTTACTAAAATAAATAAAAACACAAACTCATAATCTCAGTCTAACAATATAATTTTTCTAGACATTACATTTTTTAAATTATCCATTTATTTAAATAATTATAATAATTTAATATTTATACTTTGCTTTTTTTATTATTATAAAATAAAATAAGTTTATAAAAATATATATTTTTGGTAAAAATCAGAATACAAAAAAATAAGGCTAAAATATCGATATAACGATGCCATTGGTTACAAATGTAAAATACCTTATATCCTTATATATAGGTAGTATAAACAAAATTGTTTCTCCATATACCGTGAAAATTCATAAGTTTTAGAAATATGTACATAAACATTTACACTTCTAACTTTTGAGGGATTCATTGATTGATCATTCCCGCGTTCGCCAAACAAAATATAAATCAAAATATGACGTTTACGTTATTTACAATACTTAATAGTTAATCATTATTATAGATTACAATTAAAACAGTTCAGACAGTTCAGATGGTTATAGAAGACGAAAAAGTTCTCAAACTCAGATAAATTAATTAATCTAATGCTAAATTATAAAGGTATTAATTAATGGTTAGAAGAACTAACAGTGGGTAGAATAACTAACGCTATTTTTGCTTTTATATGACATAAGTGGGGTTTAAAGTGAAATCTCTGCAATTTTTTTCTTCAAAAGAGTAGCTTTTCTATTAATATGTTTCAAAAGTATATGTACCTCAATATTGAGTAGGTCGCTATATATATATTGTATATGTATTACATTTTAATTCAATGATATATATTTATACGTTTATATATATATATATATACATTGCAGTATTGCACACAAAAACAATTCTGAGCGGAGTTGGTATCCTAGCCTCTATTTCTAAGAATATTTCAAAGGTAATAAACTTATATTAATATTAGGTATTATAAGTAAATTCTTTTTTTTTTATTAGTCATATGTACGATAGGTTGATATAATATTATAATATTTTCAAAAAACATTGCATTTCATTTTTTATAATTAATTATTAATTATATAATTATAGGTACCTACTACCTATAATATTTGATAATTGTTATTAATTTATAGATTAATACCAATGTATCATATTATGATGTAATAGGTTCGTTGCATTAATAGCTTAAAATTTTTTTAAATATTTTAAAAGTTTCATTGGTTTTTAGTTTTTTACTGCTCTTGAATTTAAAAAAAAAAATATAAATTATTGTCGTTACATTTATCGATCAGCTCAGAGTCTAAAGTGTATTACAAATAAACAAATTTATATTAAATCAGATAGAAATTATATGAAATTGTTTTTACAAGTCTATTATTAATTATTATATAAATTACATACCGTCAAATAACGGACATTTTTGGGCCATTAAAATATTACTTCTTTATTATTAAATATTCTACGTCATCATTCACCACGGCTATATAATAAACACATACGCACAAACATTCACGTCCTCAATACCATAAGACAACCTGACAATTTCACTAAATTGTTACGCCACTATCATTTTTTGATTTTTAAATAGTAAAATATATATAAAATTTCATAATCTGAAGAAGATTAATTGTATATAAATGTTTATGTACAAGTATATAGAATTGTAAACTGAACAAATAGGCTTTTATCATCAATGAAAATAATAAGATCTATAGAAAATGTTAGAATTCCATGTGATTAATCTTCAATTTTCTAAAAGTATTATTAAAAAAAAATGTATTACCTTTTAAAATAATTTTAGTCTTTAGTAATGTTCATTGTGAAATAAATATTCTTGATACATTAAATATAATAGTGTTCGTATCGTGTATTTTGACATAATTTTCAATAATTTTTAAGGGATGAAGTTGAGTCAAGATGTTGCTGGAGCGTCTGTAATGGCTGCAGCAGTGGCATGTCCCGAACTATTCGTCAATATACTAGCTACGTTCTTTACAGAGGGCGATGTTGGAATCGGAACTGTAGTCGGCACTGGCTTATTTAATGTACTATTAGTTCCTGGACTTTGTATACTTATGGCTGATCAAGAGGTATTTTTTTTTAAATATAGTCTCTATACTATGGCCTTTATACAACCGTAAACTATGAATTATGATACCTCAATACGATACATATTAATATCTACGATTTAATAACGCACTGAGTACGATAAAATAGAAAACAATTGGAATTAACAATACAACAATATCATTAGTGTTAACTGTTAGTAAGATATAATGCAAATGTTTATAGGTCATACACCTGGAAAGCTGGCCCATCACTCGTGATGTATCGATGTATATTTTAACTATATCATTATTAGTTTGGTCATTGGCTGATAACAAGGTTTATGCTTACGAAGCGTTGATATTAATTATAGTTTACATGGTATACCTATTAAGTAAGTAATCTATTGTTTCTTATTTTCATGGCTGTCAATAATTCCCAACAGTTCTCTCTTACAGCTCATATCTTGAAAAAATATTTAAATATATTTCTCGACAAGAGAACAAAGTTTTCGAAGGATGCAGCGAGAGTCAGCCGATTCTTCCTCTAAATGGTAAATTGGAATGTGAAGTCTGTAGATGAACAGACAAACAATAGAATTATGTAAAAAAAATGAGTATAGATATATTTATATAATATATTTGCATGCTAACAACCTTTAGGAGTTGCAGCAAATGGATTTATAGTGCAAGAGCATATTAATTTGCCTAAATGGAAGGACAGACTTCGTGATCAACTATTAAATATCAAAGAAATACTAGTATGGCCTATAGTCTTAATCCTAAAAGTGACTGTTCCGAGCTGCA
This sequence comes from Nasonovia ribisnigri, assembly GCA_027563435.1. Lineage (NCBI taxonomy): Eukaryota > Metazoa > Arthropoda > Insecta > Hemiptera > Aphididae > Nasonovia > Nasonovia ribisnigri. The sequence goes on from JANEHU010000501.1 coordinate 404,098, forward strand.
ATAGTCAAGATAGAGTTTTTTGGATACCGATTACCATGTGTATGTGTATATTTTGGATTGGATGTGGATCATTTATCGTTGTAGAATTGATTACAATTATAGGTGAGCATTTAATAAAGAAACCCGATGTCAATGTAATTTTGTCCACAAAAATACGATCCATGGGAATAATGATCCTGTTCTGTAGAATCAACCGATTTTTTTTTAAACTAATAGAGGGTAATATTTTACAGGCCACATTGAGCTCCGTTTTTCAATATTTTAATCTCAAACATAATAATATGTCTTCAAAAAAAAAAATACAATTTTAAGCTTTTTTTAATTATTATCAAAACCGACAAATCTACAATTCCTAAGATAATTATTCCCGGGAAGTCATTTTTTTCAATTAATGAATATTGGAATCGTTTTTAGGAAATGAATTCTCAATTCCTGATTCAGTTATGGGCATTACACTATTAGCAATTGGTATGAGTGTACCCGAAATGGTATCTAGTATAGCAGTTGCAAGACAAGGTTAAATAATATTATAAGACATAAAATACAAATAGCAAGAAATAAATGTTTTATTTTAATTTTAGGACAAGGAACTATGGCTTTATGTACTGCACTAAGTTCATCAACATTTGATGTTTTAATTTGTTTGGGTGTTCCATGGTTTATAAAAGCTATGTGGTTCCATAAAGTAAACTCAAGTGCGTCCATAAATGTTCACTCCAGAAGTCTCGACGATAGTGCGATAGCTGTAATGTTAAGTACAATTGGTTTTATGCTATTTATGTGTGCCAAATCATTTGCATTAACTAAACGAGTATGTATAGTATTTAATTTTATATATGATTTATATTTTAATAAATTAAGGTAAGTTTTTCTTGTAGCGTCAAAAAGTGAAATATAGTGCTTGTAATGAATGAGTAGGGGGGGGATGAAATCTCTTTTATTTTTAAAAATATTTATGCGTACCTTTTATAACTATATCACAATGAATAAGTCATTAAATGACTTTATTTTATTTAAATTTTAAATATTCAGGTACTCACATTGTTTTACTCTTTTACATGCCCATCTAATTTGTTTTCCAAATCAAGCACTGGTTGAACAGCATGGCGTAATGATGCTGCGTCTAGACGCCGACTGTGGTCTGTGGCAGAACCGATAGTTGACGCTAGACGCTGCAAGGAAAACTTAACTTTATACAAATTCAATAGGTATTCTATATGTTTTGAGGTTTTTTTTATCAAATATATCAAATCTAAAAATTCACCCAAAAATATCAACTAGGTATTACCTATTACCTAAGTAGTTACAATAGTACTTATTTGATTAAAGCTATTTAAATAATTTAAATTTGTAATTAAACTTATCCAAAAATGGATAACGTTTAAAAGGATAAATACAATTTTATTCAAGCAACCTTGTTGATATAAAACATAATACAAATACTATTAAACAATTGTATTTTCCAAACTCTTTGAAATAGACTAAAATTGATTTCTGACACCAAATTAGGTGAACTTTTCACTTTTTCAGTTCATCATCAATTGTTCACCGCGAACCTATTAATACAGATCTCTTTTATCCCGTCGTATACCTACGTCTTCTTTGAAGAAAATCATTTCGAAATTAAGTAAAAGTTAATAGCAGGTAGTAGACGTAGTAATATAAATATTCTTATTGACAATTTAATTATATCTTCAGGTATAACGACAAAACATATATTCAGTCGTCACTCGATAATTCGAAATTAAAGGTCCCCTTAAGCTAAATATTCGATTTATAGAGGTTTTCGATTTGCGAGTGTTCGGTGATTAAAATGTTATTACATACATACAATTATTTTGACATTTAATAATGTTATCAAAGTAAATAAGTCAATGTAGTAAGATTTTTTCACCAGCTTCAGCTGCCGCAATCGGTGAGCAACAAACACTTGTACTTTACGGAACCTATATTGAGACTGACCACGTTTTATTTGATTTCAACAACGGGTTTACCTATTTCAGAGGTTTATTTTGGTAAAATTTTACGAATAAAGTCGAAAAACCACTGACAGACATTTCGAATTATCGAGGGGACCGAAATACATGTATTTTCTTCTAATTATAGAGGTTTTCTCAGGGGACCAAGCGTTTAGTTAAATTTGTGGAGTTTTTTGAATATCGAGGTTCGAATTATCCAGTGACGACTGTAATTTGAATCATTTAAGAAATTGTCTTTTAGGAATCCTCTTATTGTATTGGAATTTATATTGTATTATATTATCCTAATATTTAATAGATAATTACCCGTTTGATGATTTAATAATAGTTTTGGTAAAAAAAACTTCTAAAAACATTTTTAACACCGATGTTGTCAGATAGAAAATAATAATATTTTTTCATGTACAGTCAGGTGGATTTCTTTTTTTCATATGGTTATTCATTTGCTCAGCTATGGTGTACAATGAGTATGCAACAAAATGAGAACAATTCGTGTAGTTTAATTGCTCAATCATTTTGCGTGAGTTGATGAACGATGACATGTAAATGGCTAATACTATCGTTGAAATGAGCCACGGAATATTGATTTAGGTTCTGAAGACTGAAATATCAGGATCTTTGATTATACGTCAAACGGACGGACCCGTCTTATCTTCTAAAAATACTTGAGACAATTTTAATATGTGGTATAAATAGGTACCTAGTGTATAAACTATAAGATCGTATACGTTATTAAATAATATATAATAATGTGCTGTGATTAGACATATTAATATATTATAGATACCTACTTGTGTTAGGCAAAAACTATTGAAAGAAACTTTAATAAATATTAAATATAGCCTATATATGTACCCAGGTTCATATTATAATTATTATATTTAAAAACATTATGTTTTTACTTTTAATGTTGGAAATATAACTTTGTGTACAGCATTTTTTATTTTATAAACGATTTTAAATTTAAACTTAAAACTTTTAAGATGTACAAACAATTTACAATTTTAAAATACTCATACCTCACTTTAAAATTGAAATATAATAAAAAGACAATGAGATTACCTAGGTCCTAGATAATAATCTTATCTTTAAATTTTATAAGAGGTCAATTCAGTCTAATTTTTAAACTAACTGAGTTACACGTGTTCTGTACAATTTGCTATGTTACGCACTTATTATCACGTCCTCTTAACCTCTCTCTTAACGATACCCATGTATAGCTAATTATAGATTAAAAATTAAACAGCTAGACCAGATTCTAATAACTATCATTGAATTAGCGACATTTAGCTTACATTTTGTTGTTTTTTTTTTAATTTCAATTTTATACAATATAAAAATTAATAATACTGTCAATTGACCTTCACTGCATATAATGAAAATACCAGCTATATGAATATTAATTTTGACCATTAATCTAGAATGCGTTCTACTTTTCCTCTTCCCACCCAATTATATTTTTAATATTTAATAATCTGTCGGATACTCATAGAATAATTTGCCAATGTTAGTAATAAGTAATAACTAATTTTATTATCAAAATTAATAGATAATAACCTATAATATTTATTAAGCTATGTATTTTATTATTTATAAGTTTTCAATTTTGTTAGTTAGTAGTAATCATAATATATGTTTTTTTATACTTCTATGTTATTTATATTCAGTTAAAATAAATTTTTCTCAATATTGAGAATGATATAATATATCAAATGAATGATTATATTATTAGACAACAACTACTTTTGCTATAGATTTATACCCTTAAATTGTATCAATAACATGTTTTGATTATTGTGTTTTATAATACTTCAATGTTTTCAAATTTTTGTAATTATAGGTGGAATATCTCAGTGATTTAGAATTTATGTGTGGCCACCAAATTACGGCCTGTGGATAAACTTTAGGTATATAGTTAATGAACCAACAAATACGTTTACCATTAATCATAGGTAATGCTTACTCGAGAACGCATTATGTTTTTGCTAATTTCTTTAACTCTTCTGGTCTGGAAAAAAGAGCTACTTACGTACTTATAAATTTCCGAGAACTTATTACTTAAATCATTAATACTAACAGTTCTAGAATATTTAATTACAATAAAGTATATAACTCAGAATGTTTATTCAATTTAGTGTTACTTTCAACTTATAATGTTTATTTTTTATATATTTAAAGAAACAGTGGGACATTTAAAAAATGAATTAGTGGTGACAAATAAGTTTATTATTTGTAACATATACAATAACCCTAAACCATTTAGATAGTGGAGTGTATTTTTTTCAATGTATTTAGGTATTATAGTACTATAGTGACTACCTATCTACTGCCGCTTAGTACTTATAAGTCAATGGTATAAAAAATGGTATATAATGATAAAATATTACAATTGTCATGATCATTATGTAACCAGTGAGCCTACAATTTCTATCGTGAGTAATACACATAGTTAAAATATAAATATTTGTATAGAAGAAGAGAGTGTAATAAATTTTATTTTAAGCGTTTCATTAAGTGGTATATTAGTTTATTGTGATCCAAATTAGCTTAATTATTAAAGATAGTACCTAGTCAATTTTTGTCTCATACTAAGACTGATAACATAATATGTAATATCCTTAGTAAAATAAACAAGCTAATAAGAAATAAGAAATATTTTATCTAAAACAAAAATTAGCATTATCACTAGGGCCAGGGACTACACGAGGAGATATAATCTTTTTATGTAACAGTTTAAAACATTAGATGCGCTGGTTATTAGTAAACTTAGTTGTTTAGTATAAGCCATATAGATTTACATTAATATACAAGTAAAAGAGACATTTAAAGACTCAAATTTGATAATTTGATTCACTATTGCTTGATTTTACGCATATTTATTTAAAAAAGTAGGTATCAAATTCTAAGAATTACTATAAGCTAAAGCAGTTTATCCCAATATGGAGGTGTTCGGAATATATTTTGTATGATACTTTCTGGTACTTTTCAAAACAATTCGGAAAACTAAAATAGTTAAAGGAATACCTATAATTATTCAACTATGCAACACTAATATTTGAAAAAATATTTTTGTTGTAATTAAAAAAATAAAAACTATAGATTCTTGAAATATATTTACCAAATTTTATATTAAAATTTTCTAACAGTGATATATTTTTTTTTAATATTTTAAGCTTTTTATAGACATTTTTATTTTTTTTTTTTATTTACGCTGGTCAAAAAACATGAAACTTTAACAAAAGTTCTTTTTACAGTCACTATTTTAAAAGATTTGTTTGTATTAAAATTAAAAACATAGGTACATTAAAAACCAGGAGACGAACTATAATTCGGAAAAATTATATTCTTAAAAAAAATTTAAATTTAATTGATCTATATGTACTCGTACTGTAATTAATAGATGTTATATGTATATTTGTGGCCTAATTATCTGGTGATGAAATGTAAACAAATATTATATACGAATCAGGTTGATAAAATGTGGACCAATCATAGGCGTGACTACGGTGGCAGCCTAGGGTGCCTGGGCTGCCCCTGCAATACTCGAAAGGCGCCGGTCAACCAAGTTTTAAATTAGTGGTTTACAACTTTTATTTAGAAAAAAAATATTATGTGTTGTTTATTTTGTTCTAATAATATAAGAATTGATTTATGATTCTTATCGCAAATCCCGATAATAATATTATGTTGGTAACTGCCAACTGGTATAATTTTTGAGAAATATGAGTTATTTTTATAACTATTGAAGGCAAATAATTACAGTAGGAGGACACACCCGAAGGAACATCATCAGATTATGTTTATAAGTGGCTTGATTGGTTAGCAATAGAAGGAAGATCCGATACTTTCAAGACATTTTATAACTGTCTAACATATTTTGTGGTTATACCTGTGACCAGTTGTGGATGCGAAAGAAGTTTTTCAAAAATGTCGATAGTAAAAACCAAATTAAGAAGCACAATGGCACAAGAAAGGCTCAATGCATTATTATTTTTATTTATAGAACAAGAATATGTGTGTAATGTCAATGTTGAGAGTGTGATTGATGATTTTAAAAATGTCCCTACAAAAAGAAGACTCATTCTTTGATTTGTGTTTGTTATACCTAATGTTATATTGTTTTATAATATAAATATAATGAGTTGTTCAATGTTCTTATTATTAAACATATTAGATAGGTACATTCCTCTATATACCTACATAATATTTATAGAATTTTGTTATTCTATACACTATACAGAATACAGTATACGCTTACACATTATGCATGTTGTTTATTATCTAATTTTATTATATGGTGTAATCCAGGCTTGTATATAGATGAATAATAATATTAATATTTCTGGAGTTAAATTTAAAGGTAGGTACTGAAAATACAGAATACTGTATATTATTAATTGTAACTTGAATTTATAGAGATAGACTTTTTTTAAACTATATAAATGTTAAATTGGAGGGACAACCCCCCCCCCCTTATTAGGGGGTAATGGGGCATTTTTCGGTTCATTTAGGTGGCGCCGGTCATAAGTTAGGCTGCCACTGCGGATGAAGTCTAGCCACGCCTATGGGACCAATTGGCAATTGCCGACCGGTGACCGCCCTCGATAGGTTACTGTATTATACAGGCATACGCTGTTATCTGTTTACGAAACCAACTATAAAGAAAATTGGCTTTTCTAATTTTTTTTTTACATTTTTATTTAATTCTTAGACAGGTCGTAGTGCATAATTTATTATTATTATATAATACGTGATACCTAAATATAATTTAATACCTTAATCTCAAACTTAAATCAAGTATTATTGTAAATTACAATTCCATTAATCGCAATGAAATACCCATTGAAATGAATTGTAGTCGAAGTAGTGCAAAACTATTATCGGTGTTCAAAACGAATGCTGAAATAACACTGTAAGAAATGTTATAGTTTAAAAACAGTATTATTAAATTACGCGACTATTTTGTGTTCAAATATGTACCTGCATATTATTTTATTTGATTAACACAAACATGTTTACATGAAAAATGTGTATTTATATATTTAAACTTTAAATGTTGGCTTAATTTTCATAAATAATGTTTTTGATTACAGTATCCAAATTTTAATACAGAAATAACCAAAGTGTGTTATTATTTGTTGTTTTATATGTTCATAATTTTTCTTATATTATCGTGTATGTTTTATACTTGTAACTCAGTATCTGTTATAGTTAGTAATGATAATCCATTGACCTAGAGTATGGACAAAAATTTATCCACGAATCGTCATATGTTGAAAGCCAATGACAAACTTTAAAACGTTTAGTACTTGAGTATTTAGAAGTTTTATAGGTCTATGTAATATAGAAAGATTAAAATATAATAAATATGTTATCTTAACAGCGGTTTTTAAATACTGAACAGAACGGAAAAATATTTTGTTTTGACCTCCCTCGATTTTTTTATTTTATTTTATTGTTATATGTATCATTACATTTACTTTATAGAATGTATCATTCAATACATATTTTAAAATTTAACTTTTAATAGAAATAGCTCTTTATAAAGTATTTTTATTGAAAATATAACGTGTACTATCTGTGTTTTATATATAGGTTTTTTTTATATAATAAGCAAATTTGTGGTAATACAAAATCAAGGTCACTTGCTGTATAGTATTAGGTGTCGAGGGTGATGGTGTTGTACCTCTTCTGTATTTATTGAGTATGTCACTGCGATGAACGGGTTAAATTTGAATTCAATGATAGTAATTGCATACGATGGTTGATTCTGAGCGAATACCATTTGTCCGTCTATATTTATTATTCATATATTTTATTATAATATATATTATATTATTATTATTCATTTATTTCTCAAGATAAGAATACTGGGCGGGGCTCACTGAGTATTCTCGTGTGGAAACCCAGCAGATATTATTTTATATTGGCATATTGCTTTAAGTAATTTATTTTTCTATTAGTAGGTACGTCATAATAAGTAATAAACTAATAAGGTAGATTGAACTAATTTTTGCAAAAACAAATCGCATATATTATAGAATAATAAATTATTATTATTTAATTTCATAGAATATTACTAGCTGTTATTAATTTGTAAGTCAATCCCGGCGTATCACAGAACGGTGTGAAAAGTATGAATACTTAAAATTAATTTTCGTAATTTTAACGAATTTTGTAAAAATTCTGAATATTGTGTAATTTCGGTTAAAAGTAATTTACGTAAAAAATCGCAGGTAAAAAAAATATGGGGTTCAAAAAGATTAAATTTACCTACTTTGATGTGTTGAGCGATATTTTGGAATATCTGTGGAGAGTATTATACCACGATTAAAGATATAGGAACGGACATGTCACATGTAAATAATATATTATATAAAGTACATCTTTAATCGTGGTGTATAAATTATTGTTTGTGTCGATATTTCTGCATTAACGTTTGGTATTTGATTGTGTATACATGTGCAGTGATAAAATTATTCAAGTACAAACATATTACATTAAAATTGATAGTATTCAAAAAGAAAACAATATTATTTCAATATATATAAATGTCAGTATCAATATTATGTTCCAATTATTTGCGGAGTCAGTATAGGTACTTGTTCATCTCAGGGTAAGGTTATTTTATCATTTAATTTTTTTTAGCAATAAATACATTGTTGTTATTTATTATAGACACAATAAATCCAAGAAATCAATCAAATCTAGTTTTGACAATTTAGTAAGACTTAATATGGACAATAATATGTCTATAGAAATGTGAATATCATGTTATATTATATGTCTAGTACAAAATATTTTATTAATTTGAATTCTGAGCGGAGAGATGAATGTATTTATTGCACAATGATAATATTATTCCCAAAATATGAAGAAAATATATTTTGTTCCATTGTTGATGAAAATGTAGTACAGTATAATAATTATACTATTTAGTTAGTAAAATAAATTCTCAGTTAAGTAAAAAAAATAATACATGTTATGACAATTGTATGTTTCATAACTTTGATAACATATTATTGAATATTGATAGTAAATAATTATTGATACAGTTGCCCATATTTTTTGTATTATTCGTTCTTTAAAAATTATAACATCTTTTATAAATTACTGTAGTTATAAACTTATAAACTTGAAAGTGCTGTAATATTTTTATAACCAATACTTACAAGCAATATCAATATAATATTATAGGTAATCTATTTATTTTTATTTTTTGAAATATTGAGAGTGTTCGTGAAGTGTACTATAAGTGTTCAAGTTAGTTTGGTGGTGTTTGAGTCATATTTATGAAACATCATACATCTATACTAAATACCAGTGATTAAATGATAAATACATAGGTAATTAAAACTACATATTTGATTTTAGATTCTGAGAGGAGCAATGAATATATTGATTTTACAATGATGTAGTTTTTTTTATATTACTTTTATTTATTGATTTTGTTAATACAAACATCCACTATAAGTGCTCGAAATAACTCTTCGATTTTCAACTTCAGTATCTTGTTTGATGGGAAAATGAATCTTGTCGTACATTGAGGAAGTTAAAATTTAAAATTCTCATTAGTTTTCAAAAGCACCGAGAATATCAAAAAAAATTAAGGATGTTTGAAATTTTCCTTGAATATTACCATTTTGGAATTTTCTATATACATATACGATAAATACGATAAAACAAATCTGTTTACGGATATTTTAAATTTTAAATTTTTTAAGTTATTTTTGTCTATAAATGTCAATACAATTTTATTTGTTGGGTCAAAAAGAGTGAAAACTTAATACAAGGCTACTGATAGGTTGCACGTAGGTAAGTTATTCTGCAACCAAAAAATTTAAAAATATAAAAACTCAGCCTTTTTTATAGTTATTTTATGTTCAAATTTTGACGAAATTCTATATTAAATAACCAGTAAGTTAGTTATTTTATTTTAATTTTATAATATTAATTCAAATTACCGGCTACCGACTACCGTATTAATAAAGTAATAACAATATGAATATAATATAAAATAATATCCACACTGACAAACCGTCTCCAGTCAGAATCGTTTTTCGTATACAATAATATTGTATCATTGAAGTTAAATTTAATACCATACATTATACAGTGACCCACTTGTAACCTACTGTACGCAAAATGACATCCACTTACCCGCTTTTTTATTTTAATAATATTGTATCACATAACTACTGTGCTTATTTTATTTAAATAAATTATATATTTATATTGTATACGAGTGCCTACCTATAATATGACTAATATGTTGGTTAGGCACTACGTTATATGCTATATAGTTTGCTTAACTAAAATTATGTATATAACTAAAGAATTATTTATAAAAAAAAATTAAACTGATTAATGTATTATGAAATGGAAGTAGAATATGATTAAAAAAAAAAACAGATAGTTTCCTAAGAATGTGTATTGCCAATATTGTTTACACTATTAAAAGTATGTGGTTCTTTGTTTGTGATTACTGATTACTGATTAGGTAGTCATATTTCCAACTTTCAGATGTATCTATCTATAGGGAAAAGTTTATATTCAGACATTAAATAATACGGTAGTCTTATGATAAATAAATAGTTAAAAAACAATTTAAAAACTAAAAGACAAAAATGAAGAATCATCGCGTATAATCTATGTTCATAATTGTTAAGTTGATGTATTATTACCACAAAGAATACTTTGTCAATGATATTGATTGATGGGCATAATAATATTAACCCCGGGATTTAATAATTATAGAATTATTTACTATGAATGAATTTTAATTTATCTTCGTCACAAACCTCGTATATTTTTCAATAATTTTGCTTTATTAATAATAACTGATTTAAAATATATATTTAAAATTGATTAAATGTCTGATCTATTACAGAACAACAGAAACAGAATTATATTATTACACTAGTTAGTGAGGTATAAGTAGTTGTTACAAACAAGTTAGTCATAAGTCATGACAACATGTCAACTCAATATGTTAGGCATAATTTTACCAATACATATAATACATTATAATAATATTATGTGGATCATTAGTTACTTATTTTATTGTATAATAAAGCATTAAATTCCAGTACATTTTCTAGATTATTGTAAGGATGATATTTGAACTTTACAGTGATAAACAATATTATCTTAAAATCTAGAAAATTGATTTTTTGGAATAATGTGTCATCATTTCAGGCTATTCTGAATAAATTAAATTAATTAATTATTTATGACGAATTGTATTTTATGTTGTGTTGTATTCTTAGTTTAAACTAAAAACAAAATTCTTATACATATATTACAACACAGTAAAGGTTATACACTTTTATAAAATGGCTTCGTTTTATTTAATAGTATTAGAGGACTGTGTACCCGCATGTGTTGTCACTTTTCTCTGTCTAACTAACGCATAATATATCACTTATTAGTTAAGAAGAATTAATTTCATCCCGTTATTTTTAATATTAGAGATAATCTATTTTTATAATCTATCAAATTACCAAATCTAGGGCTCCACTTAGGTCTTTTTTTAATATTTTAAATTTTAAATATGTTATGAGCATTTTAAGATTTACAGCAATTTTAAATTTTGCAATGTTCAAATTTGCTTCAATTTTAAGATATTGGAAAAATCTACGTGGAGACTGGGATAATATTCTTTCCTTTAAATTTGATTATAAGTCGATTCACTGTTTTATTAAAAATAGCAGATTTGAAATCTAAAACGGAATCTCCAAAACGTAAAATTGTTGTGTTATGCTTTACTAAGACAGAGTTTGAAGACCTCTTAAAACAACAACTTCTATGTGAACCAGTCTCAAAATATATTTTAATACAGTAATACAACAACAACTGAAAATTTAAAAGTTTATTCCATAAAGCTAACTATTTAAATAGATTAATTTGGTATTACTGTATTAATTTAATATAATATTATTTTCAAATACATACCAGCTAACTCTATGTTCGGTAGCTGGTTCTAAATTTTGAAACTTTTATATTGGATGTTATGTAACATATAGTATAAATACACAGGTATATCATGTGGATTACATGACCACACGCATACATTTGGTATTATAAGTATTCAAAACAATAAGTTATATAATGTTCCTTGATATTTCTGAAGTAAAGAATACTGAAGCATGAGTACTGAGTACTATAATAGTTATTATTATGTGAGTACGGATACATTTTTGGTATTATAAAAAAATATGCAGAATTTGCATATTATTATTAACTACCTATGAAGCTATCTAGTTTTTGTTTGCTTTGACGATACAGTCTTTATCTTACATCACTCATTACATAGATGTTCGCAGTCGTTCTTAATGTTTAATTACCTATATTATACGTCTGTGGAAGAATATTATAGTATAATAGGTACATAATATAAATTATAATATTAATCATAATATGATAAAATATGATAGTTCTATTTAATGATTAAACTTAATAAGTAAGATAATGTAATTAGATAACAATCAACGTATACGAACAAACAATATTTATTTAACAAATTATTATTTGGAACATTTACATGTTGTAAATAATATTATATAATATTTAGTTAGGTACCTACATGATAATTTAACAATTGTACATACCTAACGTTTTTCATTTAACTTTTCAATAAACGTATAGTTTTTGTTGTTTAACATAATATTTTACAATTAAAATAAGGTAATAAGGTTAAGTACAAATTTCAAATTTGATTCAAATCAAAAACCAATTACCAATAGAAAGGTTGTGTTAATTAAATAAAAAATTATACACTATTAATGTATTGTATTTTTCATGTTTAAGCAGACAGTAAAAACAAATTATTTGCAACGCTGTAAGCTAATAAATTGGGATTTGTGAACAATACATTAGTAAAAAAAGTTTTATAAAGTGGTCTAAATGAATCCATTTAGTATGGGTACCTAGTAATTCCAAAAATCAGAATCTAAATTATCGTATATCGCGCTCAGAATTTAAAAAAAACAATGGCCGTTAGTTGACATGGTGTGTAGGTAATACAGTTTAATACGAACCGTACATGGTGGGTCAGAGCAGTCCAGGACGTTGGCCTAAAGTGGTATAGGTAAATAACATTTCATCGTATAATTATTAAATTTATTATTATATAGTTATTTATATTCAGTATTCTTATTAAATCAATTTTAAAGCTAAAAGTTTAAAATACTTGAAATCAAAAATAATACAGTCTTTATCATACTCAGATATACATAGATAAACAGTCACACAATTGGTCAATTAATTTTCCAAAGCATTTAATAAGTAATAAAGTACCTATTTTAATTTTCGAATATTAAACAACCTTCTATGAGCTTAACTGTAGTATCGTTACATCGACGATCCATCTCTTTTATTAGGTACTTGTTCTAAAAATGATAAAATATACCCTAATGGCCTAATATATTTTTAATGCTGCTAATTTTTTTTCATGAATTAAGTCTGTTTGACATTTTGGTACCATTTTTAATAATAGTGCTATTATAGACATCTTGTTTTAAACTTTCTGCAATTTGATTTAAATGTTCTTTCGTACTTTTAACTATGGTAGGTAAAACCGAAATACATAACTTGGGAGCTTGTAATTTTAAACTTTGGTATATTACTTAGATTACAAACGGCACATAGTATTTCGTCCAATTCACACAACAGTATCATAAAACTTTCTTCGCGGAAACTTAGCAAAATCCCACCTGCTAATGAGTCTAAATCAGTACCATATTGATGCATACGTTCACAAGTTGTAGCAATAACAATATACGACTGTTTGATTGTATGGACGATTTTTCTGTGGCTAAACCAACGAATTTCTATAGCCTCTAGTATTTTTAAAAACGGATCATTAATTATAGCTTGCACTTTTTAAAGTATTTCCTCTCATTTGGGTGATTAGTGAAATAATTTGTAAATATCTTTTAAAACATGAAACATGCGTTTAATTTTTGGGAATTTATTACACATACTGGTTAGTGCAGGTGATATTATATGTGATATACAATGTACCTATTTAAGGAACTTCCCTTCCAGATTTTTACTAATAAGTCTACGAAATCCACTTTTATTTCCCGACATGTTTGCAGCTCCATCAAAACCACATGGAATAATATTTTGATAGAATACATTGTTTAAATACATAATTCGGCACTTATTTCATTTACGATTGTATGAGCTTTAGTATCAGATAAATATTAACCTAGAAACATTTGTCCTTTCATCGGCCATTAAAGAATATTTTTTTCCAACAACTTCATTATCTAATTTCTTATTTAATATTTCTGATGCACAACATAAAAGTTCATTAGCTATAGCTTTACTAATATAAAGGTCTATCACTATTTATGGCAATCCAATTTTCAAGTGTTTCACTACTTTTCATAATTAAACGCTTAACTAAAGGTTCATTCGTTTTAGTTGTGTGTCCTATTTCTTCTATAGCCAAAAAATAAATTCAGTGAAAAAATAAAGAGAAATGTTTTAGATAACTGCATATATAGAGTCCCCCTCTACGGCTTATAGGTATATCCTCAAGGGACACTATATATTATTATTACAGATTATAATCAATATATTGAATATCAAAATAATAATAATATCTACTCTTCAACTAGTTAATGATGTATTCTGTGTAGTTAATGTACTATTCTCAATATTGTGGAGATTATTTAGAATAATAGATTATATAGGTAGTTAATAGTTATTGTTTTAAATGTTTAGATATAGAATTCATTTGATTTTAATGTAAAAACTTTAACTAAAAGAGGGTTTATTAAGTTATAAAATAACAGATTTCATACGGTAACATATTGGTACAATATACATAAATAATGATATTAAATTATTATTTAAATTCAAAATCAAACTAAAATTGTATTTTCAGTTAATTCATTTTAAAGACTAATTATTATAGGAACGTACGTTTTATTTTTAATGTTTGTATTAGAGTTATTTAAATATACCTAAATACAAAATAATGTTAGTAATATTTTAGATTCTGAGTGGAGTGATGAAAGTATTGATTTTAAAATGTTGTGTGTTCTTTTATTTATTCATTTATTTTTATATTTTATTTTTTTTTTGTGTGGGAAAAACAAAAAAAAAAATTAAGAAAATCTGGAATTTTTACGCAAATTCGGTTTTCGAAAAAATTCGATTTTGGTTTTTAGTGCAACTCTAAAAAAAATGACCGTATATTCATGAAATATTCACTGGTTATTTATATTAGCATTTTATATATACGGTACAATTTTCAAAATATTTTGATTTGTTTTGAACTGTTTACGAGCATATTGAGTTTCTAATATTTTTAGTTTTTCTTTCTATGAATATCAATAAAATTGTATTAGTTGGGTGAAAACTTGAAAATTTAATAAAAGGTTCCTGGTAAGCTGTTGTTAGTGTAAATTAAATAAAAAGTTAAGCTTAAATCAATAATAATTTTTTATGAGCATTTAAAGTTGAAATTTTACAATATACGTAAAAATCACAAAATTGTGCAAATTGTTTTGAGTTAGAAATTCATAAGCATTTTTCTTTTTAAATCTAAGATTTTAAAATGTAATACAAGATTCTTTATGAGTTTTTCTACCTTTAGTCGATTGTCAAATTAATAAAAACATATTGATGATTCAAAGATTTTCTTTTTATAGGTATAAGGAAAAATATCGAATAGCGTGCTATGGCTGTTTTTCTAGTTTCCACTGCACTATACGTCTATACCTAAAAATATATCTATGATTCCTCAATTTTCCTCCCACAGGAAAAATATCCAGTAGCATGATACTTTATAATATATTTATTTTTATTTATTCTTCGAGAAGATAATGATGGGCACACTAAACATGTTCGTGGGCACATAAAAATTATAATTAAGCCTTTTATATAATAAAACACCTAAAAATGTTTGTTGATATCTTTAAAGTTCAAATTATTTTACATTTAATTTAATAGGTATCTTATAAAAATCCTTTTGAGACATCCTTCTAATCACCTAGCAGCTAGCACCGATTAGTTCCTTTAAATGTGTATCAATATAACACATTACATTTTCTTTAAAGAGAGGATAAATAAATTATAACAATAAAATATAAAATTACATAATTAGACACATTCAAATGTATACATCCCAAAACATCGGTTACCTAGTTTGTCAGGTGATTGGGATAATTACAGTAACAATATATCATTATCTTACTAAAAATAAAGTTTGTCGTCATCAATCTATTACATTATTTTGTAGTTTAGCAATACCGATCAGGTATCCTAGAAACGTACGTAAAGTCTTATTTGTTTGGAGGCATTAATATTCCGGTCATTGTGTATTGCCATATTATTGTTTTAAAAAAATACTTTTTTTCAAGCGATGTTTTTCTATAAAACAGCAATCTTCGTTGGATCTTGTGAAACACAATTAATAACGTCACGACTAATGAATACATATGAGAAAATCGTTATTCTTTTCCTGAATTTTGAAACGATTGTCGATTACATTTTACTATGTCGCGAGCAAAACTCTAGAAAATGCATAGATATAGAGCTACAAAGATTTTTGTGCGGTCTTTCATATCGTGTATTTGTGTGAATCGTATTATCAACCTACACAAATAAATATGTATACAAATTAGGTACCTCTAATAACATTTAAATGAGTATCATTGCAACAAGCTTTAACATCATAAAATAAAACCTACCTATATTTAATGTATCTAATTATTTTTTTGATAGTTCAATAAGTAAATATATAATTAATTAAATTAATTAATTATATATTATAATTAATTATTTAAATTAATCTTAAAATTTAACAAAGAAAAGTTAATGTGCATAAAAGAGCTTATAATGACTAGGTATACAATTTGTTTTATTTTTCCATACAAAAATTAAAGATGAATACTTTATATACATATTCTGTTTTTAATATTTCCCGTAAAAATCTATTCACTACCTATAAACATCAAATGTAAAATTAGATTAATTTTTTTTGTAATTTTTTTTCAGAAAATATTTCTCTATAAATTGTAATTATAAACTATATGCCAAATACGAAAATCCTATAACATTTATACTATAATAATTAAATACAAGTTACATCTATGAATTCTCATTCTTACCAGTTTGTTATTTACACAATTATAAACGTTAACTACCTCTTTATGAGTATAATGTATATCCACATAAAATAAACTACAATTATATGTGTAGCTGTGTAGACAAATTAGTGTTATATGGTAATACAATTAAAATTTTAAAAAAATTTAGTTATTTCAGAACAATATACTTTCTGTTGAATGATTATTACATCAATTTATTTTACTGCTTTTCCTAACCTTGATTATGCATAATAATCAGAGCAAACAATATTATAATATATACTGATACCTCATATACCTTACATATCTACATATCTTTACACACTATTTTAAATAATATAATATAACTACATAATAAACATGTAATTTATTTATTGTTATAATACTGAATATAACATAATACGTTTATTTTTAACTATGATCGATTTCAAGTTTAAATGTATAAATAACTAGTTGATGTAAGCTGAGGGAGGTTCCTGCTAGATAATTTATTCGAGAGTCAGATACTGGGTGATAATATATTAATATTTGGCAACCATTAACTTCATTAGCCTACTGTTAGGTATACCATACACGTTACTCAATAGGTACTCGGAATTTAATACGTTTTAATAAATCAACGTCCTTATAAATCCATATAATATATTGTATTAACTGTTATAGTTAAACATGAAAAATATTTATTAAGATTTTTTATGTAGGCTACCAATAATTAACTTATATATTTTTATCGATTTTATATTTTATTGTCATTTGATTTTGTATTTTACTTTCAAAATAAACAAAAAAATGTTTTAGATTTAAATGATTTTAATTGTTTTGAGACAATATTTAGACCAAACGATGTGTCATACCCTCAAAAATATTATTCCCTATCGTTTTTGTAATGGGCCAATTTACTCGAAGATTCCTTAAAAACAATAAAAATGATTCTGCGTTAATGCGTTTTGTCTATGTTGAGCATAGGCCAGAAAAAGAAAACAATTAGTGAGCTGAGCCGCTCACATACTCTTAATCTGTTATGGATCATAGTCGACCTGATGAATGTTTTGATTCTCTGTATACATAAATTCGTACATGGTACATCTACAATATTAATATATTATGTAAGTAAAATAAATATATATATACCTAATAATCAAAACAAAATGTACTCAACCCATAACAGTTATTTTTATGCAATGTTTTGGATTATAACTAGGAGGGTCTAAACATTAAAAACGTATAGAGGAGGGATAAAAACGTTTACAAGGAGGAGGGCTAAGCCCAATGGCTATGTGTAAAAAATTATCCAAAAACATATTTTATAGTATCGAGTAACGGAGTAAATAAAATATGTGTAGGAATTAGTCTGCTAGAGTAACTGCATAATCCTAAATACGACACATCATACTTTCATGCATTTTAAAATTTTACTCCATTATACAAAATATTATCATCGATAAAGTCATCGAGGAAATCTGGGAGTTCCCAAAACAATTTTTTTAAGTGTTTATATACAAGTTGCATGTTAAAATATTTTTCAATATTAAAATTAATTTAAAAAAGAAATATATTTCTAAAACCACAGCTTGCAACTTGGATATACACGCTCCATACCTATAAATTATTGCATGCCACATTTTTGAATAGATACCTATATGTTTGAACTTATTAGCACTTAAATTGACAATGGTTAAGTAAATATAAATAACAATCTCGTCGACCTAATAGTGGTACTGGAGGCCGTAAAACTCCGAAAAGTAATCTCACTAACTTTATAAATATTTCTGGAAAAATAAGACGTATATAGTCTCTGACCGTAGAAATCCGAAATAAAATCCGGTGCTAGGTAGGTACGTAATATAGCGTTGTATATTATAGGTAATATAGTGATAAAGGTGCGAGCAGTAAAGACTAAAATAAAACCTATATGGGTGTCGAGGAGAGTCGTCTACCACTGAATGGAACGTGACATTAAATTACCATACACAACGCATAATAATGTTGTGTTTGGACTTGAATTGAGAACACGGAAAACTTGTTCAAGCTACGAGAATGCGGACGGCGCAATCGAAAGTCGGTATAACATATTACTATGTTATTGTGGTCATGAACCGGCGGAAAAAACAACTCGGACATTCCGTGTGGTACAAAAATATCACTAAAAAATGCATATAGTGATACCTATCAGAGGCTATCACCCCTACTGCGGCTTTAATATTGTGGCTTCTCTGCAGTTCACGACTGCCCACACGTCGTATCATGCAATATTAACAATAAGCATAATGTTGCATAATATAGCACTTATATCCACCCACACAGTAGCGTAATTACGTGGCGGGAGGGGAGATTTGGGTGTCGTATCCCCCCATGACTTATTTTAAACCGGTGAACCAAATTTATGCATTTAATTAATTATATAAATATTATTATTTATAGGTTCTAACATAGCATATTTTATGGAACATCAAATAAAAACCCTAATTCCCTATGGCAGCTGTAACTAAGATAGTATTATTTCGTAATAAACCCTTATCATTATTGCAATATTGCACAAATATATTGGAATAATGCACTTCAGCTTGATTTTTGAGAATTTTTTCGGAGGCTTATAGGTAAGTATATTTCAACGAGTTACCTAAGCATAATGGTACAATCAAAATTTGTCAATTAGACCTAGTTCCAAGGTTATAACATTTTGAACTTTGCAATTTTGAGAAATTTACGTATACGCATATTATTCCACAAAGTAAGGCACAAAAGTACCTACATTTTGAAACTTTATTAAATAGTATGTAATTATGTATTTTAATGTACCTACTCTTTACCTACATTATACAAATTACAGATCACAATGGTTGGATTGAGAGGTTTTTTATGATATAAACAAACATTTTTTTTTTTTTTGGCAGGTGATTAGGGGTTAATATTTTAATCCCCCTCTCCATAAACATGACCAAATTACGCCACTGCACCATCATAATATAGGCTATATATTATACTGAGTAATAGCATATGGAGGGGTCCGTGCAAATTCCATTTCTCAAAACTTTTAACTTTTCTATAAAAGTCTAAACGCAAAAAAAACCAGACGATGATAGCTCATATTATTGGCGACAACCATCCCACCCCCGTCCACGCACTCCTTACTCCCTCTCACGGGCTGCAGATACAGCCGATAGGGGCGGGCGGCAGGCCCTACAGAGAGACCCCGGGGGCGCGAGGACGTAGGGACTATCAGTCTGCACAGATTTAAAATTGTTCTCAATTGAAAACAGCCCAAAAGCCCATTTTTGACAGAAATGGAGTTATTTTGTTTTTGCACGAACCCCTTCATATTATTATAGGTACCACTTATACCCAGCCACAATATAATACAGACGACGATAGCTCATATTATTGGCGACAACCACCCCGCCCCCGTCCGCGCACTCCTTACCCCCTCTCCCGGGATGCAGATACAGCCGATAGGGGCGGGCGGCGGGCACTACAAAGAGACCCCGGGGGCGCGAGGACGTATAGCGACTATCGGTCTGCAGCCGCGGCGCGCGCGACCCGACGCGACGACGACGGCGGAAGGCGTCGTTATTAATGATAGTGGCCGAAACACAACAACAACGTGACGACTGCGATACAGGTGGGTAAGCGATATTATTATTGCGCCGCCACTATCGCGCGCGGTAGTCTGTGCCAACGTGCGATTATGTACAAACCGGTGTTGGGTGTCGTGTTCGTTCTCGTCGCGTTTTCGGCACATCCAGCGCGGTCGTCCGACGACGACGCTTCTGCAGCCGCAGCAGATACTGCCGTCGCGTTGCCCGCCGAAAATTCCACGACACGCGACGAAGTCCGAGGTACGTGCAAAAAAAAAAAAAAAAAATGCTAAAATATTGTCGTGGCGATACCTCTCCAAGTCGTGCCACGATATGCGGTCCGACAGGGTGAACGGTGAAAATCGCCGAATTGTGATGTATAATATTTTTTAGCTGCACCGTGGTGAAATTTTTTAACTACACGAAGGTCTTTTGATCACTGCCCAAACGCGTTTTTCCATACTTCAAAGTACCCGCACCTATACTTTTTTAAGCTTAGCGGCTTAAGTACCTACGAGTATTTGTAACGCTACGAAATTTTTCCAAACAAACCCAATTTTTGACCATAAAATATAAATAAATACTATCGTAATCGGAACGTTTTTAAAATACTTTTGAAGTGAGTACTTTCAATTTTGGGGACACAACATACTGTGATTTCTAGATGCTGACTTGGTAATATTATAATATTAGGTTTTTACATTTTGGAAACCCATAGAGGTATACTATTCTTATTCCATTTTCCAAAATCCAAAGTCAAATATAATATTATATAGATACCTATTATATATATATTTTTAATTCATTAGTTTTTTTGATTTACAACCATATAGTAGGTTTAGTTCAAAATACGACCATATAGATAGAGTTTTACTACAAAGATAGGTATTAGGTGTATGGTGTATCTCGATTTTGATCTGCAGTCGGCACTCGGTAAGAATATTTTTTATCGGCTGTATACTATATAGTTGTGTTCCAAAGATAACTTGGTACAAAATAGGTCTCATCCGAATTGTGGCTCGGGATTTTTTTCGCGTTGTATCCTTGTTGCGGCTGGACTAATATATTCCATTTTAAGATCTAAGGTCTAATGTCCATTATCCATCGTATATTCGTACCCATAATATTCAGTGCACGAAAGATCGCTAAAAAATTGAATTCGTTCTCTTTCACGTTCAAGTTTTTTTTGCAAATGAACATGTTCAAGTTTAAGTTCTTTGAAAAATGATTGAGTTTATTTGGTCTTTCATTTAAATATTATGAAAGAAAAATTGTACTATTTAATATTATTAACCATTATTTATATATATTATAGGTGTTTATTAAATGATAGAGCAATTTAAACTTTTTAAATATCGTTCAAATTCATTAAAAATATAAAAATCGTTACGTTTGGTTTGAAAAAAAACTATTGATTTTCACAATTTACTATAAATATGAACGTGAATACATGAACGTGTGTTAATAAACGACGTTCCTCCCAAACACTGATAATATTATCGTTGGCCCTTTAATAATAATGACAGTTGAGTGTTGACGATCATAATATTATAGGTTCATAGCATATTATATTAATGTTTTATTGCTTATCATTTTAAGAAATGTCTATCATATCGTTATATTACATCGTTGGCTGTTTAGTAACCATATAGTTACACTTTTTATAAAAAAAAAGCAAGCAAGTTCTTAGCGGTGCCATAATAATAATTTTTTCCAAAAAAATATGTCAGGAACGTGTTCCGAAATAAAAACATATTATTGCAATATTTACATTACAGGTAAAAAGTTTGTATAATATTGTATATAGAGGATAATTTAGATTTTAGACTGCAAAATGTTTGCTTATATTAACTAATTTTGTAGGGAATACTGTGATTTATTTATTTATTTTTATTTATTGCCGTACTCACTTACGCTGTGATCATGTAATCATACAACAAGTTATTATTATTTTTTTTTTTTGCGTTAAAAATACGATAAAATAATAAAAATGTTTTTGTCGTCGTTTTATACTTACCTATGAAATGTAAATTATAATTCCGGAGGTTTGCAGTTCCGCCACCCGCATTAAATATTCAAGCTTTCGCAGAACGTTTAATTATCCCACGCGCGACTTAAACGTAATAGGCAGTAGCGTATGTATTCTAAAATGCTCAAAAAATACAGTATAATTATATAATACTTACAAGTTATTTATTTTCATTCATATTCGTCTACATCTGAGTACCTGCGTTTTTAATCAATATAAATAGTTAAAATAAACCATATTGCAAATTACCTATACGCATTTAATATTTTAATTTTTCAGCAGTAAATAATAGAATATTAATGAATCGAATCTTGAAATCTTGAACTATCATCTTGAAGCTATAAAAGTTTTACTTAAAAATATATTTTCTTTTAGGATATGAGTCATTATAACTATTATGAATTAATATCATTCAAATAATTATATTGTTTGTAAGTTAACACTTAATTTAGTTAACTAGCACAACAACATAATTTATTAAAAGCGCATGACATAATAATATTAACAAATATAATAATATTAGATAGGTACCTAAGTTTGTATAAATTATAAATTTAGAATGAAATTAATATATTTTACAAATTATAGCAGTGTGTATAAAAACTGTAGTTAAGTATATTATGTCTTATTAGTTTATTACTTACACAGACCAATTTTGAATTGTTTAGTGATGATATAAGCATGAGTGTAATAATATCAATAGATATTGTAGTACACGTTATTAATTAAATAGGTAGGAACCTACCTACCGGCTACCACTAACCACAGTTACAAATCTTTTTACAATATTTTACAATAAATTAATTTAAAAACAATTTAAAGTATATTAATATCCTATTATGAGCTAGGTACCTACTATTTGAGTTTTACAGTTATAAAACTAATTAGTGTGCTATGAATCATAACTTATCATTGTTAAATTGTTCATTATGTCGCTTATGATATTATAATATTATTGTCTCTACACCATTTTGTATATAGGCTATAAAACTGTACTGCCGTACTGGCTAGTGACTACTTGTGTAGTAAGTAATAACTCTTCAACCATAACGCAATTTGGTACCTTAGGTATAATATGTAAAAATATATTCCGTTGTTCCATCTAAGACATGAGTGAAGTTATTAAAAATGAATAATAATAATTTTTAACGAGCAGAGCTTTCTTTTTTGACACATGTTACATGTAATAATTCTATGTACCTACCTAAAGCGTTCAAACATTTTTGGTGAAACTGACATGTACGAGTAGGTGTTTAATGCATCACACAGTTATAATACTGTATGTACCTAAACACTATTTTATTAAATTTCTAAATATAATATGGGCTATGGCACAATGACCAATGGGTGCTGAAGCACTTCCTTCCCTTAGGTAATTATCCAAAGATAACTTTCTCGTGTATGAGTTTACGAGTTTATTTTTAAAAATGTATAATAATAATTTAATCTATAACAGAATTTACAGTAGTAAAATAATATATATGATAATATATATATAATATAATAATATTTATGGTTTGCCATTTTTAAAACTCTGCCTACTTATTTAATTTATAGTAATAAGTCTATTTTCTATGTACAATGTACATATATGAATATTTTGTATTTATCGTCCTTCCCACATTTTTATCATTCCTAGATTTACCACAGTATTTGATGTATGCGTAGGCATATGTATCGATTTAGCAAAATGTCCATTTATATGGTAATATTTAATATTAGAACGTAATAAAAACCAGTCAGAAAATCTAGTTCCTTTAAAATCGGCCTGGGGCTAAGTATTGAAAAAAAAAATTATTGTCTATCGAGATTATTAATTGTATTGACTATTATTGGCACTTAAGACCATTTGTAAGAGCGTCCCTCAATGTTTTTTATATCAAATACTCGTAAACGACGGTGTATAACAAATAATCATACCTATACGATGGCATTAATTTACATATTTTATTAACTTTTATCGCCCATTCATGATTCACCCATATATTTAAATGGCCAAGAATTGAATTGTAAAAATAAAAAACTATGTATCTGTTAATAATATTAATAATTACTATTTAGTCTTCATTCATAATTATTATAATTTATAACCGTATAAAAAAATAAAAAGATTGCTCAACCCCCAAAATATATAAGTACTGTATATAAGTACCTATGAATAAGTTCTGTGAAAATAGTTCTTAATAACGATGAAAGGAAATCGTATGATTACAAATAATAATTAATTAATATGTAGGTACTTTTGTCTTTCTTCGAAAGTGTACATTGTTTCATTACTTCGTTTAAAGTATATGTAGGTACCTATACCTACCTAAATTGAATGGGTAAAAAAAGTATTGAATAAAAAAAAAATTAACATAATATTTGATATTTGACTATTGAATTGGAAAATGTATATACATAATTCAATTTTATTCGTGGGAATTTCATTGAATTTTTATTTGAAAATTAAAGAGCATATAATATGAATTAAAAAACCTATATACTTGACGTTTCTCTGTGTACTATTATACCTACATGGTGACTGGTGAGTATATACCTATCTAATATGTATGTAGAGCTATACTTTTAAAATAAACCATTTCTGATTTAATTATTGTTATCATTAGTGCGTTGATGGTAAACGATTACCATTAAATTAAACATTTTATGTCAGGCATATTTAAAAAGTATTTTGTACTTTTGTTTCTTGAGGTTAAAAACCTTGGAAATTCTTTCCGGTTTAAAATCTGGAAGTACGTTGTTAATATAATATGAGGGTATGGCTGTTCAGTAATATACGTGTACGTAGTACAAACGAATAATATGTAGGTATATTGTAAACAAAATACCAATACCAGTTTAATAATATGTAACCGTGGGCAGTGGCTTGTGGTGGTCGATGGATATACACGGTGACTCATTAAGCATGGTCACCACAGTTTTTTTCATTTAGAAATGAATTTATTCAAAATCTGATTTTTAAGTATGCTTGAGGACCATTTTTTTCAAATATTCTTGGAAATCCCATGTCATTTAAGCACAATTATGTGGCAATAGAAACATTAGACACTTATTTTTCAAATTGACTCTCCCTTTTTACTGTTTTTACTTCCTTTTTTATTTTTTTTCAAACGTTGATGATCTAAATAAAAATTCAAAAATTAGTTTTTGAATTATTAAACTTTGTGTACTCAATAATATACTCAATAATAATAGGGTTAGAAGATAATATGTTATTAGAATTAATTCATCAACATTTTTAATATTTGTAAACATTTTTGAGACTAGATACGTGCTAGATCAAATATTACATAAAATACTTTATGTTTTATGTGAAACTATAATTAAGAACTATTATTCTTAGTAGGTAACTTCATATAGTTTAATAACTCAGAAACCACACGCTCAATTTCGATTTAGATTCATCAAATTTTATTTTCTGAGTAAAATTTTGAAGTACACTAGTATAACTCGAAAGATATTATTCGCAAGACTTGGAACGGTATGTCCCTGTAATATAAAATCATATTAATAATCAGATTATATAATATAGCGATTTTATATGTATTTAATTCTGTTCACTATCTAGTCACTAGTAACTATTATTTTAATTAAAATTCAAGAACATAAAGTATATAGGTAGTCATTTATGATCGTTCGAGGCTTTAATATAATAAAATATAATTTGAAATCTCTATTCACTCAGTACTGAAATGGAATACGACGCCGTTGTATATTATAATTAATTTTGATAACTTGAAAAGAATATTTAAAATGCTTGTTAATATAGGGTTTATTTATCTGTCTTTTGAAAATCCTGTTTTACATATTAAGTCTACAGTAATACAATGTCATATAATATGCATTATGTGTAATATATATGCATTATGTGTCATTTTATAGGTAAACAGATTTATTAAATATGTGGTTCTTGAAGTATATGACTATAAGACCATTATTATTTTTCATTGTATTCCTGGAAAATAGCTATATATATTACATTATGAATTTGTATAGGGTGATTTACTAAGCATGCTCACCACTTTTTTTATTAAATAATTTTTAAATATACTTATACAGATCATATTTTAAAATTCTTGAGATTCTTTGTACCTACTACTTAAGGAGTGTTTTATGAATATACATATATAACATATTTGAGTCCTTCAAATGAAAGGCCCCTTTTCTACTGTAAATTAATTAGTGGATAATTTTTCTGAAAACATTGACGTATCAGAATCAAAATTAGAACAATTAGTTTTGAGTTATTTATCTTTGTATACTAATTTAATTAGGTTCATAATAATTTGTTTGGAGGATATAGGAGTAATATTATCTTTAATATAAACAATTTAATAGCTGAAAACTACTCGTTCGAATTTTGAATAAGGTATACATAGGTATATCTACATGGACAATTTCAAAAATTTAATCACTAAATAATTTACAGTAAAAAGGGGGGTTCTCATTTGAAAAACCGAAGTTTGTACCTCCACAAGACACTCATTAAGTATTAAGTTAATTAAATCTCAAGATTTGAAAATATAGTCTTTAATTATATTTTAAAATTCTGAAAATCAGATTTTGAACAACTACATTATTGAAGAAGAATAAGTGGGTGAGAATGCTTGGTAAATCACACACTATATATATAATTTTAATTTTACCTAGTTACTAAGTATCTACATTTTGTTTTTATCAATAATTAATAACTTACAAATATAAACATTTCAACTATTGTAAACAATATTTTTGGATATAGTTATTTTCTTATTTGTGGTTATCGCAACATTAGGTACCTAGTCATTATTGCTTAAGGGAGCTTCCATCGGTTTTGTTGAAACCAATCTGAACATAAATTTAGTTTATTTTAATATTTTTAAGTATATTAATTAAATTCCGTTTCATAAAATAAATCTTATTGAGGCTACAGTCGATGAAAAAAGTGGTGTTTAGACCAAAAAGGTAGACGAAACTGAAGGAATTTGGTTTGACGAATTTCAATTTTGAAAACTGATTTCCATTGATTACCAAATTTACAAGGTTCCCGTCGAGGAGATTTTGAATATCTATATTTTTTCAGTTGTGATAACCAATAACAATGAATAAAAATATGATATTTTTGTATTTATATTAACACATTAATATACATTATGACACTAACAATAATTGTAATATTAAAAATCACCTCGATGGAAACTTAGTAAACTTGTTAATCAATCATAATCCGATTTTAAAATTAAAATCTGTCGAATCGAATTCCTCCAATTTTGTCTGGATTTAAGGTCTAAAAGTCACTTTTTTTTCATTGACGGGAGCCCCCTTAATGTTTGCAATAACTTTCTAAATAAAATATCATTTTTTTAATTAAGTACCAAAAATAAAATAAAATAAAATTTGTAATTTGTATTTGTATATCATTAATACGAAATAAATGCAATGGAAGAAAACAATAACAATAATAAATGTTTGTATTTACACAATAATAATTTTTAATATTTTATAACTATAACACGTTGTTATGTTGACATTTACAAAAATGTAATTACACTTTGAAATACACTCATTATATGAGGCATGGGTTGAACCTACATGTTTACATCGATGAATTGTATTGGAAACTATATAATCCATAATTTACATATTTCATATACGCATACACTATACATTAATATTTTACATTAAAAAAAACTTAAATGAAATTTTTCAGATTACAAATTATCAAATATCTTAAATTCACTCAACAGTCATACACAGTGTGTTTCATATAAATAGTAACATGGAATATTTCAGTTAGATGACTTCAGATTGATATGGCCATATGGGCATTTTGATAAAGAAAGAGTATACTAAAATACAAATTTTAGTACAATTTTACGTAGTGTAATATTTTTAAATGCTTGGAGTTTTTTTTAGAAAAACCTTTTTAAACATTTTCTCTAGATTTATCAACGTATAAACTACTCGTTTACTCAAAATTGTCAGATCTCGATTTATCGATTTATTAATACATAGGTATTTCATTATTTTAGAAAACCTTAAGCAGTTAAGCTACAAATATGAAATCATCTATATTTGAACTTGAACTTAGTCAAAAATAAGACTTAAATGTTAAAATAGTTTATGACAAAGGTAGGTAGGTAAGTAGGTACCTACTTAGTATTTAGAATTAATCATATACCATTGAAAAAAAAAACTATTTTTAGTATTATTGGTGAACATTACACAGTTAAACGGGTTTGTATAACTGTATAAGTTGAATTTATATGATGTTAAGATACTACAACCGATAAAATGCAATCCATAGAACAATACTTACTGATACAACTAATAATGTATTTTATTGTAAAGTTTTAGTTATAAGCCACAATTGTAGCAGTAACCAGTACTACACAAGATTTTATAATCTTTTTGTAACATAAATAGATTATATTAAATCATTTTAATATCATAAAATATTAAATTCCATACAATTTTTTCATTTAAAAAAAAAGATGTTAACGTTACTTTGGAAAAAATATATTATTTTAAAAAATACTTTTTTTTTGTATAAAATTATGTTATACATTTTTTCGTCAAACTAACTACCTATTTTGTTTCACAGTTGTTTGAGTAAAGACTGGGCGTGACACATTCACTTTTTAATTAAGTACATATTTTAGATGGTAGCTAAGTTTGGGCATTTTTAGTATTCCACAATTGTTATGCATCAAACGGATCCGTTTTAGGTTTTTTACCCTAAAGATTATATAGTTACCTTTGAATTCCCACATATTATCATTACTGCAGAATATACATTGCTATTTTTAAACTGTTTGACTTATTTTTTGAGTTACTTTGATACCATTTTTGTTTCCAAGTCAAAAACCTTGACAATTAAATAGAAGGTTTCTCAGGAATTGTTCTTACGACCTACAACAGAATTCGAAAATCAATAGTCACTATTTTCAGTAATAAGTGTTTGAAGCAAGAATTTTATGGAATTGGATAGATAGTAAGTAGATTAGTGATGGATGAAAAGTGTCTTAAATGAAAATGAAAATAATAAATAAATAAATAGATCAATAAAATAGTATCAACTGATCCGTCCTATACTCTTATCAATAGCCACGACCCACGAGTGAAAAATGTAAAACTTATATTAGATTACCCTTAAAAACTACACGTGTGTTTGTATGACACACGTCGCACAAGTAAAATCAATTATAGGTAATGTTTGTAATAATGATTCAAGAGGTTTTAAAATAATAAACGATATCAGGGTTTGTTTGAAGCAGATATTATAGGTATAGTTTTATGTCATATTTTTCTTACCAACATTGTTACAAAAAATGTTTAGGTATACTCGTTATTTGAATGTACTGTTGACTAAAAGTTGTATGGATAATAATATTGTAACGGATGTAAATCAATTTTTGTGAAAGGAATATAAACGTGTTATGAGAATTTTGTAAATATTATTGAAATTACATATTTTAATTAATTACTCGTTGCTGTAGGTGCGGTGAATTTTTGCAATGATACACATAAATACAAGTGTCAAGTTGGATCTGTTTTCCAAATCAACTATTCAAGTCTAAAATATTAAGAATAATTATTGCAAATTCCCCTTTATTTGTATGTTACACGTATTTCCACATCCCTCCTAATTTAAATAATCTGTATACTAAAACCTTTCTTAGCATCTTTAAGCCATTAGTAAAAGTGTGTAAAAACAAAATTTTCATTTATAAGGGAAACAAGAAAACCTTATTACAAGGAGACGAACTGTTATTGTAGGTATTGTATGTATACTGTAAAATAAACCTAGGTACCAGTCGTAAAAATCTTAAAAAAAAATCTCCATCGAGGAATTTATATTATGGTTGTAGTGGGTAAAATTATAAATTATGTACATATGTATTATATTATAACGTAGATATATTGTTTGGATATCAAAACAATTATAAGTAGGTGCTTATTAATATTATGTATAATGTATATATAAGTATTGAATAAACTCAAATTACACTAATAATAAATCAATTTATTTAAAATTAATCTAAACAGTATGGCACCATTGAAATTAAAATGAATAAAATATTATGACTTATGAATTATTATATAATAAATTAGTACCTGAATCAATAATCAATTTATGAAAATTTTTTTGTGCACAAAATTATGTATGTTAAAATTAGGCAAGATTACAGGTGGTGAGAAGAGAATTGATAGCGTTCCTTGTCCTGCATGTCCAATTGACTCAAAAAAACCGGAGTACTTAACAATTATATTTCTATAGTGTGTATCATGTATACATTTATATATCCTAATAAGTAATATGTATAATTTATAATAGACCATTGTTTATAAAATTCAAAATAAGATTCAAATTTAAATTAATTTTTTCATAATTAAAACTTATCTACTGTTAAAAGAACGCTACAATATATTAAAACAAATAGCGTATTGATATACAAACAAGAAATTCAAGACCTATATAGGTAATTAATAACTTCGACGTATATAGTAAGTACAGCATATATAATACATAGCATATAAATAAAAATACAATTGATAAAATATATGTAAAAAATGTTAATTGCGAGAGCAATTTTAAATAATAAATATTGTAAAGTTTAGTAAAAAAGGAAATATATAATGACCAAAACAGGCGTAAAATGACTTAAAAATAAAAAATATCAAAAATGCAATACCTAAATGTATAAAAGTTTCAAAATTGAATTCATTATTACTGGTTTCAAACATTCTGTACCTAAAGAGAACTACGTTTTACTATAAGCTTAAAAAATTAACAGTTTCACTTGATTACTAAAAATATGTTAACCAAGTTTGTTAAGTTAAATACTTGAATTACTTATTTTTATGAATATTATGTAATCAAATGTTTTGTTTATTTGGAATAATAAATTATACTACAATAATAACCAGAAAGAATAATAATAAATTGAGGATTGGATGCGAAGTACCTATAGGTACTTCAATTAGTTTTTTTTCGTAAATTCGAAGCAATCACTGCTGTTTGTTAATCGAGTTATATAACATTAACTAACTATTGAAAGATTTCATAATAATATTACATTAACATCTTATTTGGTTCAGCAATAGGTTAGGGACCTACTAAATTATTACAAACTACAGGTTAAAATAACAAAAAAAATTCTCTTCTGTATATTAAGTGTCGAGTATCTCTCGTAATCAGTTGTTGAAACCTATAGTAGATATGTTAAATTTGAGATTCAATGATAAATCATTGCATACGGAAAACCATAGTGAATGAGAAGTGGTATGCTGCAGACTGCTATACAGCCTATATTTCTGACTTTCTAAGCATATAATTATATAATTTATTTATATAAAATATAACTACATAAGTAATTTATTTTTGTACTGACAGTATGGGGTGAACTAATATTTATCAACAACAAATTGCATATCATAGTATATAATATATAGTCGGAATCTAATATTATTTAATATTATTGTATTTCTAGCTGTTATTTTATGTAGCTTAAAAGTCAATACCGGCGTACCTACCATAGAGCGTTATGAATAGATTAGCAGCATAATGTATGGTATAAATAGCTTAAAATTAATAAAAATATTTTGGAAACTTGTTACCAAATTATGTATGGTAAATAATAATTTACGTAAAAATGTTTCAAGTCTCTACTAAAACATTTTTGAATTTAACAAAATAACTTAAATTGTTATTTTTTATTTAAATATCCAATTTTGTAAACAATTAACCTGTAATATCTATAAAAAAAAAAAAATTGTACATAATATTCATTTTCGATGTTTTTAGTTTGCAGTAAGAACAACTTATGAGGAACATTGTATAATGTTTTCAAGCCTTGGCTGTTAAAATTAAAAATATTATACACAACCTGACCAAATTTGAACTTTAAACGCTCATAAAAAATCAAAGTGGCTTTACGTTAAACGATGTTTTTTAATACCAGTAAGAAGTACTTATGTGGAGCTTTGTATTAAATGGTCAAGCTTTTTGAACAAGTACGGGTATTTTTATCAATATTTATAGGGATAAAACTAAAAAGGGTGGGCAAGTGGGTATCACTCTGCTGTTCAGTAGATTACAAGTGCGGGGTCACTGTAATGGATGGTGTTAAAATTGAATTCAATGATAGAATTCCATTGTTTACAAAAAATGATTCTGAGCGAAAACGTTCAGTCAACCTATGATATATAACTATTAAGTATATACTTGATGATATTATCAATTTTATATATGAATAAAGTTATTTATTTATCTATTAACGTGGAAACTTGTTTTAAATTTTCAATCCTTAGTTATAAAAATTGAACATTTTATACATTTTTAACTACAAAATAATTATTAAATTTTAAATTTTAAATTTCATAAATTGTGCCTTTGTATTTTTAATATTTTTCAACTTCTTTTAGGATCGACAAATAAAATTGTATTGCTATTTATAGAAAAAAACTATTCATTCCGCTCACAATTTAAAAAAAAGTCGAACATTATAAACTTCATAAATCTAAAAGAGCCAAAATAATTTGAAGGTCCAGAAAATTGAATTACAAAGATTTTGAGTCAACTAACCAATGATATTATAGCACGTTTTTGAATAACCGTAAAATAACAAAATTGATAGCTTTTTTGGAAATATTATTTTTTACAGTTTTTTCGATTATTAAGAAAAGTAGGTAGGTACTGGGAATTTTTACTAAACACCCAACTTTGAACTAAATCCAGTTTTCTACAACTAGAAGCCATGCATCTTCGAAATGATTCTTATTTCTCCAGAGAACATAAACACATAGATAAAATTTAAAAAAAAAACCACACCACTGTAAAATTAATTCCTACATTCATTGTCCCACTTAGAATTTAAAAACCTAAGACCTAATACTCTACGAATTTAATAAATAATCATAAGTAAGTACCTACCATATTATAATCCATCATGTTCAACATTTTATTTCAAAATAAAAAAATACAATTGTGGGTTGGACAAGGTTACGGTTTGTAGTTTGAACATAGTATTTAAAATATTTATTAGCTGAATTGTCGTTTATCACAAATGTGGGATAAACATTTTATTGTTATGAACCACCTACTCCAAGCACTAACTTCGATTTTTGAAGAAGTTTTTATCATATGTAAAATTAATTTGTATATGTATTATTTTCTTTATTATATGAGGTTATATTATTATTATTATGTGTGATAAAATAATTTGCACATACCTACATAGTAAATCTTCAGGTCAATTTTTGAAATACTGAGCATAACTAAAAAAGTATTGCTTTTCAAATTATAATATTTAATAATTTTAAGATTTATGCCTCACTGTCATATTTTTGAAAAATTTTAACTATACGATAAAGAGATAGATAGATAGAGAGATAATTGATGTGGATAAGATATACTTACTCAATACTCATACAATCTAACTTTCATAAAATATTTAGTGTATTTTTCATTACATTTTTCCTTAGATAATTTTAATACAACAATTTTTTCGTTTCTAGAAATGAACATAATAATTTTACATGCTATGATGTGAGTTTTTGTTTTATTTTTTGTCTAAAGACAGTTTCTAGTACAAAAAATACTCCAATTGTCAACTTCGAGGGAGGTAGGATTGTAGGAAATTGTATATAATTATTAATTTGTACATTGGGTGGACAAAAGTAGACATTTCCCAGCACTTTTTAGTTTGTAACATAAAAACAACAAAAATTACGAAAATATATTACAATTTTAGTATTATTATTAATACTATGGGGCTATAACCCCCTAGAGGGCCGAGACCCCCTGTTGTTCTACGCCAACCCCCTGGGGATTTGCCCCCTTTCATCTTGAATTATGAAAGATAAAATATAAAACATTTTTTTTATAACAATAATAATAAATTTATATTTTGATTGCTATGGCAGTTATATTATTTATAAGATAAAAATATATACAACATTTATATAATATAATTAAATAATTATTTAATAGCCATAGTTACCAATACGTTACATCGTCTTCATTCGGAATAGTTGTTTAATGTAGGTATATAATGATTTAGAATTGAATTCGAATTTAACACATCCATTAAAGTGAGAGCAAAACTTGATGCTGTTGTTCGCCTATTTTATTATTGATTACACGTTAATATTATTTGAAATTATATATTTTAAAAATATATGATCTACTAATAAACTATAGATAAACTTGTTTTTCATCAAACAAATAATTTAAAATATATTGTTCATAGTTTTTTCAAGTGATAAAGCTTGAAAGTTCATATACGATGTTAGTTCATTGTTTTGCACTTAATATTATCATCACTCATCAGTTTAATAATGTTATTTATTTTTGTTTTACCAGTCGTTGGACTTTTGTACTTTTTTAATTCATTTATAGCTTATTGAATCCAAATTAGGTTGGCATTAACTTAACTAGTTAATTATTATTGTTTTTAACTTATTAACTTATTCAGTTAAAACGTTTATTGCTGTAACTTAACTTTTTATAGTTAATCATCATTGTCGTGCAGACGTGCACTTGTTAAGTAAATTTTCTTTTCGTGTCTTCCCGAACCAACTAGACAATACTGATTAATTGTCTCTTTTTCGATTTTGGTCATTTATTTTCTAACTTTATATTATAATAATCTATTTTTTACAGTGTTAAATGTATTGGAAAATGTATGTGTATATCAAAATACTAGGGCAGTGTAAGACTTACTAATAATGTTATTTTATAAAGATTAACTTTTTTTTCAATGAATTATATTTATTTTTATTTTCTCAACTTAACTTAGTTAAATTGTTTTTCTTAACTTTTAACTTTTAACTTTTAACTGAAGGCAGTTTAATTTAATTAACTTGCCACAGTTAGTTATTTTCATTAATTTGGCCACTTTTGGAATCCAATACTGTGATTGTGAACCTCAAATATCGATGGGCATCTATTACGACTAGTGATACTTACTTTTGCTGGTTTTCCCACCGGCCATCCGCCATGGCCTCCACAATGCATTATGTGACCCTCCTCTGTTTCATTACCATTTTAAACAACTCAATTACTTTATAGGTGTGTACAAAAATAGACAAAAACAATGAGCAGACAATTGATTTGTTAAGTTTCAAGATTGTGGTTGTCACAGTAAAAGAGTATTATATACTTTTCATTTACGGAAACTAGAGCCATTATTGCAAGGACGACATAATAATATATAATATACAATATATACATACAACCAAAAGCGGCTAATTTATACTCTTCTGGAACAAATTACGTCTTCGCGAGTGCGGCTTATTTGTGCTAATTTTTTCATATTGTCATTTTTGAATAATGTCACCACTGGGACATGTTAATAATAATTATGTTATGTTTTACTGACACATAGATGACATTGTGTAAGTTTTCAATGGAAGGTACAATTAAAAATTAAAGA
Organism: Nasonovia ribisnigri; assembly: GCA_027563435.1. NCBI lineage: Eukaryota > Metazoa > Arthropoda > Insecta > Hemiptera > Aphididae > Nasonovia > Nasonovia ribisnigri. Next base: position 440,209 of record JANEHU010000501.1, read on the forward strand.
GTAATTTTCTTAAATTTCATGGTACGTTAAATATTCGAATGGAAAAAGGCATATATATACGTATCTTTTTTGAAAAACAAATAAACTTAAGTAAAAAATTTATTTGAATGCAATACCTAAAAACCCATTATCTTTGAGTGTTCGCAGAAATATCAATAGAGTAGGTACCTACTATAGTGGCATTACATAGATTATTGTTTTTTCTCTTTATTAAATATTTTTTTCTTTGTTCCTAATAGTTGATGTTCTAAAATGAAAACTTGGATAGCACTCGTAATACATTAATTGATGATACAATAAAATAAAATATAGTACCTATCAACAAGTTTCTTATTATGAATAAAGCTAATATTATTTTTTCTTTTATAAGGTATCGAGTTTTTGAACTTAATCTAAACTTGATAACATTCAGGTCCATAATGTTGTACTATGCGGTGGTATAATATTTAAATTTAAACTAGTTTTGAATACATATTAAAATATGAGAATAATAATAACCTAGATCTTTATATTATATAACAACCAGTGATCATATTATTTCAACGTACCTATCTCCGAACTTTATTATAAATATTAGGTGTGGATCAAAACTTAGAATGTTTATAAACTCTTGAAGATACAGAATTTGTTATAGTTGTATATTTTGCTCAATTTTAGAAGGAATTAGAGTGGAGCAATATGTTGTTCATTTTATTTAATTAACTTTTTATTTAAATGATTTGTAACACTATATATTATTATGATGCAATTGGTTTTACGTCATAGCTTCAATGGTTTTGTAATAAAACTTAAGAATTATTCGAGATGTTTTATGATTTGTAATAAATGGAATAATGTAATAAATAATAATATACATACGTTACAGTTTGAAGCTATAGGTTTTGTTGTTAAATTTGGGAGGCATACAGTTTTAATTTTTAATACAGGCTGGGCCATGAAACCTATGCTTTGCTCCCAAGTATATTTTGTTTATTTTGTAGAACATTTTATGTAGAATTTAATAACAATTAAACTAAGCGATGTTATTAAATATGCTATCAGAACATTTCATAAGTATTATAAGTTGTTTTAAATTCTTTGTCACGAGATATTGTTGATTCAATTCAATTAAAATATGTTGTAATTTAAATAATCAACATTATTTTTATCATATAAACACAATATTTTTTTTTTTTATTAATTTTAAAATATAACTAACTAGGTAGTAACTTTAAAACTATAAGTAAATATATAGACAACTAGGTACTCATAAGTCATAACAAATTGAAAACTATTCCAACTGTACCGATTGTATTTGGAAATAAATATTTAATTACCAACGTTTATAAACCTAATTAAGTAAAACAATTTAAATAATTGTTTGCATGATAATTAATAAATTATAGTATATAAAGCCACCATAATAAATTGTTTAGTTTGTTTTATAGTTTTTTTTTGGATTCGTTACCGTTAGAGTTATTCATATTTTATTGTATACCTATATGGTATACCACTATACCACATACCTATGTTATAGTTAAATATAATACCAACATAATTAATGTTTAATTTAATTATGAAACCTACTAATATATTAATTATTGTTCCATTTCTATTTTCTTTTATACCAATTATGTCGTATGATAAAACTTTTGTTTCATTAGTTTATTTTCTTTGAGCTTTCTCCACTTATTGAATAATATACATTAATGTCCATTGTGTCTATCTGTCGCGTATTTCGTTACCATAGTTAAATACATACCTTTATTAGGTATAATATGATTGTAGACTGTAGTTACCTAGTACCTACATAATACATTGTTGATTTTATAAAAATACTAAATTCTACTAATTATTTCTCCTATAACCAATAGCAACCATTTATAAAAAAAAATTTAAAAAATAGCCTATGACCTATTCTCAGACCTACCAAATATACACAAAAAAATGCATGAAAATCAGTCAAGCCGTTTCGAAGGAGTTCAATAACAAACACTGTGACCGGAAAATTTTATATACGTATAATTATATTTTCATCACTCTTTGAATATTATGATAATTTTTTATTTTCTAGCTGTTTCAGTGGTGTTAAGTACCTATACGTATTTAGATAAAATAGTTAAAAATAATTTAATAGGAAAACAATTTCAAAAATACATTTAAGACCAATGTTAGATACTAAAAGAGAACGATGAAGTAGAAACAATGTTCTCATCATCAAATGTTATCAATTAATTCTCATAATAATGTTAATCTAGATTCAATCGGTTATAAATTGTATTATTTTAAGTCTTTAAGTTATATTGGATACTGAATAGTTATATTAAGCTTTATTGACATATTGGATGAGTACATTATATATTAAATTACTACAATATTGTTATAGATATACCTCACTATACCTGGAGATATCTATAAAATAAAATTTCTTACGTGTAAATAAAATAAAACTTGAATACCTGCCCATTCAATTTAATTTTAAAATACATTGAAATTCACTGACATCTGTACATCACTATCGATACTAATATATTTTATAAAAACATCAAAAGTTATTTATATTTAGTTTGATAATATTTTAGTGGTGATGAAATCTTCTTTACTCTATCAACAATAAACATTATAGTTGTTTACTTGTTCTGAAACATTTAACTTCCTAGGAATATGTATTTTTACTTTTCAATAAATAGGTACTATATTATATAATGAAGTGATTATGGTTATACTATTTACTATCCGTATATATTGAGAACTACGAGAACTATGAGAATATTAATTTACATAATTTATAGAATTACACTATTACGCGGCTTATGTTTATCGTTATGTATAAAAATTAGCATTACTATAAATTATAATAGGTAGGTAGTATATAAGAAAACCATAAAATCTTAATGGTTAGTTAATTTTAAAAAATAACTTCAAGTCTTACTTCAAATACCTACCTAAATACCACCCAATCGCGATCATGAAACTAGTCTTTCTGATAACAACTTTAAAAGTTTTTAAAAATCTTTATAAATAATGATCACTCGTATATCATTATTGTATAACTACTGATAAGTGATAACTTTCTAGTTCCACTCAGAATCTACTTATCTACCTATCTAGTACCTACTAGAAATTATGTACCAAAATCATGCAAAATAGCCTTAAAATATAACCATTACCTATATCATTATCTACAAGAAAAAATATTTATTTTATTATTTATTGTTATACTTAACATAATTATGTCCAGACATTTATTATTCATCATTATTAATCTATTCCATGGCCATTAGCAATTATTAATCATATTATAATAATATTAACATATATAATAAAATACGTACATCACATTACAGTATATTATTCACTACGACCGATAAATCATTAAAAATTATTGACCTAACTAGTTTTTTTGCATTTGAATTGTATGATAATTATTTAAGTACCTCTATTATTGCCTATTGGTAGTATTATGTTCAATGTTTATATAAATATATAGGTAACCTAATGTGTTTATATTTTTATAAATTACATTTATTATTACCTGCAGTATGTTTTTCATTCATAAAATTCATATAATCATATTTTTACTATTTGATTGAGCTGTCATAATATTATTATGGGCAGTACCTACGTGTTTGAGCAGTGACCACTGATTGAACAACACGCGTCTTATTTCGTCTTATTTCGCGAGTGCACTTTTATTGTTAGTTGTTACAATAAACTCGTGATATAATTTACATAACAATTATCAATATGAGGAAAAACCTATAAGACAATCAACGAAACATCCATTTAATGATAACTAATAACTAATAACCAACTAACAAAACCACTACTAATCCAAAATACTATATGACCAAAAACCTTTAATAATATACAGGTAATTTTACAAACGATAAAAAACCAATTCAAACATCAATCTTATTTTTTGCACAACCGACTTATCTTATGTTTCTTCTCACTCCTATAAAATCAACAACAATAACACAAAACACAAAATATAATAAAACAATTTCCCAAACCCTTTATAACAACAAGATACTTCAACTGCCACTAAGCTAGGAGGGGATCGGATAAATAGAAGATAGAGATAGGAAACATTTTAGAAAATTACAATCTAATTCTACTAAATAATTCATAACCCACTCTTAAAAATCGATCAAATAGCAGTTTTTCCAACATTGTCCTACTTTTTGTAATCTCTCTATTGTTCAAAGACTCGATTGAACTGTCTTATCAAAAATTATTACCAGCAGTGATCTTTTTTTCTTTCAATTACTCGTCATTGAATAATGTAAGTAGAAACGTAAAACGTAAAACGTATACCTATTCTTAGAATTTAACATTATTTCTAATATTAAAATAACTTATTTTTTGTGTTTTGTGCTCCTTTAATTATAATTACAAATGAATAATAAATATAAAAATTATAATTTATGAAAATATTTTGTTTCTCAATAAATCTCATAATCTGTACTTACATTATATTTATATTAGTAAAGTTTCCTTGCGCATGGTCTAAGGGGCACGAGGACAGCTCTGCATAGTCATTATATATAATATACATATGAATATATGATATACCTGCTTACTACTTACATAAGACATATTGATATAATACAATTAAATAGACACCTACATATTTACTATTGTAAATTTTAGTGTACAAACAATATAATAAATCATATTTTTAAACTTGATACTCTTATGTTTTTGACTTTATTGTATATAATATAAAACCTGCATTATGGCTGGATAAATAACAAACCAAAGAATGCAATTTAATATAAATAATAGTTAATAAATAATTTATATCCGAAGGTATAGTGTATACATATAATGTATAATATACTATGACGAATAATGCAGTTTTATAAGACAACTTTTATGATGATGAAATTGTGTTCTTCTTTATTTCCTCTTAGGCTAGTAGCTAAAATATAGCGATCGTTCTTTATGTAGTTTATTTTATATTTATGATGCAGACGAAGTTTAATAACTTAAATTTTAAAGCAAAATCAAATAATAATCACAATTTTAATTCTTTAAATTTGATCTCTGGATTTATTTTATAGAACCCCCAACTCTTTAATATAGAAAATATAACTTAAAGAAGCCTAATATAGAATATTTCATTATAAAATGTTTAATTCCATATTGCAATTATACATCAAATAATTCTAAAAAATAAAATAGTTGATATTAACTCGAATAATACTTTATTTATTGCTCTATGCCTCTATATTCTATTAAATAGTACGTAATTGTTAGTTTCATTATTTTGTTAAATTATATAATTAATATTTTTTTGAGATTGACCTCCATCCAGGTACGCTGAGACCTGAAAAGTCTTGAAAATCAATCATTATAATTTTAAATTTATAATATTATTTAATGATTTCACTGTCTAAAATAAATTAAATTCTCCTACTCTCCTACCCAACTGTATAACACATCGGTCATAGATATGAGACCACGATATGTACCTATGTCCCATACCTAGAGTAAGATTAATTATTATTGTAATATATATGCAATTTAGATACCCACAATCATTGTTGGTCCTGCAAATATTATCGACCATTTGAAATGCATACAACATACCTACTTGATATTATAATAATATATAATTAAATATTAATGTTACAAATAAACTTGAAAAGTCTGATATTATTGTCGTGCATATGACCTTAAAAAAATGTATCAGTCTGTGCATAACACATAATATATTGTATATACTGGGTGATTTTTTTAACAGTAAACACTAAACAATTATTATTTTGAAAAGTATTAACGTTTTTAAAAAGTCATATTATTGTTAACACATAATTTGAATTTTGAAGTCATTATATAAACACAGAATGCTACAGTCTGCCAATTTAGGTTGATCTTCGCTCTTTAATTGTTTATTGTTTAAATCGTTATTTACTGTTATACTTATATTATTATTTAGGTATACTGTATATTATTGTTATTACCATATTAAATTATCTATCTTTTCACTTTTTTGTAAAAGCCGGTTGACTTATAAAAAATGAAATAAAAGAAATAAATAAAACAAAATTATATCGTTTACTATTTTTTTTATTGTTATGCATGTTTTGAGTTCTTTAATTTTTTGAATGAAAGAATATATTAATTTTAGTTCCACATTTCAGGAAAGAACGTTTTATTTGATTTGTGATGTATAAAAATCTAATTTCAAACAATATTTAATTAGTTAGGTACCTAGGTATAATTTAAATTTATTTTTAGTTTAAATGTTACGCTATACCTCCGATTAGGTAGCTAAGCTTTAAATACATTCAATAATTAATAGGTTAGGTATAACAAATTAACTTAAATTAAAAATGATTTTAGTACATTATTTATAATAATAAATAATGATAAACCAACATTTTTAGTTTTCTTAGTGTTATACATTATTAAATTGTAAAGATATACAAATCAATATAAGCATTTGTATACCTACATTATACAGTATACACTATAATATTATTTTGCACACTACCCACATGCATTTTATCGTTAAATACTTGAGTCCTTGATTTTTTAAATTTTTTAAACCATATTACATTAATCATAATATTATATTGTATTTTGTATAGTTTATTACTACTATCGACTATATATCGGGTAAGTAGGTACCTAGAAGAATCAAAATTTTCAATCCTAAAATATGAAGTTTGTTATCGTTTTGATGGTTTATACTGCAGTATATTATTTAACTTTACGTATTTTAATTGCGTGAAACATGTTAGTATCTACCTATGTAACGTTATTTTAATAATTTGCGAATAGTGATTGAAGGCCGTTGTGTTGCTTTAAAAATGTATATTATATAATATGTATATCAATAAGCGTTTTTAATTAAGTTCATATACACAAGTAGGTACTGAGGTTTTTTTGTCATATGCAATAAGTATAATCGTTTTAAAAAACTTGTTTTTTTCGTTAGGTACCTATTAAGTATAAACACTACTTAACCTGGTTTTTAGTACGAATATAGATGGATATAGATTTTGGTGTGGATTTTGCCATCAAATCAATAAACAACTAGTTATATACTTATATATTTGCATTAAATATTAATACATAGGCCGTAATGGTCTTTTGCATTACCATGTCTATTTTACGAATTTTTAAAATTATTCAAGTTATACAGTCTATACTTAAGAAAATGTGTGATGATCAACCATAAATACCATAATTTTTAGTATAGGGAGTAGGAACAGTGCTATAATGTATAATATTCTATAGCCTACAGGTATCTACTATTGTTCAAAAATAACCAATATGAGATATGACACATGTAATCAAAAATATAAAACAAAATAATATGGTCAATTTTATAAGACTACCTATGTGATTTGAACCTGTAACGAGATTTTTTTTGTCTTTTTTAAAAGATTTAGAAAGCGATTATTTAGGTTTACCATATTATATAAAAGAATTTCAATGGTTATCATGTTCCAAAGTTTTAAAAAGATCCTGGAAGCAAAAAGTAAAAATAATTTTAGACTCTAATGCACCAAATATTAGCTTTTAATCGGATTCAATGTGGTTACAAGATATATGGTCCATGGTCGATATAACATAGCAACTATAAAATTTAAATTTAAAAAGAAAAGTTCAAATAGTAATAAACATTAATGACTATGTTAAGGTAGTTTGGACATTTCCACTCATAGATTTACATGTAAAATTATTTCTATGGTTGCTAGTACTTATCAATTTGAACAATTATTTTCACTAATGAATAGCAATAAGTCTCCAGCCAGATCCAGGTTAACTGCGAGAAGTAAAAAAAAGTATAAAAATAATATAAATATATTATATAAAAAAAAAACCACGGAATACGACAAGGAAATATTATATAACGTTACTTTCGTAGTTAAATAGTAATTTTGTTTTTTCATTAGGGAATGTTACGAGTTCCAGTATCCAGTTCAGAAATAGCAGTACTGTCACATGTGAAAATGCCAGTCGTTCCATTGATGACTTTCCCCCGGACTTTTTCACTGACGACCAAAGACGTCACGGCGCTGTTATCTTTCACTTCTTGGTGGCTTTTTATGGATTCGTTTTCATAGCATTCGTCTGCAATGATTATTTCCTACCGTCGGTGTTTTGCATATGTTTAGGTATGTTACATCCATATTATTTCACTAATAACAGAAAAACGGGTTATAATAATTTTCAGATTTTTAATAGGTATCAAACTTAATGTTATAGGTATGCAGTAATTAAGATTCCCAATATAATCGGCAACAAAAAATATGAAAAAGTTGTTGAGGTTATTGATCACTAATTAATATTAGGAAAAGCCACAGCTAAACTTTTATACAGTTGTCGTATATAGGTATAGTATACTGGTATAATAGTATTAAATTTCCTATGTTACTTTATATATAATACTAGCTGAATTACCCGTCGTTGCCGGGTTTAAGTATAAAAAATGTCTACAGCCCAACTTTAACCGGACGGCCGCAGACCAAGACAGACGATTAATTTAAATAGTTATATAATAAATAATAATAATAATTTTAATAGGTATATAATAAATAATAATAATAATTTATTAAAATTTAATAGGTATATAATAAAAAATAATAATGTATGACAACAATCTTATTACAAAATTTCTCTATAAACTACATTTGATGTTCTTCCTGTTGGTGCCAAAATAACTAAATTTGTGGGCATACTGACCCTGGAGCATGCCACATAAAATTGCCCATGTGAAAAACAATCTTCTCTTACATCGATCCCTGCAATTTTCAAGGTTTGTCCTTGTGATTTATTTATTGTCATAGCAAAACATACTTTGACAGGAAACTGCATTCTCTTAAATTGGAATGGATAATCTGATGGTATCATTGGTATGCGAGGAATAAAAACTGATTCACCTTTTGCAAATCCAGTCATAATTTGAGCTTCTATCAGATTTTTTTGAAGATCAGTAATACGTAGACGAGTCCCATTGCACAATTTTGGTGGGCTAAGATTTCTTAGAAGCATTATAGGAGTACCAATTTTTAATGTTAATAAATGTGGTGGGAATCCAGGAGGGTTGAGTGAATTGAGAAATTCTACGGGATAATTAACTGCATCATCTATTTCCAGCACCGAATTCACCGATCTGTATTCCATTTTTTTTGCTTGAAAAGAGCCCAATAATATTTTGTTTATTTCTCCTGCTGTATCATTTTTTGATGTCAAAATGGCCCTCTCACATAACCAGTCTATTGATATTTCTTTGAGGTTTTCGATGCCAGGATATATTTTGTATGTAAGTTCTTGTAAAGTATTAACAACAGTACCTAATCCTGTCGGCAAAGTAATTTTTTCTTCACATTCTGGATATTTTCCTTCTCCTATTTTTAAGAGTAGCTCAGAAAACTGTTCAGCAGTCTTGTCTCCTTTTAAATGTACTCGCATATTTTTGGTCAAAGAAAATTTTTCTATTTTAGGCCACAAATATGAAGACTTGATGCATGCTGCGATTTCATTAGCTCGAGTTCCTCTGGGTACGATTGGTAGAGTTTGTCGAAAGTCTCCAGCTAGCAGTACTGTGACTCCTCCCATTAATAAATTTGAATTTCTTAGATCCTTCAGACAGTTGTTTAAAGCTTCAAAGCCTTTCTTATGAGACATTGGACTTTCATCCCAAACTATGAGCTTGCATTTTTTCAGAACATTTGCCATATTAGATTGTTTATTAATATTGCACGTTGGAATCTCGATGGTGTTCAGATTGAGTGGCAACTTGAAAGCAGAATGAGCAGTTTTTCCTCCATGTAAAAGCGTAGCAGCAATTCCTGATGATGCAGCTGCAATTGCAATCCCATATGAGCTTCTTACTTTAGCCAAAAGTATATTGATTAAGTGAGTTTTACCAGTTCCGCCAGGAGCGTCCAAAAATATACATTTTCCTAAATTTAATTTGATACTATTTAAAGTTTGTTTGTAAACAAACCTCTGTTCCTCAGTCAAAGAGGGTTCATTCTGCAAAACAATTTCCTGTAAAGCATTTAAATCATAGCTTGTTTCTTTTAAATATTCTCTATTTTCTAAAAGTCCACCAGATCTTGTAGGCGTTGGCAAACCATATTCTTTTAAGTTATTTCCACCTAGATTCAAAACAAAGTCTTCAATTAATACCAAACACTTATTATAAAGTTCACTGTCTGTTATATTATTTTCTAGATGTTGTCTATAATATTGTCGCCGAATATCGTCTGAAAAATCGTCCTTATACTTAGTCCAAAGACTTGAAGCATCTGAGGGATGGCAAAATATTAATATTACACTGAAAAGTTCTCGCATTTTATTAGGTGAACGACATAATGCTATGCATTTGCTTCTAAAGCAAAATCCCACTGATTGTCATCTTCTAATAATCCAAGTGCTTTACATGTGGCCTGGAATGTCGGATACTCGATATTGTTCACAATCTTCAAAAATGAATACGATGTTGGACCTTTTACGTAATGAAGAAGAAGACGAAGATGGTAACATTCAACATTGTTTGGGTGGATTGTATAAACTCTACCCAAAGCTGTATCTTTCTTAACTCCTGGCCAACCTTCGACATTCTGGCCTTGTTTACGTCTAACAAAATTCTTATTTTTCCACACATAATACGAAGCAACTTGTGGATAAAGCACAAAATTATCGGTTTGACATATCTGGAAAAAAGCCTGAAGAGTTGTTGTTGGTGGATTTTCTATTCTTTCGGCAACATTATTTG